>BSBK01001384.1:1530000-2130000 GCA_027943335.1 Chamaecyparis obtusa
GTAAATTTTATTTGTTGTAGTGAAGGAAGAACTTGTTATCAGTATTTTACTCATTTGAGGGGGCCTAGTTACTAAGCTAGACTACTGCACCCTAGTTTGAAATTATTAGTGGTATTTCTTAATATTTGTGTTCATTTCATTGAAAAATGCATGAAAGATAAAATAAATGATCTACATCTAAGAATTACATGTGCATGTATCAATGTTAAGCATGTGTACAAAAGGAAAGGAAACTAAGAAGAACATTTATCCAAGCTCACATAGGCCATGAGCATAGCCATTGCCAGCAATGAATGAATAAGTGTAGATATACATGAAATAATGAATACAAATACAAGGGTACCAGAAATTTCTTGGTAATGGTGTTTGGATCCAATCCTGTCTAGAGAGCTCCTGTGGTCCAGAACCTACAAGAAAAGAGGAGGAGATATGGGTTAGATTGAATGGATCTAAAACAATGCATTGTACCACAGTATTTATAGGCATGCACATATGCATTTAGTCATGCACCTCTAAGAAGGGCTACGCTTAGGGCATGTGCATCAAGGAGGCTCCAAAAATGAAAGAAACACCATGTTTTTCACTGATGTCTTTGTTCCATGTGCAAATATAGGAGAAGCTGATTCAACACCAATTCAAGGGTGTTGGAACCCAGATGAATGACCTTGACCTATGATGCAGATCTTGACTGGAAAACCTCAAGTTTCCTTAACAGTGATTGCATCACTAGCCACGAACACCCATGGTCAATAGAGAAATAACTAGATGAAGTAGTATCAATGGGACATTCAAAGCTCATGAAGAAAAATCAAATGAAGCATGGTCAAGCACTAGCAGATTCAAAGGAGGGCATACATCATTAACATGTCAGAAAAAGTACACAAATATGCATACGGAGAAAAGAACATTATGGCATGAGGTATGTTCAAATATGCATTTTAAGTAGAGAAAGGAGGCTGCAAATAGTCAAGTAGTATAGTGCATCAAATAAATTATATAGTTGTTAAGGAAGGACAATAGTGAAATTGTTCATCAATAGAGTCTCAAATAATACAATCATTACAATAGGGTTTGACATGTGCATCATGAATACCAATGAAGAATAGAGGGGGTGCAATGCTATAAGATAGGCCATACATTGACTCAAGATAGAATGGTATTAATAGGGCTCAATAAATGTTTTAACTAGTAGATAACTGATGCAATGTATAAATAGAACTCACGGTCTATCCAGGAACAACCTTAAAAAATAGTAAAAATCAATGGTGTCGAGCTTTCAATGATGCAAGAACACAAAATAATGAAAGAAAAATAGTCCCCTAGCCATGGGTCATTAGGCCCCTTCTAGACAGTGATAATGCCATTGAATCTTCAGAGACATAGGCCTCAGGCCATTTAGGGTATTTATCATAATAGTGAGTATGTTAATATCTGGTGTAATAGGAACAACAAAATGCAAAGGGCACATTTCCATTCATAACAGGAAGCCCACAACCTCATAACACTTGTAAATCAACAATGAGTCCCATGTGATAGACAACAATCACATGTAGTGTACGAGCATTGATGCCCTGGTGCATTACTTGCAGGTCATCAAGCATTCCATAGTAGTGAAAGTGAAACCAGTAAGACAGTGCTATTATTTCATTGGGATATAAATCACAACAACCATGAGGATACCCTAGGTTAAACATGGGTCTCCAAGCTCCACTAATAGTGAGATTAAAAAACATGATGCCCTGACCCATGGGTCATCAAGCCTCTTCAAATAAAGATGCCAATCAAAATGGAATGGCTTACGGGTCATCAAAAGGAAAGCAAAGTGTTAAAATGATGGTGTACATGAAAGAAATGAGTGTAATGCTCAACATTTCATACTCTAGCTCTTGGGCTAGGTACCAATGATGTCCCAGCCATAATCAATAAACAAGTGCCATAAGCTCGTAAGCCATTAGAGTGATAACATGTGTGATTAAATAAAATAGTGAAGTAAAGCACGTAATTCCCTGGCATATTGCTCATAGAGCTACTTAAGCATGTAACCAACATCATACTTGAGATTTATACCAATCACAGTCATTACAATGGCATTTTAAAGTAGCATGTGCCCTCAATTTTTAGAGGAAGAAGTAACATAAAAATGAAATGCTAGAAAAACCCAAATGCCTACCTCCTTGACAATGTGATGTTGTGAGGAAAGTAACAAATGCTTCTAAAACTGAGTGCCAGTGGAGATAGAAACATTGCAGGAGCTGAGAAGGAGAGATTGATGCGAACAACTTCCCATTTTTGAAAAGAGGGTTTTGATAAATGATGCATTACTTAGCTTCTCCTCTTCTTTTTAGGGTCGAGTTTTATTTTCTTTTGGGTATCTTTTTTCATAGGTGGATTTTATTTTAAATGTAAATATTTTAAATATTTTCCACATTTTGGGTTGAGAGTATTTTTAAATATATTTTAAATCCACTATTTTTAGGCATAGTGGGGTAGGATTTTAAGTTTTAATAAGTCATTACATGTTTTTGTTTTAATGTAAATTTTGGTGATTGTGTTTTTACAAATCATCGTCAGAATACTTTAGTGCATGACTTAGGAGGGTCAAAGTGGTCTCCTTTTGACTTTCTATTCTTGGAGTTAGTTTTTTCCACTACCCCTATAAACTTAGGAATTGGGCATCCGAGTTTATGAGGCATTCATGGGCCTATTTGTGGGATTTTCCATTTTTAGGAGGTTGAGGGTTTTATGCAGATTCCTAGGTTTAACTTATATACCTCTCACTTTTAGTCTTGGAGGTCATCTCTTCATTCTATTCTCCCTGATATGAGTGTTGTAGCTCTAAGAGACACATCTTGCACTTAGCTTCTTTTCAACAATAAAATTGACCCTTCTTGTTTCCCTATAATTTTGGAGTTCTTATTATTGAATCTCATGAAGGATTATTGTGGTGTGATTTCATCCTTAATCTGCATGTTGATCCAATTAAATGTTCAGGAATTTGATTTGGCTTAGTAGTGTTAATTCATGTGCAAACTAAAAATAAAAATTAGAATTGTCGAAACATCTTCCCTTCTCTGTGTTTCAAGTACCCTATTTTCCTAAGAAGTTTAAGGCAGTAGTATCAAGTTGTGAAGTCTAGTTTTGTTTTTGTTGTTGCAGTAAGCTTATTTTAGTTGTGGATCTTCTTTTAATCTGGCGGATCACCTAGTTTTGAAATTAGTTTTAGTTATTTGTTTTATGCACTCTCTCCCTTTCCTCCTAAAGTTAGTCAGTTTTAAGTGATTTGAGGGGAAGCTAACCCCTAATCTAGAGGTCTATTCTCAAATAGGTTGTCGACAACCTGAGAATAGTCCCATGTTTCACAGGATTGCTTGGTTTTAACACTTAGCAAATTAGTTGCAATCCTTAGTGACAACAGTTTTTGGCATGCTTGGAGGGATAGAAGACTTAGTGAGTTAGATTTCTAAGAGTTTTACATGCAGGTTATTGTTTGGTATGAGCAGTAACTATGTTTTGATATCATACCTGGTGACTCTAATCTTGTTTCATGTAGATCAGTACTTAAGCTTATGATTGGGATTCCAACCAGGCAGAGTAAGAATCCTTTTTTTTATACAGAGCTGCCATCTATCAAGAAAAGGCCTAAAGTAGCCCAATTTAGTGCATCCCACACTAGTGCTTCCCAATCTACAAATCCCACTCCCAATCCCACTCGTATTCCTGCAAGCACTCTCCAATCCAGCCAATACAAGTAATTCAACCTGTGCAAGCAGCACTAGTAGTTCAAGTTCCCCTAAATCCTCTAATGGCTAGAAATCATCCTTCCATAGCCTTCAATCAAGGAAGCCCCTTGAATTTATAGAAACATAATGATATACCTATATCAGTGCTTAAGAGCTTGCCTATTTTCATAGGAGATGATCAGACCTCCACTATTGAGCATATAAGAGATGTAGCATCCCTCTGTGCCCTCCATAATATAACCCAAGACAATGTGGCTGTGAGATTGTTAGCAACATCCCTTAAAGGAAAAGCTTTACAATGGTTTAGAGGATTGGAAGTCAGTTCTATAACTGACTGGGATGGGTTGGGACAAGCCTTAACTAATCAGTTTGAAGACAAATATGACTATCTCTCTTTAGTTTGAACATTTGACCACCATCAAAGGGCAACCCAGGGGTATATGATGGATTTTAATTTCAGATTCCAAAGGACATGGAATAGAATACCAGACATAGTTAGACCCTCAAGCCAACATGCTTTCTTGTATTATCTAAGAGCCCTTAATAGTGATATCTCTATTATGATTTAATCTATGGGAGGGAATAATTTACTAGCAGCATATGATCTTGCCATAAGAGCTGAAAACAACCTAATTCAAGCAGGAAAAATAGCCCCAAGGCCTCCAATGCCTATTTTCCCCAAGCTTCATCCTATTCCTGGAGCAATTCTAGACTTGGCATCTATTCCACCTCTTCAAGCTCCTTCTCAACAAGTTGTTAATCCAGTTGTGAACCGATCCCAAGAGCTGAATGAGATAAAAAAGGCCTTAAAAAGTGTTACTAATGAGCTGGTTAGTCTAAAAAAGTAGCAATACCAGCCTCATCAACAACCCTACCAACAACCCTACCAACAACCCTACCAAGCTCCATATCAGACCTCATACCAGCAAAATAGGTCCCAATACCAATCAACCTAGCAAGGCCAAGCAAGAAACTATAATTAGAAAGCTATTTAGCCCTATAATCCTAACATTCTGAGTGCTTCTAAAGAGCTGGTTCCTGTAGCTCAAAACAACATGGCACAAGAATATCAATGGAGTTACCCATGTAATTAGAAACATATCTAGGGGATGTGTCCCAATGGCTATGGCTAAGCCCTTATGGTGCAGAACAATGTCATGACGCCACATGAGATGATTCAAGAACTAGAGATTTAGCAAGGTCAGGTTGTTGCTCCAAATGAGCTATAGACACCTGAGGTGGCACTGGTTAACTTTCAAGAGGATGATTTTTGCGGGGTAAATTTTCTCCCAAATGACAACCAAAACTATGTTCCAGTTGCAACCAACACAAGGTCTAAGAAGAATGCTTTGGAGGCTAAACAAGTGGCCTCTACCAGTCAGCAAGCTCCTGTTGTGACTCTACAACCCAAGGTGGTTCAGACTCCAGTCCAAAATCAGTCAAAGGAAGTTAAAGAGCCAACAAAGGTAGCAAAATAGTTGGCATCTGCAGTACCTGAGATTTTTGTAGCAAAAGGGCAGCCTAAGGTGAGCTTGGGAGGTTTCAATATTGTTGAACAAATGAGGAAGACCTCTATAAGTGTGCCTATGATGGACACTTTGGCTATTCCTAGTCAAAAGGAGCTAATACTTAGCAAATTGGCTAAGATTTCATCAAAGGAAGAAGGTGTTTTAGAGCAGCCTAGAATCCTGGTGGCTGAAACACCTCAAAAGGAGCAGTAAATGTAAGAAGCTAGCTTGTAGCCTATTGTTACTCCCCAGGTTAAACCCCCTCCTTTCTATATTACCCTTATTGTGGGAATTTTTTGGTTCATAATTGCATGATAGACTCAGGGGCAAGTAGTTCTATTATTTCTAAATAGCTAGCAAACCTCCTAGGATTGTCTTATGAGCCAATAGACAGGCATATTTTTTAGTTGGATGGGTCATCATTTAGCACCATCAGAGTTATTAAATATTTGAGTCTCACTTTACACGAATGTGCCAAATTCTCTATTCCCCAGGATGTCTATGTTATAGATCTGCCTCCCCACTTTTCTATCTGTCTAAGAAGAGATTTCATTGCTAGGTTGGGGGGATACCTCTCAGTTGATTGGTCTCATTTATACTTAAAAACTAGATATGGGACTAAGGTTAGAATCAAGTTTGAAGCTTTTGCAAAAAACCATGTTGAACCTTATACCCCTAGCCCTATAAATGCCAATCTGATCTTCCATGAGCAATATCCTATTGATTCTGAACCTGAGACCACTATCAGAAACATTCTTGATATTGTCCTAGATGAATGGGCTGAAAGATATTTAGAAGATAAATTTTTTAGAAACATGGAGATTTCTGGTATTGGAATGTACATCATTCATGAGGAGGGTGTTTTAATTCTAGATTTGATAAAAAAGGAAGATAAGTGTTCTAAAAATCAGAATGGTGAGATGTAGCAGTTGTTCTTTGATGGTGCTAGAAGTAGAATCGGTTCAGGAGGAGGAGCTGTCCTAATTTCTCCAGAAGGACAAAGGTATTACTCTATTGTTTGTTTTTCTTTTAGCTATACTAAAAATACATTAGAGTATGAGGCCTTGATTCATGGTTTAGAATGGGCTAGACAAAGAGGAATCAAGTGTCTAAAGGTTCTAGGTGATAGTGAATTAGTGGTTAATCAGATTCGTGACACTAATATCACAAAAAATGATACACTCAAAATGTATAAGCATAGGGTTTGGGATTTGATGGAATATTTTTGTGCTTTTAATCTGGTTGCTGTCCCAAGAAATTAGAAAAAATAGGTAGACAAGTTGGCTACCATGGGAGCAGAATATGATATTCCAAAGGAGGTCAGCACTGAAATGTAGCATGTGAATGTCCTGGTAAGACCATCAATACTAGACAATCAGGTGAGCTGGAAGGTCTTTGAAAATGATGAACAAATTTTCAATTTTTTGATAGAAGAAGTTGAGTTCTCTAAGGTTAATCAAAATAAGCTTGCTCACCAGTATAATGACCAGATGTTACAGTTGAAAACTAACAAGCTTCCCAAGGGACTGGTCATGCTCGAGTTCATTTTTAACTCTAATGATCAGCTCAGAGGAGACAAGGCCAATATGATAGTCAAGCAAGAGCACTACCAACCTATAGAGATTTTTAGAGATAAGTCCCTCAAGGTCGGAAAGGTATGCACTCAGCCAGAAAGGTAGGCCTTTATCTCATTATGTCAAGAGTTTAATGATTTTTTTGCATGGGAATATTATGATCTAAAAGGATTTGACCCCCACTTAGCCTAGCATACTATTGAGCTTGAACCCCATGCCAAATGAGTGAGACAAAAATAGAGACCTATCAATCCTAAACTAGAAGTGTTGATGAAAAGAGAGTTAAGAAAAATGATTGAGGCCAATATTATCTTTCCCATTAAACACACCTGTTGGGTTTCCAATCTAGTGCCTGTTAGGAAGAAGAATGGTGAAATCTAGTTATGTGTGGATTTCGTAGACCTTAATAGAGACTCACTCAAAGACCACCACCCATTTCCCTCCATGGAACAAATATTGTAGTATGTCTCAGGGTCTCACAGATTTTCTTTGCTAGATGGCTTTTCTGGCTATAACCAAGTCCTAGTTAGAGAGGAACACCAATACAAAACAACCTTCACCACCAACTGGGGGACCATGGCATACAATAAGATGCCTTTTAGGCTATCTAACACTGGTGCTACATTTTAGAAAGCCATGGAGATGGTGTTTACTGGTTGATGAACAAGTTTGTTCTAGTTTATTTGGATGATACAATTGTTTTTTCAAAAGATACTAATGATCACTTCGTTCATTTGAGGTAGATTTTTGAAAGGTGTAGATAATTTGGAGTTTCATTGAATCCTAAAAAATGTATCTTTGTTGTCCATGAAGGTAGATTGCTAGGGCACAATGTCTCCAAGCAGGGGATGACAATTGATCTTGAGAGGATAAAGGCCATGATGGAACTACCCTTGCCATCACACAAGAAGGGGCTACAAAGTTTCCTTGGAAGAATCAACTTCTTGAGAAGGTTCATCCCCAATGTTGCAGCACTACTAAAACCTATGACCCAGATGCTAAAGAAGAATTAATATTTCCATTGGACAAATGAAGGAAATAAATTTTTTGAAGAGATTAAGGAAGAAATTTCTTCTGCTCCTACTCTGGTAAACCCTAATTTTTCTAAATATTTTATCTTGTATTCTTTTGGGGACACTGATAGTATTTCTGCAATGTTAGTCCAGCAGAATACTGAAAAATAGGAGCAGCTAGTGGCTTTTTATAGCCAAGGTCTAGATGGTTATGAATTAAATTACACTCCTATAGAGAAGCATGTTTTAGAAATAGTGAGGAGCTTGAAAAAATTTAGGCACATTGTCCAACAACATAGTGCACTTAATGGTTGCTCACCCTTGCATAAAAGATTTCCTTCTGAATAAGGACCTGAGCCACAAAAGGGCTGGTTGGATCACCAAGGTCATGGAATATGACATTCAAATCAAAGTGACTAAGTTGATTAGAGGAAAAGTGTTATGTGAGAAAATGAATGAGGACATAATACACAAAAACCAGCAAGAAGAAGTTGTCTTGATGAACCAAAATGCAGAACAGAGTGCAAGCTAGACATCAGAGATGAAACATTATCTCTCAACTGTTCAATGCCCTCAAGGTCTTGATAGAAGCAAGAGGAGGTACTTTAGACTTTAGGATATTCCATTTATCATTATTGATGATATTTTGTATAGAAGAGATCATAGTGGTTTCTTGTTGAGATGTGTTGAAACCAGCCAAGTAGAGAGAATATTAGAAGGGTTTCATGATGGAAGTTCTGGAGGACACTTTGTAGCCAGAACCACTACTTTGAAAGTCATGAGAGATAGGTACTATTGGTCCAACCTATATAAGGATGCATTCGATTGGGTAAGAAAGTGCAAGAACTGTGCTCTGTTTGCTAGAAAACAAAAGTTGGCAACCCTCCCTCTCCATCCTATCAAAGTGGAGCAGCCCTTCTCCAAATGGGGGTTGGACTTCATTGGACCTATTAACCCTCCATCCAGTGCTGGCCACAAATGGATACTTGCTGGTATGGATTATTTTACCAAATGGACAGAGGTTGTGGCATTGAAGGAAGCAAATGAAAGCTCTGTCCTAAATTTCTACCAAGACATTATGTCTAGGTTTGGCACTCCAGACTCTATCATTTCAAACAATGCTATGGCATTTCTTGGAATGAGAATCTCAGAATGGGCATTAAGGCACAATCTCTTCCTAATTACCTCATCTAACTATTACCCTTAAGGTAATGGTCAGGCGGAATCAACAAACATGAACTTGTTGAGGATCATCAAAAGGACTATAGAAGGAAACCAAAGGGATTGGCACAACAAGTTGAAGCTAGCCTTATGGGAAAAAGAAATAACACCTAAGAGATCTATAGGTAACTCTCCTTACACACTTGTTTATGGGAAAGAAGCTAGGATTCCTTTGTCTACTGAGTTTCCTACTTTGAGCTTAATCAAGGAGATTGATCTGATGAAAGAAGATACTATGCAAGTTAGGCTTGCTAAGTTAGTTGAACTTGAAGAGACACAAAGACTAGCACTAGAGAACCTAGAAGCCCATCATTCTCAGATGAAGATGACCTTTGATAAAAGAGCCACACCTAGAGTTTTTAATGAAGGAGACCTCATCCTTAAGTGAGATGAATCAAAACATAAACCAGGAAGGCATACTAAATTTGATGCCATATGGAGTGGACCCTTCATGGTTGTTAAATGCAAGGCCCATAATACTTTTCATTTGGATAATATGGATGGCGAGGATTTTCCCATTCTAGTGAATGGGATTCACCTCAAAGCTTGTTTTTGAGGTCTGGTTCTGCCCTGTACATTAGTAAGTTAGAAGTTCTAGTTTTCTATGTCCCCTAAGTGCCTTGGCACAAGTTTATTTCTAGTTTTTGTTTTTAGTTTTCTTTCAGCTTAGATTTTAGTTTGGTTTGAGTAGCAATAAGCCAAAGTAGTCTATCTCCGATAGTTACTTGTTTTGTTAGCAAGAAGGGTTGTTTGATTTAAGGCTAAGTTTAGTTTTGAGGCTTATAAGACTCTGTTCCCAATGGATCAAAAGGAAGCTGGTCAGGATGTTTAGTAGGTAACCACTCTACTAGAGGTCACCAGAATGTTATCAATATTTTACTCATTTGAGGGGCCCTAGTTACGAAGTTAGACTATTGCACCCTAGTTTGAAATTATTAGTGTTCAGTTCATTGAAAAATGCATGAAAGACAAAATAAATGATCTACATCTAAGAATTACATGTGCATGTATCAATGTTAAGCATGTTGTACAAAAGGAAAAGAAACTAAGCAGAACATTTATCCAAGCTCACACAGGCCGTGAGCATATCCATTACCAAAATTGAATGAATAAGTGCAAATATACATGAAATAATGAATAAAAATATAGGGGTACCAGATATGGTCTGGTAATGGTGTCTGGATCCAATCCTATCTAGAGAGCTCCTATGGTCTAGAACCTGCAAGAAAAGAGGAGGAGATATGGGTTAGATCCAATGGCTCTAAACAATGCATGGTACCATAGTATTTATAAGCATACATATATGCACTCAGTCATGCACCTCTAAGAAGGGTTGTGCTTATGGCATGTGTATCAAGGAGGCTCCAAAAATGAAAGAAACACCATGTTTTCAATTGACGTGTTTGTTCCATGTGCAGATACAGGATAAGCTGATTCAACAACAATCCAAGGGTGTTGGGACCTAGATGAATGACCTTGACTTGTGATGGAGATCATGACAATAAAACCTCAAGTTTCCTTGACAGTGACTACATCATAGGCCAAGAAAACCCATGCTCAATAGAGAAACAACTAGATGAAGTAGTACCAATGGGACATTTAAATCTCATGAAGACAAATCAAATGAAACATGGTCAAGAACTGGTAGATTCAAAGGAGGGCATACATCATCAACATGTCAGAAAAGGTACACAAATATGCATACTAACAAAATAAGATTATGGCATGAGGTATGTTCAAATATTCATTTTAAGTAGAGAAAGGAGTCTGCAAATAGTCAAGTAGTAGAGTGCATCAAATCAATTATACAGTTGTTAAGGAAGGACAACATCGACAATGTTTATCAATAGAGTCTCAAATAATACAATCATTACAATAGGGTTCGACATGTGCATCATGAATACCAATGAAGAATAGATGGGGTGCAATGCTATAAGATAGGCCATACATTGAATTAGGACAATATGGTATTAATGGGGCTCAATAAATGTTTTAACTAGTAGATAACTGATGCAGTGTATAAACATAACTCATAGTCTATCCAGACACAACCTTAAAAATAGTAAAATCAATGGTGTCAAGCTTTCAATGATGCAAGAACACAAAATAATGAAAGTAAAATAGCCCCCTAGTCATGGGTCATCAGGCCCCTTCTAGACAGTGATAATGCCATTGAATCTTCAGTGACATAGGCCTTGGGCCACACATAGTATTTGTCATAATAGTGAGTATGTTAATATCTAGTGTAATAGAAATAGCAAAATGCAAAGGGAAAAGTGCCATTCATAACAAAAAGTGGGCACAACATCATAACACCCATAAATCAACAATGAATCCCATGTGATAGTAGCAGGTATCAACATGGCTTCAGAGGATAAACAATGAGGCCTGAAAACTAATAGAAAATCCATGAAGGCTTGCTGATTATCAAGCATGTTTACCAAATGACATCAACAATCACTAACAAGCAGTGGGATCAAATAAGAAATAGGATGCCATAGTTCAAATATGAGTAACATGGGCACCTCAACACAAATAATGGACACCAATAAGCCAAAACATGGCCCCAAGTTCTAATAGAAAAACCAAGGGAAACAATGCATATGCTTTCAGCTCACAATCATTCAAAGATCAAGACAGCCGAATTTGAATACAATCGGCATTATGTTGCCATAGTGAAAGTTTTTGATGCATTAGAAATGTAGTAAGTCCACTCATAGGTTTCGATGGTGTGAATTAATTCCATCTATCAATAGTGAACACACAAAGTAGATTCACAACCCTAGAAAATAGTGAGCTCAAACTCGCGCATCATTAAGTGTTCAAAATAGTGACCAACAACATGAGAATGTAAATACAATGTCTACACAAGTAGTGTGCTAGTAATATCAAAAAAATGTGATTCCCTATAACAAGCACATGGAATGTACAAGCATTGATGCCCTTGCGCATTGCTTGCGAGTCATCAATCATTCCATAGTAGTGAAAGTGAAACCAGTAAGAAAATGCTATTATTTCATTGGGATATAAATCATAGCAACCATGAGGATACCCTAGGTTAAACACATCTCTCCAAGCTCCACTAGCAGTGAGATCAAAAAACATGATGCCTTAACCCATGGGTCATCAAGCCTCTTCAAATAAAGATGCCAATCAAAATGCAATGGCTCACGGGTCATCAAAAGGAAAGCAGAGAGTTAAAATGGTAGTGTACATGAAATAAATGAGTGCAATGCTTGACATTTGATACTCAAGCTCTCAGGCCAGGTATCAAGGATGTCCCAACCATAATCAATACACAAGTGCCATAAGCTTGTAAGCCATTAGAGTGATAGAAGGTGTGATTAAATAAAACCGTGAAGTAGAGCATGTAATTCCCTAGCATATTGCTCACAGAGCTACTTAAGCATGTAACCAACATCATACTCGAGATTCATACCAGTCATAGTGATTACAATGGTATTTGTAATATGAATCAAATATACAGTGGTGAACCATAGGGTCTCAACACCTACATACTGTGGATTTGGCAGCAAGCAATAAGTAAGCAATGAATTAACAGTGAATATGAAATACAATGTGCCCTAGCTCATTCAAAAACTAGCATGAACTCAATGCCCTAGTTCCAAGTATTCACGATACAGTAGAGGAGTGGTGAAACAATGATATTAAAATAATCCACAAACAATACAAATGCCCAAAGATCGAGGCTAGCTATACAAAAGTATGAAATAAATAATAACAATAAGTGAATAAAGGACTATTGTGCACTCAGTGAGCCATCTCCTAGCTCATGGATATCATGAAATCACATGAACCAGTAAAAAAAATAGTGCTATGAAAGTAGATGAAAATAAAAGAGATGCCATCCTTCGATATGTAGTGATTCACACACACAAAATGAATGCCCGTGCTCAAAAAATCAAAATGCAGACATAAAAGCCAGCATGTGCCCTTGATTTTCAGAGGAAGAAGTAAAATAAAAATGAAATGCTAGAAAAACCCAAATGCCTACCTCCTTGACAATGTGATGCCATGAGGAAAGTAATAGATGTTTCCAAAACTGAGTGCCAGTGGAGATAGAAACATGCCAGGTGCCGAGAAGGAGGGATTGATGCCAACAACTTCCCATTTTTGAAAAGAGGGTTTTGATAAATGATGCATTACTTCACTTCTCCCCTTCTTTTTAGGGTCGAGTTTTATTGTCTTTTGGGTATCTTTTGTCATAGGTGGATTTTATTTTAAATGTAAATATTTTAAATATTTTCCCCATTTTGGGTTGAGAGTATTTTTAAATATATTTTCAATCCACTATTTTTAGGCATAATGGGGTAGGATTTTAAGTTTTAATAAGTCATTGCATGTTTTTGTTTTAATGTAAATTCTGGTGATGGTGTTTTTACAAATCATCATCAGAATAATTTAGTGCATGACTTAGGAGGGTCAGAGTGGGCTCCTTTTGACTCTCTATTCTTGGAGTTAGTTTTTTCCATGACCCCTATAAACTCAGGAATTGGGCATCCGAGTTTATGAGGCATTCATGGGCATATTTGTGGGATTTTCCATTTTTAGGAGGTTGAGGGTTTTATGCAGATTCCTAGGTTTTAGTTATATGCCTCTCACTTTTGGTGATGGAGGTTATCTTTTCATTCTATTCTCTCTAATATGAGTGTTGTAGCTCTGAGAGATACATCTTGTACTTAGCTTTTTTTCAGCAATAAAATTGATCCTTCTTGTTTCCCTACAATTTCAGAGTTTCTATTATTGAATCTCATGCAGGATTATTGTGGTGTGATTGTATCCTTAATCTGCATGTTGATCCAATTGAATGTTCAGGAATTTGATTTGGCTCAGTAGTGTTAATTCATGTGCAAACTAAAAATCAAAATTGTGGAAACATATTCCCTTCTCTGTGTTTCAAGTACCCTATTTTCCTAAGGAGTTTAAGGCAGTAGAATCAAGTTGTGAAGTCCAGTTTTGTTTTTTCTATTGCAATAAGCTTATTGCAGTTGTGGATCTTCTTTTAAATCTAGTGGATCACCTAGTTTTGAAATCAGTTTTAGTTATTTGTTTTATGCACTCTCTCCCTTTCCTCCTAAAGTTATTCAGTTTTAAGTGATCCAAGGGGAAGTCAGCCCCTAATCCAGAGGTCTATTCTCAAATAGGTTACCCACAACTTGAGAATAGTCCCATGTTTCATAGGATTGCTAGGTTTTAACACTTAGCAAATTGGGTGCAATCCTTAGTGATAATAGAACCCTCAGAAGAAGGTGAAAAGACACTAGTATCTAACTTGAATCACAATGGTGATTAGATTATTGATAGTGGATGCACTCATCACATGGTCGGTGATAGAAAAAAATCATTAAGATAGAATAATGTGATGGAGGTTCAGTGAGATTTGGTAATGATGCTCCATGTATGGTGAAAGGTAAAGGTCCCATTTCTCTAAATGATAAGACAAATTGTGATGATGTTTGCTAGGTTGATGGTTTAAGATACAACTCGTTAAGTGTCTCTTTGTTAAAAAATAAAGGATATAGATTGGAATCCAGTGAAGCTATGTGGAGGATTATTGGGAAATTAGGAGATTTAATTTCTACTTGTGAGAAAACAAGAGGTAACTTGTTTTATTTGAATTCTACTGTTAAGAGTTGTGTGATTGCTAAGGTAGAAGATTTTTGTTATGACATAAAAGGTTTTGTCATGTTAATTTTGATAACTTGGTCAAAGTTAGTAAGATGAAGATAGTAAGAGGTTTTCCTAACCTAGTAAAGCCAGACAATGTGATGTGTAAAGAATGTCATCTTGGAAAGTTAAATAGTTCAAGTTTTATGAGTAAAAATTACTCTTCTTAAAGTATCTTAGATTTAGTTCGTACCAATTTGTGTTATCCAATGAGAAATTTAAGTTATTATGGTGATAGGTGCTTAATGTTTCTTGTTGATAATTATTCTGGAATAATGTGGGTTGTTTTTATTAAGGGTAAATTAGAATCTTTTTACATGTTCAAGATCTACAAATCTAGAGTGGAGAAGGGGACCGGTAAGACCCTAAAATTTATTAGATCAGATAGAGGAGGTGAATTAAATTCACATGAGTTTATTTCACCATGCGAAGAACAAGGAATCAAAAGGAAAATATCAGCTCCTAGGACACCTCAACAGAATGGAATTGTTGAAAGAATAAACATATCTACCATTGATTTTGGTAGGACATTGATGATTCAAAAAGGTGTTGCACAAACATTTTGGAGAGAAGCGGTAAGTACTAATTTTAGATATTGAATAGAGTTCAATTGAAGAAAGGTAAAAACAAAAATCCTTATGAGTTTTGGAATGGTCAATCCCCTAGTGTAAGTTATTTCAAAGTTTTTGGAAGTAGATGTTACATAAAAAGAGATAAAAATTTGAGAAAGTTTGATCCAAGAAGTGATGAGGGAATATTCTTGGGATATTCCACAAAGCAAAAAGCTTATAAGTTCTTAAACAAGAGAGCAAAAAAGATAGTGGAAAGTCCTAATGTGAGAGTAAATGAATTCTTTGAATAGAATGATGAATCTAGAAAGAAAGAACTAGATGATTATCATGGGTTTGTATATGTACAACCAGTGGAATAGGAAACTACAGATGAACTAATGGAAATATAGGTTAATTAAAAAAAACTAGTACAAGTAGTTAAAGGTACTCCTAGAACTGAACCAGTGTTGCCAAGTTATGTGAGACTAAATCATTCACCTGATGATATTGTTGGTGATAGAAATTATGGTGTTTTGACAAGAAAAAAAAGATAAAGTACATTTTTCTTATCTAAACTTGAGCCTAAAACTGCAAAAGATGCATTAAAATATGATGATTGGTTGAAGGCTATGGAAGAATAATTAGAAAAGATTGATGTAATTGGATTGATGGACAAAATTGTAATCAATACTAAGTGGATTTCCAAGAATAAGATGAAAGTGAAAGGTGAAGTAATATGGAATAAACAAATATTGGTGTGTAAAGGATATGCATAGGAGGGAGGCTTGGACTATGGTGAAATATATGCACCTGTGGCTAGACTTGAAGGTGTGAGGACACTACTTGCATATTATTCTTACAAAGATTCAAAGTGTATCAAATGGATGTAAAATTTGATTTTATCAATGGTGTATTGGAAGAATTCTACATTGAACAACCAGAAGGATTTTCTAAGGAAGAAGGTAAGAACATGGTATGCAAATTACAAAAATATTTATATGGATTAAAGAAAGAACCTAGATAATGGCATGAAAGATTTCACTCTTATATTATTTAGATTATTTTTTCAAGGACAAGTGACAATAGTAATGTATATTTGAAGATTGAGAAATATGATAGGTTACTAACACAAAGGAAGGGAAGGAGGGGCCAAGGAATGGTACACCCTACCTGATCCACCTTGCTCAACAACATATGGAAGCAAAAACAACATAGTGAGAGAGAGAAAGAAGGATCATTCATATATTATCATTCAAATTGATTCATACATGTCAAGCTTTAAGGCCTTCCTAGTTTCGGCCAGATATTACAATGAATTACAGAAGTCCTCAAACATGCGAGGATCTGTAGATAATATCTAATCTTATATCCCCCATAACTGACTTCCTAAACTCTAACCAAATATCTATGCTTATACAAGAGGCTACCAAATTGAGTCAGCCTTCAAATCCACAATCAATAGAAGGAACAGTTAGATCTAGGACCACACGCTTCCCAATGATAGATACCAGCATTAAATTCATGACCCATTATCAGTGCACAAGTTGGCCCCAATAGAAACTCAAAAATAAACTACTCAATAAGTAAGGAATGCAAAACCAATTGGTATCCCTATGGTAACCAGTTGCAAGTTGTCAAAAGAAGATGATACTAAAAAAGTGGAAGAGACTCTTTACCAATCCATCATCAGAAAGATACAGTATGTGGTGCACAGTAGACTAGATATTGCATGGGTAGTTGGATTAGTGGCCAGATTCTCTTCTAATATGAAGGAATCACATCTAATTTCTATGAAGAAGATATTAAAATATCTTAAGGGAACTGAAGACTAGGGTCTTTGGTATGTACATAAAGGTTATTTTTCATTAAGTGTCTTTATTGACATAGATTGGGAAGGAAA
Organism: Chamaecyparis obtusa; assembly: GCA_027943335.1. Taxonomy (NCBI): domain Eukaryota; kingdom Viridiplantae; phylum Streptophyta; class Pinopsida; order Cupressales; family Cupressaceae; genus Chamaecyparis; species Chamaecyparis obtusa. The sequence continues at coordinate 1,547,196 of BSBK01001384.1, forward strand.
TGTTGATGATAGGAAGAACACTAGTTCTGGTGCATTCTTTCTTGGAGATAGGCTTGTATCCTGGACAAGCAAAAAGAAGAATTGTATATCACAATCAACAAATAACGTTGAATATGTTGCTACTGTAATTAATTATACACAGGTTGTGTAGATTAAATAGATTTTGGAAGGAATTCAAGAAAAGGTAACTAAACCAGTGGTTATCTATTGTGACAATACAAGTGCCATTAATATTTCTAAAAACTTGGTGATGCACTCTAAGACTAAGTGTATATCTATAAAATATCACTTTCTTAGAGAACAGGTACAAGAGAAAGAAGTAAAGTTGGAGTATGTGCCAACTAAGGAAAAGGTTTTTGATTTATTTAGAAAGCCATTGCCTAAGTATTCTTTTGAGTATCTAAGAGGTAAGATAGGGGTCATTACCCTATCTGTTGTGAATTAAGAGAAAATGCAAATGTATCAATCTAAGTATATTCTAGAGAATATATGTATGATTAGATTAATGTAATGGGGTTACTGCTTAGGGGGAATAGTTTGTGATGTGTTGTGTTGAGTCATAATATAAAAAATAATATTTCATGTGAGTTTGACACCTTTGGAATTGTCGTCAAAGGGGGAGAGAATGTATATTAGAAGAATAATGTACATATGGATAGAATGTATGTAAAGAAGATTGTTCAAAAGTGTATAATTTTAGTGTAAGAAGGAGTAATTGCAAGATTTGATGCTAGTCAAAAGTGGGAACATTTGTCTATTCCTAGTGTTGTTGGTATTGATGAGAGTGTTTCCATCAATGCCAAAGAGATATATTGTTAGCATAACTGATGCTAATTGATGTAGTGATGGTAGTAATAAGATAGATTTGATTGTATGATGATCAAATATTGAGTTCTGATTGATGTCAAGTACTGACCTAGTGTTGTTAGTATGTTTTTGAGTATATGAATCATGATAAGAGTGTTTTAGAGAGTTTCAGTTGTAACAATTCATATGGGAGAATCAAGGATGTCTCAGAATGTTAAATGCATAATCACTACTATTTATATTGATTGATGAGTAAGTTATGAGAAAAGGAAGGTTAATAGTGCAATTTTTGGAATAGTTAGTGATAAACGATAGGTGATTTGAGTGGTTTGTCAAATCTATGTTATATCTTGTAATGCGGTTACAAGGTATGGTTTCCAATAGTATTTGGATTATATAGTTGAAATCATAATTATTTTGGATGACCAAAGTAGAATATAGAAGACTAGACAATAGAGTCAGAATTGTTAATAGGTTGAAGTGTTAAAGTTGTTGAGTGATAGTGATTAAATCTTTAATTGGTGATCAGTCAAAGTGTTACGGTGATCAAGGTTAAGTTAGTCATGATTTGATGACATGTATTAAATATTTTAGGTGATGATCTAACATCACATTGTTTGATTCTAGCATGTGGAGAAGATTAAAGAAGTAATTTTGTAGTCAAAACATGTTTGACTACTGGACTTAAATTTATTTGTAAATCATTGTGATATCCAACGCAGTATAAGAAATTTATTATATATATTTAATATTATGGTATGATGTGTTGGACATATTTGTAAAGGTTGAAAGTTAAGTTGTAAGCCATTTAGGGAAATCCTAAGGTGGTAGAGAACTTAAGGGCTTGATGAAAAATATGTATTGGATAAAATAATATGTATTGGATAAAGTTAATAGTTTTTTATGTTAATCATGTGTGAATAAAGTGCAATGTAAAGTGCGAGTTGCGATCAAGCTAGGGAAGAGATAAGTGTGTTGAAGAGACATTATGTACTTCTGAGGATCTAATTAAGTAGAGGTAGTGCTATTTTATAGATAATTGTTCATGTTGTTCCTTAATATTTATAATAGTTAAAATCCCCTAATAGGGTGGATCCTAGCAGGTCCCTATTGCAAATCCTCTAACAAGGTGGCACATTAGTTTGTGTTTGAACTCCACTAACAAGACTACTTTTGACAGGGTAAAGGTTTTAACAAAACTAAAGGTAAAGCCATTAACTAGGTAGCACCTAACAATGCTTTTGTAAAAATCCTAATAGGGTTAAGCTCCTCATAGGGTATACTTTAGAAAAGTACATCATTTAGTGGGTTCTAATCCCCACCATGGTTTTTTCTTTATTTGGGTTTCCATAAGATAAACATTTGTGTCAAGTTTTTCATTATTTTTTGGATGAACTTATGGTTATGATTTTGATTTTCTACTATTGAAGATAAACTTTAGAATGTTGTAGTAAAGCTTAAAAGGATAAAAAGTTGTATAATTGATAGATTACTAATTCACCCCTCACCTCTCAGTAATTTGATCTTAAGATTAATAATTTTATCTTTGAATTCATGCATCAAATCTATATTTTGTATAGTATGCATAAATCTATATAGATTAATGCAAAACTTCCATCATTTAATTATGTTTCCCTCTTATTATAATATCTGCATCTCTCACCATACTACCATACATCTTAATCTAGTGCAACTATAACAAGATAATTCTCAAATAGGATAGTCTAAACCATGCAACAAGATTCACACAATAGAAGAAACAGCAAGGAGTAGAGAGAATGTAATATCCAATGTTCACATTATCATAAATTCATTTACAATTAGCTAGCAACATGTAGGATTATAGAATAGGCATACATGTTTGATTATGGATATTATCTAGATTATTCTTTATGCGGATCTATATAAATCTTATTCATAAAATATTACTAACTAAAGGAACAATTACAACAATATATAAGAATTCGTAAAACATCCAAGTTGGTGAAGAACAATCACAATCTCATAGGTAGGAAAGATGTAACATGTAGATAGGTCATGACCTAAATCATGAAGATCTCCTCCACCATTTAATAGAATGAGTCATAAACTAAAAGGGAGATTGGAAAAGAGTCCAATAACATTGGAAAATGAGCCAAATATGATTTTAAACCAAGGAAAACCTTCACAAGATTATAAAGTCCAACTAGCCGAGAGCATGATGAAGAAATAAGTGAAACCCAAATGATCATAGATATCTCCACCAAGAAGAATTGGATCAAAGTTCAAACCTAAAGAAAGATAAAAAAAAATGAGACAAGAAACATGCCACCAGTTCTGCAAGATAAAATGAGCCAACTCAAATGGATGCAAAAATAAAAATAGAGACCAAACTGAACAAAAACAAGAACAAATTGAAAGAAAATATTTTTTTGGTTGATGAAAGATTGTGAAGAATCTAAGGATGCTCCTTCATTAGACATCCAGGGTTGATTAAAAATTGATCCTCTCACTTTGATGGGGCTAAAGGAAAACCAAGACAGTCTACCTCATCCTAAGATATCCAAAAAGAATCCTCAACTAATGTGTCCTTCCACTTCACAAGATATTCTTAGTATTGTCTTCCATGTGCACTTCTACAAACTTTTCTATCAAAAATGTCTTCAATTTCATCCAATTTCTTCTTATGAAACTTCTACTCTAAATTTGGTCCACTTTCACCACTGAATTCTACCTCATGGTATTGATAGAGATCTGCAATTTTGAATATAGGTGATATATCGAAAGTGTTTGGAAACTCAAAGTCATAATAATTAACTGAATAAAATATCTTCAATATCTTACAAGTTCTAAACTTCCTCATCTTCAATCTATTGTATGTTCCAAATGGAAATTTTCCTTTCTTCAAATATACCATCACCTCATCTCTAATTTAAAATTCCTTATGTCTCCTCTTCTCATTTTCTTTCTCCTTATACTTATTGTTCATTTATTTTAAATGTTTCTTCACCTAAATATGCAATGATTTCATGTGTTCTACAAATTCTTTTTCTTCTACACTTCTCTTATCCTCATGGCTAATATCCTTCAATTCCGACACTCCCTTAGGATTCATTCTTATAAAAATCTCAAATAGTGTCTTCTCTATACTTTGGTTTACTAAATTATTTTATGTAAACTCTTCTTGTGCAAGAATCAAATCTGAATTTCTATATTTATCTCCAACCAAACATCTCAACAACTTTCCCAAACTTATTTTCGCTCCCTTTTTTTGTCCATATGTTTGTTGGTGAAATATACAAACAAACTTAGTATCTCTTTTTAAAATAATACTCCTACGTAACCCATGAAATCTCACAACTTCCTTGAATAAAAGGTATTTTGAATGCACTACATTAGTTGTTTGTTTACAAGGTATGAGATGTGCCATCTTATAAAATGTATCCACAATAAAAAATATTGAATAATTCTTCCTCTGTGTCTTCAGAAATCCAAGTATGAAATCTATGTCTTCCGAAGGCTTATTTGGTACTATCAAAGTTTTATTCAGTCCAACATTCTAACTACACCTCTTTACAACTTGAAAAAACTCTACAATTTTGAATAAATTTCCTTACATACTTATGAATCTGAGGCCAAAAGTTATTCTCACTTACCAAAGTTATTGTCTTTTCAATGCCAAAATGTCTTGCTGATTTGCCAGTATATTTTCCTTTTAACAAAATGTCTCTTATAGAACTTATAGGTACACACAACTTATTTACCCTAAATAACATCCCCTCTTGAATGAAATAGTTCAACCATTTGGTTCTATCCAATAGAATATGTTCTTTACAAGCTTTGCAAGGTTTGACTAAATCAAGGTCTTCCTCATACAAATTTTTTAACTCATCAAACCCTAGCACTTCAACTCTCATATTTGTGAGAAAATTTCTTCTCCTACTCAAGGGATTAATAATTTTTTTTACTTCCCAATGTTTTATAAAAAATGTACATAACTCTACAAGAATTTTACCCATCTCATATTTCTCTTATTCAACCTACCTTGACTATTCAAATATTGCAATGCTTGGTGATATGTATACAACACAAACTCCTTAGGAAAGAACTAGTGTCTCCACTTCTTCAAGGCTTGAACTATGGCATAGAACTCTTGATCATACACTAAGCATCTCCTCTTTGCACCATTTAATTTATTATTGAATAAGAAACATGTCTTCCTTCTTGACTTAATACTGATCCAATTGCATTCCCACTTGCATCACAATCAACTTGCAATACTTTACTAGAATCAGGTAGGGCTAACACAGGTTATTCAGTCACATTTTTTTCTAACAAATAAAAAAGTCTATTTTCTCCAAATGTACACTTGAAATCCTTCCTATCTCCTCTCATTGTCTTAGTGATAGGGCTCCAAATTGAACTAAAATTTCTAATGAGATTTTGGTAGAAACTAGCCAATCTTTAAAATGATCTTACCTCTCTAATTCTTTTAGGTGTAGGCCATTCAATAATTTCTTCCACCTTCTTTGGTTCCATCTTCAAACCATCCACATATATCAAAAATCCCAAATAAACAATTTATTTCTTCATGAAAGTACACTTCTTAATATTTATGAACAACTTCTCTTTTCTCAACCTATCTCAAATGCAAAAATGTTCTTCTTTTGCTTTACTAAAAATTAAAATGTCATCCAAATACACAATCACAAACTTACCTAAGAATTTATTCAATACCTCATGAAAGTAATGAATGTATTATTCAATCCAAAAGGCATCACCAACCATTCATACAATCCTTCATTTGTCTTGAATGCAGTCTTCCACTCCTCTCATTCTCTGATACTGATCTGATGATATCCACTCTTTAAGTCTATCTTTGTAAAATATGTGGCTCCAATCAAATAGTCCATTATACCATCCATCCTAGACAAAGGAACCTATACTTCAATATGATTTTGTTTATAACCCTATATTTAGAACACATTCTCTACTCTCCATTATTTTTAAGTGCTAATACTAAAGGAACTTCACAAGGACTCAAACTCTCCCTGATCAAACCCTTCCTCAAAAATTATTACACTTTTATATCAGTTCTTAATTCTCTACAGGTGTCATTTGATGTCCATATTTATTTGGAAAACTACCTCTAGGAATCAAATCTACACAATGAGTAATGCTTCCCATAGGTCGTAATTCATTAGGTACATTGTCCTAGATTATGTCCTCATATTCTATGAGCAACTCCTTAATCTCCTCTAGTTGTTCATATTTTGATTGCAAACCAAACTTCTTAGGAATGAAATCATAGCACATACTCTCATTTCTCAAACCATCCAAGAATTTCATTCCTTGAACCAAAATAATTCTCACACTTTTACACATATCACTCTCAGGAGTCTCTTCCAAAGGAAACAAAACTTGTTTCATCATATTCACAACAATAGTATATATTTTCTTCCTACCATCATGTACTTCTTCTCTATCATACTTCCATGGTTTACCCAACAAGGTATGAAATATATCTATAGACATAATATCACACAACACTTCATCATGATAAGATTTAACCTTGAATTTTACCAAATATTCTTCACGTACCAATACTTTATGGTCACCCTGAATCCATGCTATCTGACGAGGCTTAACGTGCTTCAATAGCTAAAAATTTAATTTTTTCACCAACTCCTCTAAGGCTAAATTATCTAAACTACAACTATCAATGATAACTTTGTAATATTTACCTTCAATCTTACATATTGTTTGAAACAAACTCTTTCCCTACAATGGTTCTTGATACATCTCATTTTGACATAGGGCTCTCCTTATCATCAAAGCTTCTCAATCTTTAGGTTTATTTAGAGGCTCAATAAATTCTTCCTCGGAAAAAAAATCTCTTCCACTATTCTCTATCTTCCTACTTGAATTCCCTTGTCTACATTTAAATACTCAGTGTCCTCCTCCACACTTAAAGAAAATTCCTCTAAGAAAATTCTTATCATCTCTCCTATAGCCATTATGTACACCATTTCTATCAAAATTTCTATGTTCCCTTGGAATTGAATTATCCTTTTTTCCTTCTATCTTACCTTTTTTTTGCTTTGCAAAAGACCTTCCTCCTCTAGTGAATGTTCTTCCTCTCTAAAATCTTCCCCCTCTTCTTCTCTATCTCTTCTCATGTCTTTTATTTAACTTTTACTCAGTCTTCAATATATATTGATAAGATTCTTCCACACTATGCAACTTGATTAAATTGATATCATATTGTATAGACATCCTGGAATCATTAAGGTACCTTGCAACTGGTTTAACATCAACCTTGGTATGTCTAGGTCTGATATCCAAATTGTATAATTCCTTAGTATACTCCTTCATGCTAGATTCCTTCTTCTTTAGGTTATGCAACTTATGGAACATGTTCACATGATAATCTACAAGTAATAATTTTTCCTTCAACTTATTCACCATCCTATCCCAAGAATTAATCTTTTCTTTTCCTTTTATTTGTCTATTTGTTTGTAAATGTTCCCACCATAGTGATGCATGAACATTGAATTTTTTTCAAGCATACTTCACTTTATTGTCTTCACTTGTGCCCTCAATGTACTTAAACATAAAGCATAAACATAATGAAAGAACACTTGAACACAACACCAATATTTTGGTTACGAGGAGACCCAAATAGGTAAAAACCCCAGTGGGAATTGACACCCACTAATAATCTACACTAGTGTATTATGATCCTTGTTAGAATCTGTTTAACCCTATTAGGAGTTGTCTTTACAATGCATTTAGTATAGTGACCTGGTCAAGGGTAAGACCCTATTAGGAGTCTTTTACAATTAACCCTGTTAGGGATGAGGACGCACTGTCCAAGAGCACACTGCTCAAAGGGGTGAAGGCTAAAACCTTCTGAATAACAAATACACACTATATCTAGATCTTGGTGAACTATGCTTTGACCTACTATCTGGATCAGTTCCAATGTATAGCATAAACTCTTCACTTGGTCACATAGACCTTCTGCTGATGGCTCAACACTTCATAGACTCTGCTCTGCTCTTCACAATCAACTCTGAAGCATGCCTTAGAAATTACAAATGACTACCTATAAATATCTTTCCTCTAAATGAAATAATCATGTCATCCTATTAGAACCACCTTGAAATCATATTAGAGAAATCATAACAGACTCCAATAATAATTCTGTCAGCTCTACTAAGCACAACAAAATCTGGGACCTATCCAATATTAATAAATGTAGACACACGCTACACACTATCGACTCTACCAAATAAGCTAAAGCTTTCTCCTCAAGTTGAATTATATCATGCACTCTTAACTAAACATTTTAAAATCTTCTCCAATCTGTAATCCAAGGGTGCATACCGAAATGATTAGCGCAACTCTTGAACTAATATAATCTTTGTCAGCTATTCTGAAACTGCTACTGGTGAATAGCAACTACATAACTTTAGTTATACTGATCATCAGACTCTATGTCCATTATTGTAACATCACTAAAATTTCTTCATCATATATCCAATGGCACAAGGCTCCATGATGATTGTACAGACAATCACCCACAGAACACTGCCTGTGACTCTATCAGGAACACTGCTGACATAAGCTGCTACATAACTGTCTCTTTTAACAATTAACCTCTGTATCCATGATATCATGCTGATAACATGTCCATGCTACATATACTCAAAGCTTACTACATAAGTCTTCCATGCATACTACTTGACATATGTTGTCATCAATGATAAACATACAGTCAACACTGGCTTGCTAGAAAATCTCCAACACAAGGTACTTTTCCATCTTTTTAACCCAATGAAGAAATTCATCCTAATCCAAGTTTCCATCATAGTCTGGTGGGTTAAAATGTGGTCTAGTAGTTACCCTAGTTAGGGGTCTCAAAACTCAGTTATCTCCCTAATCGATATCAGGTTCTTCTTCCATTATTTCTTCTTCTTCTTCTTCACTCACATCCTCCATATGTCAACCTGTTCTCTAGGTTGTTTCAATAGCTTCAATTCATGTTGCAATCTACCTTAACATATCCATCACAACAAGATTGGCATCTCTCCTCGCTCCACCTCTAGCACATGTTTGATACATACTTGTGAAAGTCCTGTGTAGCTATGGGTCATATCCTCACTCTACCACCTCATAACAAATAAATTATAGGAATTGACAACCTCAAGAATGAAGATCTTCTATCATAGGAATGAAAAATTTCTCTAATACCACTTGGTGCAGCCATGATAGGAGGATCCTCAAGGAGGAAAATCTGAACCATGAAATAATATTCACAAAATGGAAGAAACAACATGTAGTAAATATAATGAAAGATCTAATGTTTGCATTATCATAAATTCATTTACAATTGGCCAACAATATATAAGCTTACAGAACATACATACAAACTTGATTATAGATATTATCTAGATTATCCTTATTGACATTTGATGTAGATGATATGTGTTTTGGTCACATGATTGTATTCTAGTGTTTTTATTTCTAGCAACATGATCTATTGATGAAAAGAGATCAAATTTATTGATGGTTTGACAGATCAAATTGGAAAATAAACTAAGTGTTCATTCAATTAGTAAGAAGATAGTATGCAAGGTACAAGTGACTAGATCTAGAGTTGGAGATCAAGTTAAGGTGTTTGATTGGATAGACTTCATCTATAGAACCATATTTTTCTATGTCTATGATCACATCAGTTAGTTTGAATAATCCAGTAAGTTATTGAGTATTGAAGTGACATTGAGAGAAAGAATAGTGTACCATTTGATATAGTTGGTTAGATCAGTATTGCAATCAAATGCAAGTGATGGGATGACATGAGCCAACATCAAGAATTTTGAATTTTTGTTTTGGCACACTCACTCATAAGTTTAGTTGGATTTTAGTGTCGACTTTTAAAATGTTTTAGGTTTATAGAATCCACTTAAGACAAGTATATAAGTGGTTATGAAAATTGTTAAGTGTTTTTCTATGGTGGTATGTAGTGATTGACAATGATTGTTGAAGATTGTAAAGAGGCATTAAAGTGTTCAGAGTAGCATAATTAAGCAGATAATTGGATATGTTTGATATCTAGTGCTAATCTTAGATCATATATTTGAGTTCTTATACTCAAGGAAGACTCTAACTAGTCTGTGATCTAAATCCCTTAGCAGGATCACTTCTAATAGGCTTAGAAATATCCTAACAAGGTTAAAGATAAAAATCCTTTAACCAAGTAGCTCTTTAACTAGAGTTTGACTAGGTAGACTTTAACATGACTTTTGTATCTTCTAAAAAGGCTAAGTACTCTTAACCGAGTATAACCTTAGAAGGGTTTTTGTAATTGCTCCTAATAGGGAGGATTTCATGGTGCATTAGTGAAATTTATGGGCATGATCCCTACACATGGACTTTTCCCTCTAACAAGGGTTTCCATGAGAAAAATCTTGTGTCTTGTGTTCAATGTGTGGGGATGGTTTACTTTTTATTCTTCTATGTTATATTATATTTTGCATGTTGGTTATTTTGGAAGATTATTATTAAAAGTTTCAGATTTGTGGATGCATTGATTCACCCCCCCACCCCCATCTGTTCCATAAAATACTAAAAAATGGTATTAGATCTTTGTTTCCCTTAAAAGTCCTAATATCTTGAGAATGATCCTTAAGGAAAATATGGAGGGTTTGAGATACATGAGGAAACTTGATGAAGATGAAAGGGTTATCAAAGAATTGAAAGATCAGTTGAAGAAATCTTTGGCCAAGAGACAAGAGCTCATTGAACAACTGAATGAGATTCCTAACTACATTGAGAAATTGTTTGAACATAGTGGATTTGAGGAATCTGAAGCAGCCCTAGAAGCCATAGATAAGGAAAATGAACAATTACACAAAGACAAGAAAAATATTAAGAGGGATATTGAAGCCCCATAAATCAAAATGTGTGAAGAGATGGAAACAAGGAGATTTGTAGAGACTGCAAGAAAAATTGTGGAAGATTCCCTAAAGGCCAAGGATGAAGCACTGAAAGCTGTAAAGGATGAAATTTTTAAGACAAGACAAGAGGTTGGAGCATTTCATGAACATCTACATGATACATATGAGAAAAATGGAAAATCATAAGGGAGAATGAGGATATGAGAAATGAGAATGAACAATTAAAAGGAGAAATAAAAAATGCAAATGACCTTCTGAAGAAATTTAATGAAATCACTACAAAACTTGATGAGAAACTTAGAAATAAAAGAAGAAGAAAAGATATCACATGCCTAAGATATACCAATTTGACTACTTTTCAAATCGGCGAATCTTATGGAACAAAGGAGATCAAGCAAGAAGGAAAGTCTCCATTGAAGGTAACACAAAGGAATTTTGGTAAGAAAGATTACAAACCTATATGTGTCAATTGTCATAAGATAGATCATATTGCAAATATGTGTTAAAGTAGATCTGCAAATAGGACTAACACCTTTGATGGATATTTCTATAACTTTAATAAGTATGGTGATACTTCTCATGATTGTAGATATAGATCCAGTAGTAGATTTAGTTGCTTTGATGGTCACTATTATAATTGCAAAAAATATGGTTACAAAGCTGATGAGTGCAGGTCAAGAGTAAACAATCAAAGGTTACCTATGAACTAGAAACCACCTTACCAAAGGGAGAGGAAATTATATATCACATGGTCAATCTATCGTAACTATGGACATATCGCTATGAATTGTAGAATAACAACTACAAGAGGTAATGTTTGACAATGAAGAACAAATGGTATGGCATGTTTTTATTATCACAATATTAATGGACATCTAGCAAGGGATTGGAGGTTAACAATCCAATCAGTAAACTAGTCAAGAATTAGAAAGGTAAGCAGATTATGAATGTAGAGGAGACCAAGAAAGAGATAACCAAGACTCTAAAGAAGAAGAAATATAGTAAGACATCAGAAGAATCTTCATCTCCATTAGGTGTGGATAATTCTTCATCAAACTAAGACTTCATGTGGCTTGGGGGGAGAAAGTATATTTGAATCCATCTTTGGGCCCCCTATAGGTGTGTGGTAAGATCTATCAACATTTTAAGATGCAATAAAGTATTTTGGAGTATATTTTGAAGTTTTGATATATTACATGATGTTTTGATTATCGATAATGAGCTTTAAGTTCAATTGGTGAAAAGGTATGTTATATTGGTAAGTGCATTTATTATGCATGCAAAGGTAGATAAAAAGGAAACTTTTAATTTCATTTTCACCTTGCACACTTTGAAGCTATTGTGGAGTGAAATAAGCTTTGTTTGAGCCATTTGCAGAGATCCAAGTGATAAGAGTAAATTGTTTGTGGTGATCTAAAAGAGAAAATCCATCGGTTGTTGTCATGTCTTCAACAAGAACCCTAGTTGTGAATAGTTTGAGGTATTTATCTATTATCTACACTTGTTGGAAATTTAAAATGGATACTCCTAACTTGATAGACATAATTGAAAGACCTAGATCAAAATCTAAAATACATCCATTCAAATTGATAGACAATGACCCAATGGGTGCCCTAACTAGCGTTCAGGTGAACCCACAATAGTGGGTTACACTATTTTGCATGAACGGACACTGAACTCTACATTTTGAGAAAAACTTTCAGATTCAGATGCATATTCTCATTAAACCATTTGGAATCAGAAGATGAAGTAAATTAGAGTCTTTTAGGATTTTTTGTCTAGATTCTAAATTTATTTTTATTTTTTTTGAATTTATTTGATTATTTTTTTCATTTTCCCACGAAAACTGGTATGTTGCTGAAAATGCCATTTTCAAAGAGTTACATTATTTTCATAGAGCATAAATTTTTTTCTAAAATACATATCAATGTGATTCTTTCAAATTTAGTTTTTTAACATCCATATGCAGGGCATGTAATTGGTTTGATGACATTATCATTATTATTTCATATTTTATTAATATTTGAAGTTGACTAAATCGTAATTTTAACATACCTTGACTACATAACTTATAACTTATTGTGTATTTGTCCAATTTCATCTTTTTTTTTTTTTAATAGAAAGAGAACTTCAATACCTAGGGCATATATATTTTTTAGAATTTTTTTTTTTCTCATTTACTATTTTTCCATAAGCGTCAAGCATAAAGGTAGACATACGGTGAAATATCTATATTTAGTAAAACTAAAAATACAAAGTCATAATAAACTTAATATATATTAACATTATAATCATTGGAAAGAGTTTTCTCAATAGTAACTTACTACATAGATAGCTTTTTCAAACAGATTCATTTGATCTACAAAAAGATAAACTCAAAGTGATTTTTTGTTAGCATTTTAATAGGTGCGAAGGAGACTCCATTGTAGGTATGAATAAGGAGTATAGATGTTATATCAATGTTTTTTTTATCTAAAAGGCTTTGAGAAAACCATTTGCAATTAATTCCTTCAAATAGAACCTCTCAAGGCTTAAATCATCATATTTTATTAAAAATGTGTTATTTCAGCAAAAATTAGCATGTCTAAAAAAGTGTAAACCACTATTGTGGGGTCACTCGTTCCCTATGGTTTTCTACACATTGAGGATGTTAGAGCTTACATTAATAAAAAAATTAGAAAATATAGGATCAAGAGAAATCTATGAACAATACAAGAAACTATGTGATGATAAATTATTATTGAGTGATGAACATAAAAACATAGAAGATAAAGGTTTTGATCATGTGGTCAACTATCCTGATAAACTTGAAGAAGATCAAATTAGATATTTTCTAAGAAAAATCCATTATTAGTTCATGTGGCTAGTGTTAGAAACTAAATTGAAACAATTGTTGTATTGTCATTGATGTCAAACCTTAATTGGTAAGACTGTTGCTACTTAGGAAAGTACTATATCTATTTGAGTGTTGCTAAGGGGCTAAGCAAGGTTGGTAATAATAGTACCTAGGGAAAGGTTGAGTTATCTTGATAATACAAAGTGTACTTGACTATGTTGCACTATGATGAGATAATGTATTGTTTATCTTAGTAAGACAAAAGACTAAACTAGTAGGCTTAACCGAGCAAAGAATGGAAAAATCATGTTTAAGCCGAGTGGTGTTAGTGTCGACTGAGTTAGTATATGCCGAGCAAGATTATAGTGTCGACTGAGCATCAGTAAATTGCTGAGGAAGATAGTGCAAGCCGAGGAAATAGTTTTAGTATTGACTGAGCATTCTACATGAAGATTGAGTGAACAATCACAGTATTGACCGAGCATTAGCAATTTTATATTTGAAGAGAATTTAATTTTGGAGCCGACATTGTTGAATTCTTGGATTATGTAAAACATGTTGACTTTATTTAATGATTGTTTGGAAGCATTAAATGCATTGTAAAATATTTTATTGTAAATCTTTGAGAGATTTGAGATAATTCTAAAAAAGGAGCCAAAGAACATAAAGCGGGTAGATTCAATGAATCTGACCTAACCCTAAGATCTATGAAAGAGATTGAGTGGCAAAAGATGAGTTAACCTAATTGAGGAAAATATAAGGGAATCTGAACATTATGATATGTATGCACATGGTGAAAAAAGAATGTTGGAAAAGGAAAGTTTTATTGACTGAATAAGCAAGAAAAGGCTAAAGGAGAATGGTGGTGATTGATTGAAGAAAAGTTCCGAGTAGATCAGAGATGGAAATGGAAAATTTTCAAAGTCAGTAAACCAACATTAGTGTATGAAATCAGATCTGACATTTGCAAAGTGAGTTGTATATTTTTTAGATAATACTGCTGCTACTTTCTAACCATTGTAATAGTCAAAATCCTTTTAACAGAGGTTGACCTAACAGTCATATGTTAAATCCTTTGAACAAGGTTGCATTCTAATGGAGTGTGTGTAAGTGCTATGACTAGGCTCACTTTTAACAGGGTGATTGAAATCCTTTAACTGGGTCACATTTGACAGTGTGTATTGTAACCTTTGACAGGGTTGGCTCTTTACCGAGCTCACTTCAGAAGAGTGAAAGTAATAGTAGCATGTTACAAAGTGGTTTTTCCCAAATTGGGTTTCCACTATAAATCCTAGTGTTTATACTTGTGTGAATGTTTAGATCTAAACATTACTATGTTTTACAAGTTAAGTTAAAACAAGGTAGTGGACTACATTGTTAGATGTTTCTATTATTGAATCAGTGATGACCAAGTTTGTTTTGGTTTTGGATCTGATCTAAGGATAAGTTTAGAAGATTGTTTTATACATCAGGACCTAAGAACAACTGATTCACCCCCCCTCTCTATTGTTCTAAATCATATTATCAATTGGTATTAGAGCTTTGTTGCTTATTATTAGTGTTGATAGAAATCAAGTTTAAAGGGTCTTGAAGCAAATGATCAGGATGTATAAGAAGGATGTACCAAAGTTGAACAAAGAAAATTTCCCCGAATGGCAAAGCTTGATGAAGCTGCATTTGGCTGGCATTGGTGACTCTACAAAGTACTACATTGAGAACAATTATGTCTCACCTGTCGCACCTTTGAATGCTGAGGAAATGAGAGCTAAGCAAGAACATAATCAGGCAATGCTGGAAATTGTGTCTGCCCTAAGCTATCTAGAATTTGAGGACATTAAGGATTGTACTACTACAAAGGATATGTGGGACACTCTTGCAAGGATCTATGGTGGTGACTTGAATGTGCTGAAATCAAAGGTCGAGAGTCTTAGAGGTAAGTTTGATGAAATGAGAATGCAAGAAGGTGAAAACATTGCACAATATTGTAGTAGAATAAAAGAAGTTGTGAATGCTATTAGAGGATCTAATGGGACTATTGATGATGAAACTATAGTTTGAAAGTACTAAGAACCTTGTGTCCTATATATGCTATTAAGATCTCAGCTATTCAGGAATCTAGATGTAACTCTGCTAATGTGCTTACTTTGGAAAGTTTGGTTGGTAAGTTGACTACTTTTGAACTCTCTAACGATGATAATTTCACTATTGGAAGTATTGGAAATGTTGAATCTTATTTTAAGTCACAACTAGTTTTGAACAAGCCAAAGAAAGAAAAAAAAGATGCATCAGTGAAAGTGAAAGTGATAGTGCAAGTGACAATGACACTTCTGATGAAGACCTAGAAGATCTAGAAGCTCTTATGGCTAGAAGACTAAGAAGGGGAAAAGGAAAGTATAAAGGTAAACTCCCTATCATATGTTTTGCATGTAATAAAGTTGGTCATATAGCTGCTAGATGTCCTGACAGAGAGGATAAAGATGATGAAAGGAAAAGAAAACACAAAGACAAAAAAGATGATAGAAGCTGCCGATGGAATAGAGACTACAAGGGAAAAGGTAAGAAATATTGTTACATTACTGAAAAAGAGACTGACACTGATAGTGATGATTTATAAATTGAGGTAGTTTATGTGGCAATGAAAGATGAATCTGATGAGGATGAGAAAACTACATTGATATCTTATGTGAACAAGAATGATAAATGGATTATTGATAGTGGCTCTTCACATCACATGACTGGTGAAAAAAATAAGTTTGAGACCTTACATCATTACAAAGGTAATAGTGTAAAATTTGGTAATGATGCACCATGTCCTATTTGAGGAAAAGGTTTGATTAAACTAACTAATAAGATATCTTGTGAAAATTCATATTGGGTTGAAGGTCTTAATTAAAATTATTTAAGTGTTGCTTAGCTTAACAAAACTAGTTACTGAGTGGAATTTCATCACAAGAAAGCTAAAATATTTGATGCTGCTAGAGAATTGATTGGAAGTGGAGATCAGACTAGAGGTAATTTGTTCTATCTTGACCTATCTAAAGAAACATGTTTGATTGCACAACTTGATGATATTTGTTTATGGCATAAAAGGTTGTGTCATGTTAACTTTGACAATCTGGTAGAGATAAGTAAGAAGAAAAAGGTAAGAGGTCTACCTAGATTGAACAAACCTAAGAATGTGATGTGAAAGGAATGCCAGTTAGGAAAAATGACAAATTCAAGTTTCAAGAGCAAATCCTTTACTTCTAAAAACATTTTAGATTTGGTTCATACTGACCTTTGTGGACCTATGGGTATACAAAGTTACTATGGTGCTAGATACTTTATCTTATTTGTTGATGATCATACTAGGATGATGCATGTGATGTTTCTAAAAGAAAAATCTAAAGCTTTCCAATATTTTAAGTGGTATTTAGCAAAGGTTGAAAAGGAGATAGGTAGGAACCTAAAATGTCTTAGATCTGACTGAGGTGGAGAATTTACATCAAATGAATTTAATCTATTTTGCAATGATAGAGGAATTAAAAGATAGATGTCTAGACCTAGAACACCTCCACAGAATGGTATAGTAGAAAGGAGAAATAGATCTATCTTGGATTGTGCAAGGACATTAATGATTGAAAATAATGTGGCACAAAAATATTGGAAAGAAGTTATAAGCACTGTTGTCTACACTCTGAACCGGGTATAGATAAAAAAAAGTTACAAATCTGACACCTTATGAATTATGGCATGGGCATGCACCGAGTGTTAAATACTTTAGAATCTTTGGAAGTAAGTGCTATATATTAAAAGACACTAGGAATGGAAATTTTTATGCTAAGAGTGATGAAGGCATATTCCTAGGGTACTCCACAAAAAGTAAAGCTTATAAGTGTTTGAACTCTAACACTAACCAAATTGTGGAAAGTGTGAATGTCAAAATTGATGAGTATGCAGAAAGAAATGAAGCTGATAGTAAAAGAGAACCAGAAGATTATAGATCTTTTGTATACATTGAAGAAGAAGAAGAGGCAAGTAACAGACTTGCACTTGATGCCAAGTCTAGGGTAAGCAATGCCAAGTGACAGACAGAAGCTATCGAGCATCAAGAAAATAGTGCCAAGAGAGAACAAGAACATGTCGAGCTACAAGAAAATGCTATTGAGTATCATGATGAGGTTGCCAAGCATTCTAAAGTTGAATCTGACAATCTTGTTGAGGAACATGATGAAATAGAGGAGAGAATAGTTGAACCTATTTTGGAAAAATATGTGTGAAGACATCATAAGCATGAACAGATAATTGGAGACAAAGATACCAAAATCTAGACCAGAAGTAAGACTAAGGATCCAACATGTCTACTATGTGAATTTGAACTGAAAACAACTAGACAAGCATTGGAGAATGAGGACTAGATACAAGCAATGAATGAAAAAAATGACTATATTGAGAAGAATGATACTTGGACTCTGGTACTGAGACCTAGAAACAAGAATGTTATAGGAACAAAATGGGTGTTTCAGAATAAGATGAATAAAAATGTTGAAATCACTAGGAACAAAGCTAGGCTGGTATGCAAAGGCTACGCACAAGAAGAAGGAATAGATTATGGGGAGACATTTTCCCCCGTAGCTAGATTGGAAGGAGTAAGAACTCTACTTGGATATGTTGCTTATAAAGATTTCAAGGCATGTCAAATTGATGTCAAGTCTACATTTTTGAATGGTATACTAGAAGAAGAAGTTTACATAGAACAACCAAAAGGTTTTATTGATCCAAACAGAAGACACATGGTGTGCAAACTAAACAAATCATTATATGGATTAAAACAAGCACCTAGAGCATGGTATGAGAGGTTGCACAACTACTTGATATATATTGGATTTTCAAGAACAAATGACACAAGCAATCTGTACATGAAGGATGAAGAAGGTAAAGGTATCCTATTGGCAAAAAAAAATTTTGATGACATTATTTTTGGTGGACAAGATACATTATGTAAAATATTTTCAAATGAAATGCAAACTGAGTTTGAAATGAGTATGTTTGGTGAGATCAAATTCTTTGTTGGTTTACAAGTATATCAGAAGAAGAATGGAATTTTCATTACTCAGTCTAAATATGTTAATGAAATACTGAAAACTTTTGGGATGGAAGATGCTAAACTAGTAGGTACTCCTATGGTTACTAGATAAAAGTTATCTAAGAATGATGATGCTACAGAAGTGAATCAGACTCTGTATAGATCTATGATTGGAAAATTGCAATATGCTGTACATAGCAGACCAGATATTGCATTAGTTGTTGGGATTGTGGAAAGATTCTCTACCAATCCTAACGAAACACATATGATGGCCATGAAAAGAATTATGAGATACTTGAAAGGAACTACTGACTATGGTCTATATTATAAGAAAGATGACAAATTTGAACTCCGAGTTTATACAGATGCTGATTGGGCAGGAAATGTAGATGATAGAAAAAGTACAAGTGGTGGAGCTTTCTTTCTTGGATAGAGATTAGTCTCTTGGACAAGAAAGAAACAAAATTGCATTTCCCAATCTACTATCAAGGCCAAGTATGTTGCTGCTACAGTAAACTATTCAAACTTGGTATGGATAAAATAATTGTTGATAGGCATGAAAGAAGAAATCATTGAACCTATTGTTATTTTCTGTGACAACACAAGTGCTATCAATATTTCTAAGAATCTAGTGATGCACACTAAGACCAAACACATTGCAATCAAGTATCACTACTTGAGAGAATTAGTACAAGACAAAGAAGTCTGAATGGAATATGTGAATACAAAAGAAAAATTAGCTAACATATTCACTAAATCTTTACCCAGAGAAGCTCATGAGTATTTAAGAAGTCAATTAGGGGTTCTTCCCCTAACTGAGGTTGCCTAGATAATCTAGGAGCACTACATCAAGTGTGCTATAGAAAAACATTTGACAAATTGATGCAGAAGATTGTCACACTTTAGGGCTGGCCTAGAGTTGTGAAGAGAAGCAAGGACAATGAATCAGTCATAAGAAAGATGATAGAGGGAGAAACACTGAGCTGCATAGATATTATCTACATCTAATGGATATATGTTTTAGTTGCTGCTTTGGCATTTTTTGTCAAAGAGGGAGAATGAACTGATATGATAACACATGATACTATAAAGTAAGAGGGAGATGAACTGATCAAACTAAAGATAAGGCTGACGAACTGAAATGAAGAATCATGATAGAGGGAGATCTGAATACTTCTGACAGTCACAGAAGTGAGGCTTACAGGATTCTGAATTAGAATGAAGCTAAGGATATTATAAATAATTTTCTGATGGACAGATAAGTTTTTGGATTGGTTGGTAATCCATGTGTTATTTAGGTGATATCATATGGTGTTGCCATCAATGCTAAAGAGGGAGATTGTTGGAAACTGAATTGAAACAATTGTTGTATTGTCATTGATGTCAAACCTTAATTGGTAAGACTGTTGCTACTTAGGAAAGTACTATATCTATTTGAGTGTTGCTAAGGGGTTAAGCAAGGTTGGTAACAATAGTACCTAGGGAAAGGTTGAGTTATCTTGATACTACAAAGTGTACTTGACTATGTTGCACTATGATGAGATAATGTATTGTTTATCTTAGTAAGACTGAAGACTAAACTAGTAGGCTTAACTGAGCAAAGAATGGAAAAATCATGTTCAAGCTAAGTGATGTTAGTGTTGACCGAGTTAGTATATGCCAAGCAAGATTATAGTGTCGACCAAGCATCAGTAAATTTTTGAGCAAGACAGTGCGAGCCGAGGAAACAATTTTAGTATTGACCGAGCATTCTACATGAAGATCGAGTGAACAATCACAGTATTGACCGAGCATCAACAATTTTATATTTGAAGAGAATTTAATTTTGGAGCCGACATTGTTGAATTCTTGGATTTTGTAAAATGTGTTGACTTTATTTATTGATTGTTTCAAAGCATTAAAAGCATTGTAAAACATTTTATTTTAAATCTTTGAGAGATTTGAGATGATTCTAGAAAAGGAGCCAAAGAACATAAAGCGGGTAGATTTAATGAATCTGACCTAGCCCTAAGATCTATGAATGAGATTGAGTGGCAAAAGATGAGTTAACCTAATTCAGGAAAATATAAGGGAATCTGAACATTGTGATATGTATGCACATGGTGAATAGAGAATGCTAGAAGAGGAAAGTTTTATTGACTGAATAAGCAAGAAAAGGCTAAAGAAGAATGGTGGTGATTGCTTGAAGAAAAGTTTTGAGTAGATCAAAGATGGAAATGGTGAAGTTTCAAAGTCAGTAAACCAACATTAGTGTATGGAATCAGATTTGATATTTGCAAAGTCAGTTGTATATTTTTTAGATAATACTGCTACTACTTTCTAACCATTCTAATAGTCAAAATCCTTTTAATAGAGGTTGACCTAACAGTCATATGTTAAATCCTTTGAACAAGGTTGCATTCTAATGGAGTGTATGTAAGTCCTATGACTAGGCTCACTTTTAACAGGGTGATTGAAATCCTTTAATTGGGTCACATTTGACAGTGTGTATTGTAACCTTTGATAGGGTTGGCTCTTTACCGAGCTCACTTCAGAAGAGTGAAAATAATAGTAGCATGTTACAAAGTGGTTTTTCCCAAATTGGGTTTCCACTATAAATCCTGGTGTTTATACTTGTGTGAATGTTTAGATCTGAACATTACTATGTTTTACAAGTTAAGTTATAGCAAGGTAGTGGACTACATTGTTAGATGTTTCTATTATTGAATCAATGATGACCGAGTTTATTTTGGTTTTGGATCTTATCTAAGGATAAGTTTAGAAGATTGTTTTATACATCAAGACCTGAGAACAACTGATTCACCCCCCCTCTTTGTTGTTCTAAATCATATTATCAGCTAGAACAACCACATAAAATTACAAAAGAGTCAATTTATGTTGTGATTGGTCTATGTTCAATTGATGAAGTACCTATTCTTCACACTATACCCAAAGAAGAAGTAATCAGTTTGAAAAAATCTAAGTGGGATGGTCATATGATCACTTTGAATGACATTATAGATGAAGAGGTGAAATATGAATCTATGGTCATAGGTTAAAAGGTCTACTATTCTAGTCAATTGAATAGCATAACTAGTGTTTATATTAATACAACATAGAAGATTATTAAGGAAAGTGCTTGATGCAGGAGTATCTTGGGTCCTTGGCAATCCTATGTCACCAAAAATACATTTGAGTTTGTTTTTGTTTCTTAGTTCCTACTTTGACTGAGTTGGTTCGGTGTTGCTCATTTTCCTTTATTCGCCAGTGTTGGTTGGTTATCTCTTTGGCACTCGGTGAATTTCCATGGCACTTCATGATGCTTGTCTAGCACTCGGTTGAATTTTGTTACCAATGGGTTTATTTTAAGTTTATGTTGAGGCTGACTTGTGCATTTATTATGGGTCATAGATTTATTGTTGGTATCCATTATTGGGAAGCATGTTGACCTAGATCTGGTCATCCCTTCCATTGATTATGGATTTGAAGGCCGACTTAGTTTGGTAGCCTCTTGTATAAATTTAGTTGTTTGGTTAGATTTTTAGGAGTTAGTTTTGAGAGGAAGTTTGGATAGAAAATAGGAGATAGAAGATTAGGGATTATCTACAGATCCTCACATGTTTGAGGACTTCTATACTTAATTATAATAGATGGATAGAACTAGGAAGGCCTTATAGCTCGACATGTATGAATTAATTTGAAGATAATATATGAAAGTTCTCCATTCTCTCTCTCTCTCTCTCACTATTGTATGTTTGTTTCTTTCGTGTGTTGTTCTACAAGGTAGACCTGGTAGGGTGTGCCATTCCTTTGCCTCTCCTTCCCTCTCTTGCGTCAGGTGGTATCAGAGCAAGGTGAGATTTGGATCTAGGTTTGCAAATCTAGATTTGAAGGTTCCCTCGTGTGAAGCCCTGGTTGAATTATTGTGGGGTAGCAGATTGCGATCTGACTTGCAATTGCAAATGGTTTTCAAGATGGTTCGTGGGAGGTGAGATGTGGATCTAGGATTGGAAGACATGATGAGACAACTTGCTGCTAGATTAGAAGTTGTTGAAACAACCCAGAGAAGAGGGAGACATCTTGAAGATGTTAGTGATGATTAAATTAAGGTAGAACAAGGTGATGAAAAACCTACACCTATGATGGATTAGGGTGAAGAAAGGTTCTTGAAGGCTTTGACAAGTTTGAAGTATATACCATACTTTAATCCTCCTGAGTATAGTGGAAAATTGGATTTTGATGAATTGGTGGATAGGATCACTGAGATGGAAATGTACCTAAGGAAAAGAAGGTGAAAATTACAAGCAAAAAGTTGAAAAACCATGCATCCTTATGGTGGGAACACCTGTAGTTGGATAGAAAGAGGAAAGGAAAAGATAAAATCAAGGTATGGAGTAAAATGGTGAATAAATTGAAAGGAATGTTCTTACCTTGTGATTATTAGATTAACCTAGTTAGGCGAATGCAAAGTTTGAGGTAGAAAGATAGCTCGATAAAGGATTATACTGAGGAATTCTATAGATTAGATATCAAATCTGGACATGATGAAGATGATGTGGAAAGAATTTCTAGATACCTAAATGGTTTGAGAGTTTCCATCCAAGAAGAAATTAGTTTGGTCAAATTGGAGAACATTGAAGAGGCTTATCAATTTGCATTAAAAGCTGAGGAGAAATTAAACAAGACACATGAACAAAGACAAAGAGGTAGAGGTGGTAGATTCCCTAGGGGAAGAGGTAGATCTTATGCTGAAAACAATAAATCTGAACCTAAAAAGACAAATCTAGACAAAGGCAAGACCGAGTGGAAAGGTGAAAGTTCATCTAGAGGCAGAGGCAGTAACTACCAAGGTAGTTATAATAGACATATTTTCTGAGGAACTTGTTACAATTGTGTAGAAGGACATAGATCATTTGAGTGTACACATGCAAGTAAGAAGGTTGGTAACAGTCAAAATGCTTTGGTGCAAGAAGAGTCACCAAATGAACTTGAGAAAGAAAACAACTTGATGGTAAGAAGAGCACTTTGGAATGAAGGTAAAAAGGAAGATCCGATAAGGAAAAGTTTGTTCAAGACTAGATGTAGAGTTTCTGATAAAGTTTAGAAGGTAATCATTGACAGTGGTAGCTCAGAGAATCTAGCATCTAAGGAGATGGTCACAAAGTTGCAGTTGGAAAGGTTGAAAGCTCTAAAGCCCTATCAGATTTCATGGATCAAAGATGATCATACACTCTTGGTAAGTGAACAATGTTCTGTGAATTTGAAAATTTGGAAGTACTATGATAAGGTGTTATGTGACATCATGCCTATGGATTGTTGTCATATTTTGTTGGGTAGACATTGGAAATATGATAAACATGCTATATATGATGGGAGATTGCATAAATATACTATTTGGGCTGATGGAAGAAGACAAATCTTGTTACCTTTGATAGAAGAATTTGTTAGTAATGTTTGCACATCTATGACAGTTTGCTTGATGGAAGGAAGAATTTTTTTTAATGATTTAAAGAGAAATGATGTATGTTTTGTTGTGATTCCTAAAAAATTGAGTAAAAAAACATATGATAATGTCCCTAAGGAGATTGATAAGTTACTCACCAAGTATAGTGAAATTATTTATGATAATGTACCTGATGGTTTTCCACCAAAAAGAAGCATTGATCATTGCATGGATTTTATCCCTGGAGCTAGTTTACCGAACAAGGCACCTCATCGATTGACACCTACCAAGAATTAGGAATTGAACCGAAAGATTCAAGAGTTGTTGGAGAAAGGTTTGATCAGAGAAATTTTGAGTCCTTGTGTAGTACCTATGGTATTAGCACCTAAGAAGAATGGAGAATGGTGAATCTATACTGATTCTAGAGAAATCAACAAGATAACAGTGAAGTAAAGGTTTCCTATACCAAGAATGGATGACATAATGGACAGTTTGACTGGAGCAAAGTATTTTACCAAGGTTGATTTGAAAAGTTGGTATCATCAGATCAGAATCAGAGAAGGTGATGAGTGGAAGACTACTTTCAAGACAAAAGAAGTTTTGTATGAGTGGTTGGTTATGCCTTTTGGTTTAACTAATGCACCAAGTACTTTTATGAGGTTGATGAATGAAGTTTTGAAGAAATTCTTGGGTAAGGTTGTGATTGTATATCTTGATGATATTCTGATATTAGGTAAGACCAACGAAGAACATTTGTTTCATGTTAGACAAGTTTTGTAGAGATTGAAAGAAGAAAAGTTACTAATAAATCTAAAAAAGTGTTCATTCATGAAAGAGGAGATTGTGTATTTGGGATTTGTGATTTCAGCTGATGGTTTGAAAATGGATCCCGAAAAAGGTTGAAGCTATTTTTAATTGGCCTACACCTATAAATGCTAGTGAGGTAAGATCATTTCATGGATTGGAAAGTTTTTACCGAAAGTTCATTAGGAATTTCAGCTCAATTTGTAATGCTATGACTGAGGCTATGAGAGGAGACAAAAGAGAATTCAAGTGGACACATGGAGCTGATAAAAGTTTTGAGACTCTAAAGTAGAAGGTTTCTGAATTGCCTATTTTGGCATTGCCTGATTTTAAAAATGTATTTCAAGTGGAATGTGATGTAAGTGGAAGTGCAATTGGAGTTGTGTTGAGTCAAAAAGGTAAACCTATTGCTTTATTTAGTGAAAATTTGAATGATGCACAGAGGAAATATTCTGTGTGTGATCAGGAATTTGATGCTATTGTTAGGGCCCTGAAGAAATAGAGACATTATTTGATACTGAGTGAATTTGTGTTGTATACCGATCATAAAGCTTTACAGTATTTGGGTAGTCAGAATAAGTTGTATCAAAGACATATGAAATGGGTTGAGTATTTGAAGAGTTATACATTTGTGATAAAGCATAAGAGTGGAGTCACTAACCTAGTTGCTGATGCATTGAGTAGAAGGAGATATTTGATGACCGAAATGAAAATTGGAATTCTAGGCTTTGATGACATGAGAGATTCTTATGGATTTGATCCTGATTTTTTTGAGCCATGGAGAATGTGCAGAGCACCTATTCAAGATCAATAAAGTACTAAATGGGATGAACATTTTATGCATGAAGGTATGTTGATTAAAGGTATTCAATTGTGTATACTAAGAGGAGCAATGAGAACTAATTTGATAAAGGAGAAACATATTAGTGGTTTGGCTGGGCATTTTGGAGTTGATAAGACATTGAATTTTCTTAAGGATAAATAATTTTGGCCACAATTGTATAAAGATGTTCAAAAATTTGTGAAAAGTTGTGGAGTTTGTCAAGTTGCAAAAGGAGTTAGTCAGAATACTAGATTGTATACACCGATTGCTATACCTGAGAAACCTTCGATTGACATAAGTATGGATTTTTTCTTGGCTTACTGAAGACAGTAAGAGGTAATGATTCTATATTTGTTGTTGTGGATAGATTTTCTAAAATGGCACATTTTATACCTTGTAGAAAGACATCAGATGCAATACATGTAGAAAATCTTTTGTTTAAGGAAATTGTCAAATTGCATGGATTACCAAGGAGTATTATCTTTGACTAAGACAGTAAATTTGTTGGATACTTTTGGAAGACTCTTTGGAGAAAGTTGGGTACCGAGTTGAAATATAGTTCTACATTTCACCCACAAACCGATGGATACACAAAAGTTATGAGTAGAAGCTTGGGAAATATTTTGTGATGTTTAGTTGGAGACACACCAAGTAATTTGGATTCTATGTTGGCACAAGCAGAGTTTGCATACAATAATTCAGTGAATAAGAGTAATGGAAAAACACCTTTTGAGATTGTAAATGGCATACAACTAAGAGGTATATCTAATTTGAGAGAGATTATTGATGAAAGAAAGAGAAGTGCTGAAGGAGTAAAATTTTATGAGTACATGAAGAAATTGCATGAAGATGTGAAGCTTAAGCTGGAAAAGAGTAATAAGAAATACAAAGACAGAGCTAATAGATCAAGAAGAGATAAGACTTTTGATGTTGGTGATGAAGTGATGGTTCATTTGAAGAAAGGCATATTTCCTATTAGAACATATGGGAAGATGAAGATGAAGAAGTTTGGACCTTGCAAGATTTTGAAGAAATTTGACAATGGAAATGCATATGAAGTTGAGTTACCTGATGACATGGATATTTCACCTATATTCAACATTGTTGATCTATATGAATTTCATGAACCTAAAGAAGACATGGCACTACTGATGGATTATCCTAAGAAGTAGAATTAAGAAGCTGAGTATATTTTGGATCAAAGAATTGGTAGAAGTACAAGGGGAAAATAGTATATGGAATATTTGGTAAAGTGGAAAATTAGACTGATTAAAGATAGTTCATGGATTTCATAGTCTAAGTTGGATGCAGCTTGGATCATACCTACTAAATGATTCAGAGAATCATTTTCAAATAACCCCAGGTGTCTGATGTAGGAGCATCTTGGGTCCTTGGCAATCTTGTGTCACCAAAAATAGATTTGAGTTTGTTTGTGTTGCTCGGCTCCTACTTTGACTGAGTTGGTTTGGTGTTTCTCTATTTCCTTTGTTTGCTGGTGTTGGTTAGTTATCTCTTTGGCACTTGGTGAATTTCCCTGGCACTCAGTGATGCTTATCTGGTGCTTGGTTGGCTTTTCTTACCGACGGGTTTCTTTTGAGTTTCTATTGAGGCCGACTTGTGCATTTATTATGGGTCATGGATTTATTGCTGGTATCCATTATTGGGAAGTGTTTGGACCTAGATCTGGCTGTCCCTTCTATTGATTGTTGATTTGAAGGCCAACTCAATTTGGTAGCCTCTTGTACAAATGTAGTTGTTTGGTTAGAGTTTTGGGAGTCAATTTTGAGAGGAAGTTTGGATAGAAGATAGGAGATAGAAGATTAGGGATTATCTGTAGATCCTCACATGTTTGAGGACTTTTGTACTTAATTGTAATATCTAGCCAGAACTGGGAAGGGCTTACAGCCTGACATGTATGAATCAATTTCAAGATAATATATGAAAGATCTACATTTTATCTCTCACTATTGTATGTTTTTTGCTTCCACGTGTTGTTTTGCAAGGTGGACCTGGTAGGGTGTGCCATTCCTTGGCCCCTCCTACCCTCTCTTATGTCAATGTTGACTATGATCTAGCTAAAGTGATGAGAGTAGCTAATGTTAAATCTTGAGAAGATAAATATTGTCATGTTTTAGTTCCATCTTGAATTTTTTTCTTTAAAGTTGTAAGGGTGTTAGTTTGTTTGTAGTATCAGAAAGTAAGTCCCTATGGTTCCCCCTAAGAGAGTCTGTATCCCTTTAGTACTAGCCAAACATCAAGAATTTTTTCCAAAGTCTCAAGCTCCTAAGAGGAAATTATGAATGTTAAGTTTAGAAAAAAGTATAAGTTTGTTGCTAATCCTTCAGAGATAGTAGTGGTGGAATGCTCCATCTGAAAGTTTGAAAAAAAAGTTTACTAATGCTACTATCAAGAATCAGAGCAAGGAAATGCAATTTATGAAGGTCTAAAAGCAAGGCAAGTAACACTTGAATCAAGAATCATGGCAGGGAAGTGCGATTCCTGATGACCAAAATAAAGTGAAAAGGTCAAAATACTTCACTTCGTAAATTCAATGTTTGAAGTGTTAAAAAGTCAGGAATCAAAGTAGGGTGATAAGATTTTTTAAAATCCAAAAGATGGTAGGGCCAATCCTTTGCGAAGTTTTCAGCATATCAAAATGAGCTAATCATTCTAATCCCTGATTAACAAAGGAGAAAATATTGTTTCCCTCTTCAAACTATCATTTCAAAAAATTGAAAGTTCTAGAATGACTTCATCAGAAATTAGGGGAAGTAGGTGCGATTTCCAAAGTTCCAAAAATAAGGACCTTCTAAGAACAAGTGCCCGAGACCTGCCAGGGTAGTCTCATTTTAGAATTCCCACATCATGGGTACCTCTCTGAAGATCCAAAGAAAGGTATACACATATTCACCCATTGAAAAGAATAAGGTTCAGAAATAGAGTTATCAAGGTACTACGTCTGAAGCCAAAGTTTGTAGATACCCATTTTGAAATTACCGACTGACATAATTAGCCTACCATGGATCAAAGCAATTAATGCTCTAAATGATTTACTTGTAGGGATGTCTCATCCAACATTTATGGCACTTAATGATAATCATGTGCCTAGATTTGTTTAGGATTTCCTTGATTATATGATATCTTGTGGGAGAAGTTAAAGTAAAACATCATTACAGAAGTAGGTGTAATCATAGTAGCTTCTTTCTTTGTGCCACACTTTTATGAAAAAACAAAATTTTGTTGCAACCCATAAATACACAAAATGGCCCTCAAATACCATGGGTACAATCAAATCAATCATGTAGAGAGTGAATGGAAGGAGATATGTGATACTAAATTGCATCATTTTGACTTTGGAGATCTTCACATGAGAATACACCAAGAACCTAGACACCCAATCACAGAGAAATTGGTGAAAAGTGGACTCATGGAAGCAGTCAAATTTCCTATCGTGATACAATCCCTAGAGCTAATCAGGGAATGCATTGACCATTTCAACCTAGATTCCAAATAGATAAAGATGGCCAATGATGAGGTTCTCATCACTCTTGATAGAGCCACTATCTTAAACTTTTTTTGTCTCCCTCTGAGAGGAGAATTTACAAATTGGGATTTGGATCTTTCAACTTCATCTTTTAGTGAAAGAAAATAAAAATGGAGAGGTATAATGTCGACAAAATGGTTTGAGATGGAAAGGTATAGAAAATACAAACTTCCTAAACTCTATTTTTTGCACTAATTTAAAGAGGGAATTCACCGCAATGCTAGTGTTGTTGCATAGGATAAGAGGCAGTGAGGAAGACCTAAATTTGGAGGAGTGGGTCTTCTTTTTGGTCCAAACTATGTGCATTGATGAAAGGTATATAGATTAGGTAGAGCTCATCAGTGATAGAATAAGATTCTTGATCACCAATGCTAAGGTTAACAATGCTTTCTTCATTCCATCATACATTATTAATGCCCTAGTATGCACAAGGCACTGGCCTAGTCTAAATGATGTCAAATATTTTGATGATAATGTGAAAATTTATGATTTTTACCCTTTCTTATAGCTACATAGGAGATATATATAATTTAGGAGGATAAATGATTCATTTACCATGAAATTGAACTAAGAACTCCAAGGGTTCCCTGAGCAGAGATTATCTCCAGAAGAAATCAAGGTGATTTATAAGTATGGTAGCTATTTCATTTAATTTTTTACTTTTAAATACTTATCGATAGGTGCATTGGATTGCTTCCCCCACAAGCTACTATGTATCCTCATGAAAAGATGGTTTTGATCGAATTGTGCCAATAATTACTTGAAGTGAATAAAAGATTCGATGAAAAACATAAATTCAAGATTCCTTTTGCTATAATAGTGGGGGTATATTCATTCTCCTCAAGTTCAAAAGCTGCCAATATAGTCAAAATTGTTATGACTTGATATCCATTCCAATAATATGAGTCTTTGTAGACTCAATATGATCCCAGTGACTTTGTCAGAGATAATCTTCAACTAGAGTTATCTTTCTCCATTCACCAACATTAGAGGAATTTTGGGCAAATTAAAAAGATAACATTGAAATGAGAAAATGATCTTGGTTGAGGCTCACAATAGACCAAATCAAACTTTATGAAGTGAACATTAATGTTGATGGCCTAGCGGATGATAGGTCTAAGATACTCAACCCACACCATTTAAAGAATATTAAAGGGAGTCCCATTAGCCCACAAACTGGGAGGTTCCTAAAATACATGATTTTGATGCTCACATGTCCTTAGTAATGAAGAGGCTTGAAACTGGGTTGATTGGAAGAAAAATGGGAAAAGAAAAGGGAGCTTCGCATCAATGCCATCAAGACCAATGCAAAACCCATCTCTAGCTCCTTCTATTGCACTTCCTATAAGTTCATCAATGCCTATGTCTTCTCAAGCTATTGGAGGAGATGGTGAACCCTCAGATAAAGAAGGAGAGCCTAAACCCACTTGCAGAAAAGGGTATCTTTCAGTTATAGATCTAATGGAGGGAGAAGAGCTTAAGAGAGGAGAAAACATAGAGCAAGGAGAAGATCCACATGAGAGACTTCACATTACGTATAAAGAATATTTGGATCAGAAATAAGAGGAGCAATAAGAAGATTCCCAGATGGATTCACAAGTCCCTCAAATTTTAGCTTCTTCTAGTTTTGTTTTGCCCAAATTCCCTTTCGTCTCTACCCAAAAGGACACTCCTCTTATCTTGAGGAAATTTTTTGATTTGGAAAGTCTCGAGTCTGTCTCAAAGGTTTTGTCCACTCCTTCCTATTTAGAAAATCCATTGAAAAGAAGAAGAAGAGGGAAGAAAAAAATTTCCCTCCTTAGAACATGATGGACCAGATTTTGTGAAGCCCTCCTTCCCATAAAAAGAAGAAATCTTTAGTCCTTGCGACCTTATTGGAAGGATCAAGAGACATGGCATGTTATTATGGAAATATCCCAAATTGAATCTATTGACAAGTTGTCTTAGTTGAATGCATCTAACTTCAGTGTGACTAGGATATACATTGGACCCCATAGGCATGAGAAAATAGTTCAAATGTGGGAATTCTCCCACCAACATATAAAAGAGAAAATGAAGAAAGATAAACATGAAAAGGATAGATTGAAAGAAGTTGTTTCTCAACTTTCTGACTATCTCAGGAAAGTCCTTACACCCATATCATCTTAGTAGGAAACTTCTTCATCTAATATCCTAGATCCAACATCAAATGAGAACAAAGCCATAATCACCTAGTTACAAGAAGACAATCATATGTGCAAGATTGGACGAGATTAGGTAGAGGATCTTAAAGTCTAAGGAATTCCCCTCATTGAGCACCTTGGTGCCTTATACAAAACCTTTTTTTAGGTGAATAACAATGTCTATCATGACATTGTGATCATCAGGGAAGAGGAAACTGATTTTGAATTAAAAAATTCAATTCTCAAAGAGGTTATTGATATGAAAGTGTAAAATGCAGCCAAATTAGGTTTATTCAAATCACCTAATGATCCATTAAAAAAACTGGACATACTCTATAACTTTTAAGATAAAATGTGTAGCCAAAACCCTTAAGCATCTAAGGGAGATAATCAATGATTTACATCAAAATATTTGAAGAACTAAATAATATTTTACCAATCTAGGGTGCAATTCACACCAAGCCAAGGGGAAGGATGTCATAGATATTCACACTATGCATGAGGCTTACCAAGGTCATATCAATAAAATAACTAGTCCTATAGTGTATTAGAGGACATAAATCTAAAATCTCACTCAAATCCATGCCTTGTCTAAAATTAGCCATGAGATGCAAGATTATGAAAAGGTGGAAGACATGCATGAAAACCACCTCTACTAGACTACTCAAAATGACAATGTCACGGTGACTGAAGATGAAGATTTGATGCATGTCATAGAAGTCATTGAAAGACACAAATCAAGCCATGAGGCTCCCACAGAGGCATCGGTTAAATAAGGAGTAGAAAAATGATTTCTTTTTCTATTTTCTTTTATTTTTATTCCCATACTCAAACCCTTGTCTTGTCCATGTCAGTTATTTTTCAAGATGGTGTTATGTAACAACCTAGGTAGGCGAATGGACTATATTAATCTTCTTTAAACATTTTACATGGATCAACAATTTTTTAATACAATTTCCCCTATAGTTGTGACAACTGTGTGAGACTCAACATTTTTTTTTGATATTGTTGTTCATAGATAAAATTTTATTTACTATTAAATAAAGGAATGTATGGTAAATGAAGAAAATTGATTATAGATATCAAACTACGTTTCTTTGAAATCTGTAATTATAAGGTGATCTATGAGTCACTATTCATTTCTCTGTTGTTATGTTCATGTTATTTAACAAAAAAAATTCTTTTTAGTATTCAAGCTAGGTGTGACATCTTTATGGTTGTGGAGGTGTATGTATAGTAGTGGTTTAATTATTTCAGTTGTGCTTTTCTGATTCAAATTTTTTCCTTTCTATCATGGATATATGATAGTGATAAATGTCCATACAGTGATTCTTCTACTCTCTAGTTAATAGAATACCCCTTTAAATTAGCTTAGTTTTCATTCATTTCATATCTACTTTAAGAAGCTATACTTGTCAATTAGAGGTCAAAATTTCATAGTTTGTTCTACTATTGTTAATAGAAAGGTCTTCAGTGAGGGTTTGAGTCATATTATAAAAAGGCCAATCCATTAACGAATAGATTTATGGTGACTCTCTTGAGGACTACGAATAGATTTATACCAGTTGCTTTGCAATAAAGGAATGATGGTTCTCCCTCATGAGAATATCATTTTAGTCCTTCAACCAATCTTGGTTTCCAAGATACTCAAGAAGAAATTGTAAGAATTTGCAAATAGCAAAGATTGAACTAGCGATCTAAAGGTTAAAGAAAAGCACAAGAGAGATGATATGAATGAAATTATTGATATTGAATTGATCCAATGAATTCACCTTGATGTACATGATTACATAATAGGCCTCCTTATATAGGAAAGGTGATAAGAGAGAATGAAAAGGAGCTAATAAGCTATCACCTATGCTAGGTGTAATCACATGTCCACCAAATGTGGATCATCATCCATTATGCAATAAAGTATGTAAAATGGATTAGGATGATAATGTGATAAGAGAACTAAAGGTGGATCTCACACCAAAAGTGGAATTTCTCCTACACCATGTTCTTAATGAGGTGAAACTCCTAGGTGTCTCAATCACAAACTACTATGCAATGCATTAACCTAAGTAAGATTAAGTTAAGTGTAATTAGGAATATTTAATTACACCAACACCCCCCCTTAAGTGCAACTTAGGGGAATGCACTTAAATTCACAATGCAGGATGGGTCCCGGCTACTAGACCATGTTGGGTAACCATGTACAAAATACATGAAATGCATAACTCTCATAAAGTGGAGAAAGAGGGAAAAACTCATGGGAAAAACCCTCCCCTGAAAAGAGAGAATAAAACAAGATGCATGGATGGATGGAGTGATCAAGACCCCACAAGAACTACATACATCATGTGTATACAAATAATTATCCCCCCATAAGAAGGATAGTTATAGACATGATATCCCCCCCATAATGTAGAAGCTCCCATGTTGATGAAGAGTACCTACAAACAATAGATCAACCAATGCTTACAAGAAATATGTCTCCCCTTAGGAAGAAATAGATACATCAAATGATGAAGAAGCTAATCCTTGTGCAAATGGAATGAGGAAGAAGAGGAAGGTATCCATGTATGAATCTCTAAAGACTAAATAGGTTTCTCCAAGCTCAAAGAATCTATCACCTCATGTGACAGATTAAGTGAAGAAGGAGAAGAAGCACATACACCAATCTCCAAAGAAGGTGAAGAAGTATCCCCAACTATGATGCTATCTTCAAAGGAAAGAGAAACCCCCTCATGTATTTCTTCCAAATCAGCATCATGAGAATCAACAAATGTTGAAGATGCATCCAAGTAGTCATCACATTCTGCAAGATCTAAAACACTATAAACATCCTGCTAAATAGGAGAGCCCATGTTTGAAGAAGGAGGTGGAGGAGTAGGAAGCTCAACACTTGTCTCAACAACAAAATGATTCAAGTTCCCAAAGTTCTCCTCATAATTATCCCTTGGCAAAGGGATGTTTACATCATGAATATCATCATCATCATCAACAAAATATGAAAAAGAATACAAGTGTGATGTATGATCAACAACTCCCATAACTATGACATCTCTAGTCTCCATGTCCCTAATGTAGACAAAATCAGGAGTGAACTCAACAATTTTACCTTGTGCCCCATGTGTAAATTGGTAAATATAAAGTTGATTAGTGGTCAAGGATGGTACACAAAGAACATCATTAAATATCCCCTCTCCCATAGGAATAGAACCTTTCCCACAAACTCTCATGAATGTGTTGTTACCCATGAAAATATTAGGAGAATTACAAGGCTCAATCAAAGAAAACATATCCATAGAAGATGCCATGTGATGTGATGCACCTGAATCAAGAAGCCATTTACCTTTCTTAGGATGTGTAGAAGCCAAAAGTGCTTGTCCTTTAACTTTATCATTGGATGATGGTGTAGATGTAGAAGCTTTCGAATGTGTAGAAGAAGGAGTAGACACTGATGAGGGAAACTTAATGTTGTGTTTCAAAATAATGTGATTTATCTCATCAATCTTCTTTTGAAAACATTTATGCTCATCATGTCCTAGCTTTTTACAATATGCACATTTATCTCTCTTTCTTCTAGATGATTCCTCTCTTGAAGAGGGCTTGGATTCAGTAGTATTGTGTAAAGGAGATTAATTACCTTTGTCATGAGGCTTAGGATCCTTATATTGTTTCTTTCCTTTTCCATTAGAAGCCTTTGATGTAGACTCAATTGAAATCAATGCTTGATGTGTGGAAGGCTTCAATTGTCCCATGTGTGCCAACTTTGCTTGTTCCCTAGTGAGTTGCACTGCAAATTCATCAAGAGAAGGCAATTTGTATGCACTACCAAGAGCATCCATAGTAGCATAGAATGTAGAAACAAAGATAGAATAATCAGGACCAAGTTTGGAAAGAATAGAAAGATCAATTGTTAATCCCCTTTAACAATGCCACAAGTAGAAAGCTCCAATCTAATAGAATTGAACTTAGAGAAAAAGTCTTGAATATTGTCAAAATCACTAGTATTTAGACCTATGAGCTCATTCTCTAATCTGAATTTTCTCATTCTATTAGGTTTACCAAAGAGTCATTCCAATATGACCCAAGCATCATGAGGATGTGTGCAAGATGCAATATGAAAGTGAAAATCATGAGAAATGGATCATCTAAGAGAGCGAAGTGCTTTATCTCTTTGATCAAACCATTTTTGCCTTTCTACAACACCTGTTTGAGGTTCTTGATCCTACCCAAGAGTCATTCTAAGCAATCCAATACTCAACAAATGATAACTTAAAGATACTTTCCATTCATGGTAGTTATATGGAGTGAGGAATTTAACCTTTGAATTATCTATGAAACAACCAAATAATGATCGATAACTACTGATAACTCCTTCAAATTACTAATGCAAATCAGAAAACTAAAATCCAAGGATTAACCAAGTAAAAAATATAGCTCCAAAATGACCTATTTTTGAAAGTGATATATCCACCCAAAATCACTGAAATTTGATTATAGATTTGGAAAGTAGACAAAAAATCATGCACTTTCAAAAAAACTTTCACCTCAAAAGGTTACCGTATGTGCCTCAATGAAGCCTTGGAAGTTGTAGAAATTAGGAATAGTCAACAAAGTCTACAATTTCTGATAAATTTGGTCACCGAATCAAAAAAATAATACCACCACTGGATTCTTCATGAAATTCTACCCA
This sequence comes from Chamaecyparis obtusa, assembly GCA_027943335.1. Taxonomy (NCBI): domain Eukaryota; kingdom Viridiplantae; phylum Streptophyta; class Pinopsida; order Cupressales; family Cupressaceae; genus Chamaecyparis; species Chamaecyparis obtusa. Next base: position 1,583,284 of record BSBK01001384.1, read on the forward strand.
ATTTTGAAAAAAATTGCTCGAAAAAAGGAGCAAAAGTGAGCAAGATATGGTCTTCTGAAGTTGGACTGTCAAATCGAAAACTCCAATGGTGAAGGCAGATAATTTTGAAACCCTGATGACCTCAGAAAAAGTGTCTTAAATTTTATAGTCAAATGGTCGTCACAAAAAGCCCAACTTGGCCTATTTTGATGACTGGATGGACTTCAATTTTAGGCTCACAGGAGGATGACGTTAGCAAAAAAATTCAGCGTGTGTTGATGTGGTTGCTAACTCACTAATACATTTGGGGGCATTTTGCGACGGCCATTTGCGACGGTAGGCAAATGTCATGTGGTTTTGCTCTTTTTTTTTCAAATATAGCCCGACACCGTCGCAATTTGCGATGACAATACATTTGTCACTGTCGCAATTGCGACGTTGTCGGGATATAAGCGCAAAATTTAAAAGGAACGTTGTCATGTGTGTTTTCAACAGCGCCGTAACCCTCCACGAAATCACATCAGGATATAACGGCAAACAAAATAAGAACATTGTCATTTGTGTTTTCAACAGCGCCGTAACCCTCCGCGAAATCACATCGGGATATAAGGGCAAAAAAAACAAGAACGTTGTCATTTGTGTTTTCAACAGCGCCGTAACCCTCCGCGAAATCACAGCTACAATTTCTGAGTACGTTGGGTTTATTTTTCTTTTGTCATTATTATGTAATCTGGTATTCAGCTGTTAGAGAGCTAAAATACCCAGAAATGAGGACATATCTATGTTGAATTTATTGTTAGCGGCTTTGGTTATTTAGAAGTTTAATTTTATTTGTTCATCTTTCAAGCACAAACATTTTGTGGACCATAACGTCTTCATTGTTTCGGGTATGCAGTGAAACAGCCCTAACTTGCAATTGCGATGTTGTTGGGATATAAGGGAAAAAAAAAAAAGGAACGTTGTCATTTGTGTTTTCAACAGCACCGTAACCCTCCGTGAAATCACATCGGGATATAAGGGCAAAAAAAACAAGAACGTTGTCATTTGTGTTTTCAACAGCGCCGAGAGAGATTCCTTCCGCGAAATCACAGCTACAATTTCTGAGTACGTTGGGTTTATTTTTCTTTTGTCATTATTATGTAATCTGGTATTCAGCTGTTAGAGAGCTAAAATACCCAGAAATGAGGACATATCTGTGTTGAATTTATTGTTAGTGGCTTTGGTTATTTAGAAGTTTAATTTTATTTGTTCATCTTTCAAGCACAAACATTTTGTGGACTGTAATGTCTTCATTGTTTCGGGTATGCAATGAAACAGCCCTAACTTGCGACTACCTTCACAGTACTTGTGTACATTATCATGTTGTCTTTACAGTGACTGTCCTCATTCAAGTGGCAATTACACAAGGGACAGTCACTGTGAGATGTCCTCATTTGTGACAAGGATAGTCACACTTAGGACATCTCATAGTGATATTCCCTTGTGTAATTTCCACTTGAATGTATTGCTATTGAACCACATTAATGCTTTTCTTCTTCAACAAATGAGGACAGTCACTGTAAAGACAACATGATAATGTACACAATTACCAAAAAATGATCTTGTTAATTGATGTAACACTTTGTCTTGCTCACTCCCTATCCTTCACTAGGGTCTCTTTAGGCCAATGTTTTGACTTGATAGGGTACTTAACTATCCCTACACTCTTTAGGTATCTCTACCCAAGATCCCACTCCTTCAACTAGTGCACACCAACAAGAAATACAATGAACTCTGCTCAATACCAATCTAGCTACTAGGACACTCCTAGTCTTGTCTTCACAAATTGAAACACATTCAACTAGAACTTTACTCCATGGAGAGGCTGGCCACTAGGACCTCTATTGGTTTCAATATTACTCCTTCACCTATACTTTTCATCAGTACTTCAATCCGGTTCATCAAACCATGCATGCCAATTGCACCCAAAAATAGGCTGCTAGCAATTAGGCCTTTGTCAAGCCTTTTTGTTTATATTAAGCCACCTAAAGGGCTTAGGATTCAGATGCCCTTTATTGAGAACTCCAAGATATCTAAGGTCTTCTCCTCCTAGATTTTTTGTACACCAACTGCTACAGCCATGCCTGAAAACAAGTATTTTGACACAACTTGGACAGTCTGACTAAGAGTTTGTTTTCTTAGCAGCCAAAGAAACTCACCCAATCTTCTAATTTGACTTGGGGCTTCTTTAGATGTGTGTCTACCTCTCCATGAGATTTTAGTTGAAGCAACCAATGCATTCAACTTGTTGTAATCTTCTTGTAATGATTTGTCATCCCTAACTGTGCTCAACTGACTCACCTAGGACATCATTGCAAACATAGAAAATGAGCTTCCCAGGGCCCCTCCTTCCAAACATATAGTACATGGAGTCTCCTCACCCATTCCAAGAGCCCGTACAAAATTGACAATGGAATGATGAGCTAAGACTCCATTTGTTCAACCTGCCTGGTTCAAACCAATGATAGGGTACTTAACAAAAGAATTAACAAACTAGTTGGAATGCTTCAAAACTCAAAAAAACACAACACAGAATAAAAAAACAACTTGTACTAACTTTTCCAATAGACACTGCAAGCTATCTAATCCATTAATCAACTGAAAACAAAGAAACAAAAAAACTCAAGAATTCACTAAAACCGTGTTACTCTACAAATCTTCTTAATTCCAAATGTTTTTCCCCCCAACCTTTTGCATAGATTGATGGAGGCCTCTTATAGTTGATCTGATGCCTAATTCAATGGTTTCATATAGTTACATAACCATGTTACTCGAAAATGCTCCCTTGCACAAATGTTGTCAATGTTGTGAATGACAACATTGACAACTTGTTACAACCTTTGGGATTTTGGTTCAAAACTTATTGTTCAAACACCATAATACCCTAACCATGACTTAGTTAGGCTATTTAGACCTCACATAGGCCACTTCTACACTTCTTTGCCCAATTTGACCCCTAAATGCTTCATTCCCACTTTTGCCACAATATTGGTAACTTGGGTACAAATTGGCACTTGCCTTCACAAAGGTCACACATGAGGACATCTCACAGTGATCGATTGTCCCTTGTGTAATTGCCACTTGAATGTATTGCTATTGAACCACATTAATGCTTTTCTTCTTCAACAAATGAGGACAGTCACTCTAAAGACAACATGATAATGTACACTCACTGTAAGGACAGTCACAAATGAGGACATCTCATAGTGACTGTCCCTTGTGTAATTGCCGCTTGAATGTATTGCTATTGAACCACATTAATGCTTTTCTTCTTCAACAAATGAGGACAGTCACTCTAAAGACAACATGATAATGTACACTCACTGTAAGGATAGTCACAAATGAGGACATCTCACAGTGACTGTCCCTTGTGTAATTGCTGCTTGAATTACACAAGGGACAGTCATTGTGAGATGTCCTCATTTGTGACAAGGACAGTCACACATGAGGACATCTCACAGTGATTGTCCCTTGTGTAATTGCCACTTGAATGTATTGCTATTGAACCACATTAATGCTTTTCTTCTTCAACAAATGAGGACAGTCACTCTAAAGACAACATGATAATGTACACTCACTATAAGGACAGTCACAAATGAGGACATCTCATAGTGACTGTCCCTTGTGTAATTTCTGCTTGAATTACATAAGGGACAGTCATTGTGAGATGTCCTCATTTGTGACAAGGATAGTCACACATGAGGACATCTCACAGTGATTGTCCCTTGTGTAATTGTCACTTGAATGTATTGCTATTGAACCACATTAATGCTTTTCTTCTTCAACAAATGAGGACAGTCACTCTAAAGACAACATGATAATGTACACTCACTGTAAGGACAGTCACAAATGAGGACATGTCACAGTGACTGTCCCTTGTGTAATTGCCGCTTGAATTACACAAGGGACAGTCATTGTGAGATGTCCTCATTTGTGACAAGGACAGTCACACATGAGGACATCTCACAGTGATTGTCTGTAATGTCCCCTTTTTGGCTAACTTGGAAAACAGGAACAATTACTCTACTTCTCAGACTTACTCTATCAGATACTTACAATTAAACTAAGTAATGGAGGTTACTTAAGATATCAACTGCTATTTCAGATTCAATCACAATATGTGTGCAAGATGATATTGATACCAATATGTTTAATAGCACTGTCGGATATAATGATATGAAATATGCTATGAATATGATGTTTCCTATCACTTATAGTGATAGTATAATGATGGTATGTCTGATATAAACAATATCGATATACAATCAATAAGTATTGCTTACAGCAATGTATTTGCTGTGTCTGATATGATGATGTAATTATGCAAATGTGTAATATCGCTATGAGTGATATGTTGCTATTTCAGATTCTGAATTATATGCTTGCAACTTCAAATATTGATGCTGTTTCTGACTATCCTTTCTATCTGTGCAATCATGGTGTTGTCTCTGATCTGCAATGATAAACTTGAAACCAAACTGCCAAAGGCAGATGCTCTATTGAGTATATCCAAATATGGATAAGTAAATAAAGTTCTAATGATGCCTTGAGTGACTGACGAGAATGCATTCTTATATTGTCTTTAACAAATGAAGAGATGCTATGAATGAGACATGTCTTGTTTCTTCCTCCATGTCCCTTTGTTAAGCACACCTTTCCATAATCCGACAGTTCACATAATATTATTTCATTATTTTCTGATCATAGATAACTCCCAGATTGACTCAATATCAAATCTTTTTATGAAGGTAATCTTCCCTAATTGGTAGTGCAACCAGTAGTTAACATCCATTGTGTTTGTATTAGTTTGGTCTAACTATCATTAGTATTTAGTCAATCGATATTAACTCTTGCCTTATCCCATATTGTTATGATGATATCCAATCTTTCTACTCTGATATAAGTCGATATCATTTTCTGATAATTATCCATTTATTGGTTGATTGCTGGTAATGGAGTTTGATCTTCAAATTGACTTCCATTCCTGTTAATACTTAAGGATACATTGTACTTATTATCCATGACTGATGCCTCATTCATCAATAGCTTGTGATATAATCACTGATGCTTTTGTGTTTCTACAAGATGTGGTTTATCTCAGACAATCGATAATCTTTCAATCCTTTAGTCGATATCCTCCTATGTGGTGTCTATTGATATAGATAGTAGAATTCAATCTAGTTTATGTTATTGTCATGATAACATAGGAAGTGATGGTGCATATTTGCTGGCGGGTCTTCATGTTTGATATTGCTTTATCGGATATGTCATTGTCTAAACTTGTGCAATTAATGATTATTTATAATATATGAATGGTTATCCTTCTTGCTTATCAATACATCTTCTGAAACACATAGCGACCTATCCCTTATTCATATCATGTTGATCTTGACTTCATAGTATTTGGTTCATTAATCATCCTCTCATGGTATCGATGTGTAATGACTAGTGATTGTTGTATCACTTCTTCGTTCCTCATCGTGATAGATAATGCAGATGTTTAATGTAGATGTATATCGATTACAGATATTCGATATTGCTTTAAACGTTATTATTATTATTATTATTATTATTATTAATGTTATTGTTATTATTAAATATTATAATTAATGATGTTAGTAATATTAATAATATTATAATAAATATTATTATAGTGATAACATATTGTTTTATATTGAGAGGTTTATTAATATTATTTATATATTAAAATTATTATATCAATAATTGATTTAATATTATTACTTAATATATTATTATAATATAATATATATAATTTATTAATAATTATTTATTATTAATTTATATTATAATTATAATCATAATTATATTATTTATTAATATTTTAATATTATTTAATTAACATATTACTTATTATGCTAACTATATATTATTATTATCTTTTGATAATAATTATATATTATTGTTATATACCGTTAATAATAGATTATTATATATCATCTAATCATTTTATTATTATACTAAGTTCAATATGTCACGGCTCATGACATTGTCCCTTGTGTAATTTCCACTTGAATGTATTGCTATTGAACCACATTAATGCTTTTCTTCTTCAACAAATGAGGACAGTCACTCTAAAGACAACATGATAATGTACACTCATTGTAAGGACAGTCACAAATGAGGACATCTCACAGTGACTGTCCCTTGTGTAATTGCCACTTGAATTACACAAGGGACAGTCATTGTGAGATGTCCTCATTTGTGACAAGGACAGTCACACATGAGGACATCTCACAGTGATTGTCCCTTGTGTAATTGCCACTTGAATGTATTGCTATTCAACCACATTAATGCTTTTCTTCTTCAACAAATGAGGACAGTCACTCTAAAGACACCATGATAATGTACACTCACTGTAAGGACAGTCACAAATGAGGACATCTCATAGTGACTGTCCCTTGTGTAATTGCCACTTGAATGTATTGCTATTCAGCCACATTAATGCTTTTCTTCTTCAACAAATGAGGATAGTCACTCTAAGGACAACATGATAATGTACACTCACTGTAAGTGTACATTATCATGTTGTATTACAAATGGACCTTATGTTGGTCGGGATATAAGTGCAAAAAAAAAAGGGAACGTTGTCATTTGTGTTTTCAACAGCGCCGAGAGAGATTCCCTCCGCGAAATCAAGCGGGTTATCATTTGTGTTTTGAACAAAGCGGGTTGTCATTTGTGTTTTGAACACCACCGAGAGAGATTCCCTCCGTGAAATCAAGCGGGTTGTCATTTGTGTTTTCAACAGCGCCGAGAGAGATTCCCTCTGCAAAATCACAGCTACAATTTCTGAGTACGTTGGGTTTATTTTTCTTTTGTCATTATTATTTAATCTGGTATTCAGCTGTTAGAGAGCTAAAATACCCAGAAATGAGGACATATCTATGTTGAATTTATTGTTAGCGGCTTTGGTTATTTAGAATGCTTCCCCACAATACTTAATTACACAAGGGACAGTCACTGTGAGATGTCCTCATTTGTGACAAGGACAGTCACACATGAGGACATCTCACAGTGACTGTCCCTTGTGTAATTGCCACTTGAATGTATTGCTATTCAACCACATTTATGGGCCCGTTTGGACCACGACACACAGTAGCATCTACAGAGAAGAATATCCCAGGTGTAACAAGTTGTAAGAATATACCAACAGTTCTAAGAAGTTCCCTAGCACGTAGTAGCATCTACAGAGAAGAATATACAACATGAGGGTAGCCACTGTAAAGACAACATGATAATGTACACTCATTGTATGTGTACATTATCATGTTGCCTTTACAGTGACTGACCTCATTCAAGTGGCAATTACACAAGGGACAGTCACTGTGAGATGTCCTCATTTGTGACAAGGACAGTCACACATGAGGATATCTCACAGTGACTGTCCCTTGTGTAAGCCACTTGAATGTATTGCTATTCAACCACATTTATGGGCCCGTTTGGACCACGGCACACAGTAGCATCTACAGAGAAGAATATCCCAGGTGTAACAAGTTGTAAGAATATACCAACAGTTCTAAGAAGTTCCCTAGCACATAGTAGCATCTTCTAATTGTCTATACCACTTCACAAGGTATTGTTTGCACACATTGTTTTTGGTTCTTTTGATGACCCTTGTTTTGAAATTGCTATTAGGCCTTGTAGCTTATATGTTTTGATTGCTGGAGAGCTTCTAAAGCTAAGCAAGAAGACCATTGCACGAGTTATAGCCGCGCGCTCAGGTTTGAAAATTGTATATTTTTTAATCTAATGTATATTTTAATCCTTTTGCCATGTCATGTAATATGTCTTGCCTTGTAGCTTATATGTTTTGAAATTGCTGTTAGGCCTTGTAGCTTATATGTTTTGATTGCTAGAGAGCTTCTAGAGCTAAGCAAGAAGGCCTTGTAGCTTATATGTTTTGTGTACTTTTGACAATTTTGCTTAGTCACTGAAAGTTGTAGACCGAAGTTTTCATAGCCCAATTTTTACTTCCTGCGAAGAACGATCATGTCAGATAATATAAGTGAAGAAAAAAATAGGGAGACAATCGCTAGATTGTGGTCTAACTTGAAAAGAAAAGGTGATGGAAAATGTTATTGTCCCTGCAAAATTTGTAAGGGCTTAAACTGTAGAAGATTGCTAATCAAAACAGTTAAGAGACATTGTAGGGAGAATGGTCACATTGAAGGGGGGCATGACTATCATCCACTGGTAAGTTGTTCATTATATCATTTTAACAATTTATATACATATGAAATCACTTGATGATGAGTTGAATATCATGGTTTATTTATGTTAATCAATTTTATATAGGTTGATCTCCCCAGGGAAGTACATGATATGGAGGAACATGGGGGTGCGAATATCCAAGGTGAAGATAATGATCCCATGGAAGATGACGATCATGCGCCAGAAAACACAATTGAAGATGATGGTATAAATACATTGATCCATGACACATTTAGTCCAAGCGGATCTAATCATGATGATGATGATAGCCTTGATGTACCTCTACTTGAGAAGGCATACGAGCCCCTATACAAAGACTCCCAAACAACTCTTCTCTCTGCTGTATTGTTGTTGTTGAACTTGAAGGTTATGAATGGTTTATCCAACATAACAATGTCACGTATGTTAAGGTATGTCATATATGTCTTTATAGTTAACAAAGGGTGAATAATGTACCACTAATATTGTTTATATTAACAACTTATATTTTTTGCTGTAGATTGATAGGCGAGTTTTTGTTACCACCATCAAATATTCTACCTCGCTCATATCGAGAATTATCTGCTATTATGAAAGATATTGGAATGGAGTATCAAGCAATACATGCTTGTCCCAATGATCATATTATATATTATAAAGAACATGAATTTGCAACACAATGCCCTGTATGTCATACGAGTAGATATCGAACAGATCGAATAACAAAAAAGGTGCCTCACAAGGTTCTTCGTTACATCCCCATTATTCCACGGATGCGACAATTATTCAGGTGTACTAGCTTGGCACAATTTATGGATTACCATGCACGCAATAGAAGTCAAGATGACATTATTCGAATCCTTGCGGATGGTTCGGCATTTATGCACATAGAGGAAAAGTGGCAACACTTCAAAGAAGAACCTCGTAATCTCAGGCTTTCATTGGTAGCGGATGGTGTCAATCCATTTGAAGAGATGAGATCTGTTTGCTCGGTGTGGCCTATTTTTGTTATCAACAATAACATTCCTCCGTGGATGTCAATAAAGAGGGAGCACATTATGTTGGCAATGATTGTTCCAGGTATTTTATCATTTGATAGTTATTAATTTACATGTACTTACAAATCTTACAGTAAAATGGTCACAATAATTGTGTAATGTTACTGTTCATTCAAGTAGGTAAATATCAAGTTAAAGATATGAATGTATATATTGAGCCTCTTATTGACGAGTTGGTGGAGTTATGGAACGGTGTCACTATGTATGACGTGTCTAGACCAATAGGACAAAGACAATTTCAATTCCATGCAATACTTGTATGGACAATACATGATGCCCCAGGGCTAACACATTTTTGTGGTATGTTATAGTGAATTCAAGTTGCGCATGATAATTCTAATTATAAAAATCAACATATTTAATAATCCAATTATATCATTATCTTGTAGGTCTTCAAACAAAGGGAAAATTTGCATGTCCAGTTTGTGGTCCAAAGATGAAATCTCGTCATTCAAAAAGTTTAGGAAAGCATGTGTTTGATGAGTACAGACACTTCCTCCACAGGAATCATAAGTATTGAAGTATGGAAAAACATCTTTTCAATGGGAAAGAAGAGACTACATCAAAGCCACGAAGAATGACACCTCGTCTATGGAAGTTGGAATATAATAGAATTAATCATCGAGGTAATGTCGTTCCACTTAATGGTTTATGTTTGTAATTTATATATTTCTATTGTGATTTTTGTTTACTAATTATGTAATTGATGATCGTGAAGGTCATCAAGGCACTACTGACAACCTTCCAAAGGGACTAAAAAGCTATCCCAGACAATTTAGTCACAGAGGGCCGGTGGTCGGAGAGAGGGAAAGCAACCTGCAGTCCCTCAGGAGTCCCCCCTTGTGGACCCTTTTTTTATTGATTTAGCAGAGACCGATGACCCGATCGGTTCCATTAAAAAGCTGCTAAAGAAAATTGGGAAAGAACTTCTACGTTTGGTATCCATACATCCTCAGACTCAGGAAATAAAAGACAGGGCAGCTGAGTTCTTGCGCACTTCTGAAAACTTTAAAGTAAGTATTAATGAAATTTTTAATTATTACAAGAGTTCAATAATGGTTTTTATGTTATGCTCTTTTATGACATTAATTAAAATATGGATGCATTGTCTTTACAGAGTTATTTGTGTAATTTTGAACCCCATTCCCATGATGAGGCCGGTATTGCAAGTGGTTCAGGTAGATCACATGTTCCATTCCCCACTTGTGTTTTCCACTGAATATATATAGGAATGATCATAATCATTGACAATACATGCTCGAACAATCTTTTTTTTTAATGCTCTAACAATCTTGTCCATGCTAGTCCACGCGTTCTATATTTATGCATGCTCTAACAATTTTATTCTTCAGCTCCTTTCCATGATGATATGACAACGCCGCCTCCATCTAGGACAGCCACAAATGTCTTGCCGACTGCCATGTCAACAACACACAGCCTAAATGCACCAACTGTTGCACCATCTACTGGTACATAAATCCCTCTTTTTCTCTCTTTTGTTATGTGTTTAAGTGTTATGTGTTTACGATGTAGATCCCTTGATTGTGTTTGTGCCATGGGTGCTCTGCACCAATTTATTTCCCTTGAAGTATTATTTCTTGGAGGCATTTGATAATGGTTTTCATTTTTTGCAATAGGAGATGCAACAAGTCCTGATGCAACATCATTTCCTAGATGTTCCCGTGTTCTTAGTACGGGAACGGTGAAGGATTGCGTATTGATCATCAGCGACGATGAAGGCATTCCCTTAAAAGTATCCAAACTTCCAGGTACTTTAAAGTTATTATTATTCTATAGTGATATAATAGTAATTTAGTTTTTGATCACTCTTCATCGACTAATGATCCCATGATTATTTTGTAGGGAATGATATTTTTTGGCGAAAACTTGGTGACGAGTGTTTGCGGATATTCGGGCCCACCATACGTACATGGTGGAACATTATATCCTAACTAAAACCCCAAACCACTATTTTGATTTCATATCATTGCTAGAATAGTTTTCCTTTTCATCAATTTCTTGAACTATATTAAAGGTAGCTTCTCTTCATTTATGAGTCTAACATGTTTTTTTTTACTTAAAAGGTGGAATAACCAAGATAAAAAGTTGAAGGATGATCTTGTACATAGTATGACCCAGCTTTTTGGACCTCGTGCATTCGAGAGAAACAAGCTCCTTGAAAGAGCTGGTTTATGTTTGAAGTATATTAGGGACCAGTACAGGAAATATTTAGAGGTTAACCCAAGGCACGAGCATCCGCCCTGTGTTCTTGAGGCTGAGTGGCAGGGTTTGATTTTGGATGGAAAGTATAAAGCCGACATGAAAAAAGGAATTACGCCAGTAGAGAGTAGAGCAAGGTATGTGATACTTTTGAGAATGTAATTATGTACTAATTAACCTCTAAATTTTTCCTATACTGGTCTCTAACATATTTCAAACTTTTCATAGATTGCCTGACACATCAAAGGCAACAAAGGCAAGATTAGAAAAGCACGGGACACACAAGCTCGGCTCTGGTGGTTTTTCCAAACTTCAAGCACGAGTTGTAAGTATTAGTAAATGAAAACTTGTATCAATTTTTTTATATATTGCAAGGAAATTTTTTTTGATCAAACAATGCAAGTAAAATTCACCATACCAAGAAAAAATGTAGGGGTCAGAGTTCAATAGATGCCTCACAGAAGAGGACAAGAGAATTGGCTTCCAACAAGGCTATAGAGCCGTGGCTGAACGGCTACGAGCTGAAATCAGTGTGCAAGGTTCAAATAATGATGCATCTGAGCCACAGGTAAATAAGCTAAATGAAATTTATTTCAAATTGAATACTTTACCAATTAGTCTATTTGATGTTAAGTTCTAATATAAAGTGAGTATATCTATTTTAAGAAAGCAATGATAACAATGTGTAGGATATTGGAATGCAGCCTGACAATCCTTCTACACAATCTATGCATAATGAAGGTTCGCATGATGTGCATCCTAGTGGTGGAGGTATACATTTGCTATTAAAATTTTTATATGTAATTACAATTGGTGTTTGGATTAATGTAACATTTTGTATAGCAACTGTAGAGGATCGAGGGGTTGGTGCTCATGAGCATGTTGAGGTTGAGTCTAGACAAAATGATGTGGCTAGATCAGGTAATTAAAGAGCGCCACAGTTATGTTCTTTAAAATAATTAAATACTTGTAACAATTATAATTAAATATTTTAAATTTAACTCTTTTATTTGTTATTGTAGAGGACCCCCCTTTGCAGCAGCATAGGAATTTGAGATCATCAAGAACAAAGAACAAAACAACTGATGAGGGGGGTATTGATGATAACACTGATGCTCCTCTTAGAGCTTACATAGAAAAAAAAATTAGAAAGAGAAAAAAGAAATGATTGTCATCTAAATACCTTAATTGATAATGACTGAATTTTATGTCTCAATGAATTTAATTATGTGCTAATGAATGTTCATGAATTATGTGTTTATTTTGATATTGATGAATGTTGTGTGTTAACGAATCTAATGTGTTAATGAATGTTATCATGTGATATTGATTGAATGTTACATTTTATTAATAATTGAAAGAATGAATGAATGTTAGATGTTAACGGGGAATGTAGAGTGATGTTAGGGGGAGGGGGGTGGGGCCAAATGAGCTTCCACCTTCACGTGGTTGGCCCTGTTTAGTAGAGAATATTAAACTATATTCTCGAAACAAAGTGAAGCTCAATAAGATACTAAATGAGTCAAAATGGTTATCAAGGTCCTCTATCCATAAGATACTTGTAGTCAAAATGGTTATTAATAAGATACTTGTAGTCAAAATGGTTATCTAGGTCCTCTATCCATTCCATAAGTTCTTCACCATTCAAACTTCCTCCATAACAAGGAATGTGCTCTAGGTTAGTCATGAAGCCTAGCATGGACTCTCTGTCAGATAGAGCCACTATTTCAGAGCCTTTTTTGTGCATTTCCTTCAAGCACTGTACAGTGTACGGATGTGAAAGGGAGGGCAGACCAGTGTGGAAGTTAGAGTATTTATATCTTATGCTTTGAGAGTTTATTTGGTAGATTCAAGACACCTTATATCAAAGTTATTCCTTTTTCTTATCTGTTGTTCTGTCAAACCCTCATTTTTTGGGTTATTGCATTCAAATGGCCTTAACTTGCAAATAAACCATAGGATATCCTCTGTTCTTTGTAAAATGCAAGTTAAGGGGGTTTATTTTCATATTTTAAAAGCTTTGGAACAGGATACTAAGCCAGAGAATTTCAAGAGCAAGCCCTAGGTCAAGAATCTCAATGTTCTTGACTAGGAGTTGATGGATTATGCAAGATCAGAGGGTAGCGGCAAGTAAAGGACCTCAAACCTTGTTGAATCTAGATCTTTAGAGCATGGTGGACATCTTCAAACTCTGATCTTGGTTTCATGCACCCATTTTCAATGCCTTGTTTTGGAACCCACACCCAAAGGCATGCATTAGGTCTGCGGACTCAATAAGGACATTGATATGCTGGAGTGGAGTCAAGGTCTGGGAGTTGGAGGATTGTTAGAACATCAAAAAGGGTATTCAAAAAACATATAAGTTCATAAGGTCCTTTGTCAAATTGAAGAGTTATTGCTGCAGAACAGGTTTTGGAGACCTACTAGAGTCACTAGGTCTATTTGGACCCGTTTGGACCACGACACACAGTAGCATCTACAGAGAAGAAGTTTGGTATGCAATGGTCTTGAAACCTCCTAAGAAATTCTTGGTATGCATTTGTGTGGTGCAAAAGCTTCGTTGAAAGAGAAAAAGAAGAAAAGAATAGAAATGATTTTTTTTCTTTTTATGTCATATACTGTAACCAGCTACTTATAACTTGCAAAAATTATTATAACCATTTGAAATTGAAACTTAGTTTAATGTGAAACTGAGAACTGCTTTATTAGAGCTTTCTATGATTTAGATTCAGACATCAAGAACATTGTTTTCCTAATATTGTGATTAATGTTTATTTATTAATATCTCATACTGACAAACAATTGATAATTGTAGGGAAAACGTCATTGGGGGTCTTTGAGGATCCACCAGAAGCCAAGGAGAAAATGTATTCAAATGCTAAAGATGGTGTAACAGTCCTTACAGCTGTTGAACCTTGCTGTGTAGATCATCTCCGATTCTCCAAGTTCAACAGTACTGTGGTATTCCTTTGGATACTTCTAATGGTAAATTTCAGACATCAAGTTCTTTTCGTATGAAACTACTACATTTGTAATCTGTAGTTTTAAACTTTTAGTTTATAAATGTTCATCAGCTTTAGTTCGTATGCTGCCATTTCAAGTATGATTAATGAAGTTACCTTTATCACAGGATGAAAGTGAGCAGTCAGCATACTGGTACGGAGCTGGCAGCATTGATACGGTGACTAGGGCATCGTTTAATGGTGGTATTGTGTTTTCCCGTATTTAGGGCATCGGCCTTTTGAAGCATTGCCTTCATCTTTCTTAAGTCTGAGTTTTAAGTTTGTTTATCTCTCTCGGCGCTGTTGAAAATACAAATGACAATGTTCTTGTTTGTTTTGCCCTTATATCCCGATGTGATTTCGCGGAGGGTTACGACGCTGTTGAAAACACAAATGAAAACACAAATCCCTTGTGTAATTGCCACTTGAAGGAGGACAGTCACTGTAAAGACAACATGATAATGTACACTTACAGCCCGTGTACATTATCATTGTGTCTTTAGAGTGACTATCCTCATTTGTTGAAGAAGAAAAGCATTAATGTGGCTGAATAGCAATACATTCAAGTGGCAATCACACAAGGGACAGTCACTGTGAGATGTCCTCATTTGTGACTGTCCTTACAGTGAGTGTACATTATCATGTTGTCTTTAGAGTGACTGTCCTCATTTGTTGAAGAAGAAAAGCATTAATGTGGTTCAATAGCAATACATTCAAGTGGCAATTACACAAGGGACAATCGATCACTGTGAGATGTCCTCATGTGTGACTATCCTTGTCACAAATGACTATCCTTGTAAAGACAACATGATAATGTACACATACAATGAGTGTACATTATCATGTTGTCTTTACAGTGGCTGCCCTCATGTTGTATATTCTTCTCTGTAGATGCTACTATGTGCTAGGGAACTTCTTAGAACTGTTGGTATATTCTTACAACTTGTTACACCTGGGATATTCTTCTCTGTAGATGCTATTGTGTGACGTGGTCCAAACAAGCCCATAAATGTGGTTGAATAGCAATACATTCAAGTGGCAATTACACAAGGGACAGTCACTGTGAGATGTCCTCATGTGTGACTGTCCTTGTCACAAATGAGGACATCTCACAGTGACTGTCCCTTGTGTAATTGCCACTTGAAGGAAAAAAGCATTAATGTGGTTCAATAGCAATGTATTCAAGCGTCAATTACACAAGGGATAATCACTCTGAGATTTCCTCATTTGTGACTATCCTTACAGTGAGTGTACATTATCATGTTGTCTTTACAGTGACTGTCCTCATTTGTTGAAGGAAAAAAGCATTAATGTGGTTCAATAGTGATGCAGAGTAGTCAGGGCTTTTAGAATATACAAATATACATCCTTAGCTCTCATTCCACCAAGGAAGAAGGAATTCCAATGGTTGAAACGTGAGTTAAGGTCTTTACATCAGTCAAACCCTGAAAATGAGGGTTTGTAAACAATGCACAGAAAATTTGAAATAACTTAGATATAAAACAAAGAGAATCAATCAAACCAACTTCCAAAGCATCAGATATCACTATTACAACTTCCAGGCAAATTTTATCATCCAACCACCATCCGTACAGCCGTACAGAGTTCGTTTTTCACCAGAAATGCACTAAAACAGGGTTATTTTTATTTTTTATGAAAGCAAAATGATTACAATACTGGTTCTCTGTCTGTCTTCGACCATTTGAAGCCTAAAATAGGCTCTCCAAACATTGGTTCAACCATCTAGGTGGTTAGAACAGTTTATCCAACAAATGTCAACTTTGCTAAGCAACTTTTAAAGTTGCATTACAACTTTGCAAACAACTTTGCTGAGAAGGTTAAAAATGTGTTGTGAAACTTTAGGAACCTTATTAAAGTTATTTTGGACCTTCAAACTTCTTAACAACATCTAAAAGACACCTAATAAACACTTACTATGCTCATTTCATCCAAGGACTCAAAAGATGCCCAAGGTTTATAAGTCACCAAGGGGTCTTGTGTCCAACAAGTGGATGTTTATAAGGAGATAAAATCAATCCTTAATATTTATTACAAACCAAGAAAAAATCTAAAACTCCTATTCTAATTTATTGTCATTCAAAAAGACTCTGATTTGTCATTCAAAAAGACTCTGATTTGTCAATCAAAAGGACCTTTCACCAGTCAATCCTTCAAAGCTCCAAGGTGAAAATCTTATGTTCCAATTGATAGGATTTGACTCCTTGGCTTCATGGCAACTTCCTTCAATCATGGTGTCTTTGGCTTGCATTAGGGATGCCCTTGCATCAAATAGCAATGCATTCAAGTGGCAATTACACAAGGGACAGTACATGCCCATTAAAGTTGGTGTTTTGTTATCCAGCATGACAATGGAGACAACATACTCTGTGTCAATTTTACTGATCAAATTTCCCTCCGCCAGGCAAAGCAACAATCTGGGTATGATAAGGTGAAATTTTGTAGTCCTTTTGGGTATGATAACAGTTCCAGTTTCCAATAAGATGGTTCATTTTTATAATCTAGCTTCAATTTCTCTTGTGAAAATCTTTTTTTCATTTTATGGGTGGTAAAATATAATTATTATGCTAGAGGTGTGTACTTATGGATGATAATGAAACAAAATGATAAGATTTAAGACTCTTGTTTTTTTTTTAAATAGCAATTTAAGTTTCCTTCTATTATAAATTACTGTTTTTCTATTTTTTAATGTATCTTTCCAAATCTTTTATATCAATTTTATTTATGAAATATAAATATATTAATAATGTTTTAGTGTTTTTAGGATTAGTTTATATCAATTCTATGTATCATCATTCGTCATTCAATTGTCAGTATTATTAATTTAGACTGTGCAATTGTAGAACTACTCGAATATGGGTTGGATGGATACTCAAGCAAGGGAACCCTCCTCAAATATCTCAAGCAGTGAACTTGGAAAAATGTGTCCTGAAGGAACCCTTTCCATCAGAGAGATAAAAGTACAAACAAGTAAAAGAAGCAGGCTCTGCAAATATGTTTTTGAGAAGAAAAATGATAGATTATTCGAGTATGGTTCATGAGGTATATCTAAAAAGACATTTTTTTTCTTATTATAATAAAAGAGGAAGTTGTGAATGTCAAAGTTGAGTGAAACAAAAATTATTTTCATCAAATTTTATTAGGCTTGCTTTTGGGAATAGTTTCTTACAATATTGCTATTAAGATTTTTATGGTGTAGTTTTTAGATTAGGTTTATAAAATTATATTTCATGAGTAGTGATTCATATTAATCAATTAACGATACTTTTGGAAGGTATTTTCAATGTGTCAAATTTTGATATTTTTACAAGAATTAGATTGTGTAATTTTTTTAATTAAAGTCATTGACTCATATTTCATAAATAATAGTTCTCATGAATCCATCTCTTATAAGATTGAATAGTCTATTTAGGAAGTATTTCTGATAGTATGTCAAATTATGATATTACTATTACCATTAGATTGCATGGCTTTGAAGTCAACCTCGTTGACCCATATTCTTCTCTGTAGATGCTACTATGTGCTAGGGAACTTCTTAGAACTGTTGGTATATTCTTACAACTTGTTACACCTGGGATATTCTTCTCTGTAGATGCTACTATGTGCCGTGGTCCAAATGGGCCCATAAATGTGGTTGAATAACAATACATTCAAGTGGCAATTACACAAGGGACAGTCACTGTGAGATGTCCTCATGTGTGACTGTCCTTGTCACAAATGAGGACATCTCACAGTGACTGTCCCTTGTGTAATTTCCACTTGAATGAGGACAGTCACTGTAAAGACAACATGATAATGTACACTTACAGCCCGTGTACATTATCATGTTGTCTTTAGAGTGACTATCCTCATTTGTTGAAGAAGAAAAGCATTAATGTGGCTAAATAGCAATACATTCAAGTGGCAATCACACAAGGGACAGTCACTGTGAGATGTCCTCATTTGTGACTATCCTTACAGTGAGTGTACATTATCATGTTGTCTTTAGAGTGACTGTCCTCATTTGTTGAAGAAGAAAAGCATTAATGTGGTTCAATAGCAATACATTCAAGTGGCAATTACACAAGGGACAATCGATCACTGTGAGATGTCCTCATGTGTGACTATCCTTGTCACAAATGAGGACATCTCACAATGACTGTCCCTTGTGTAATTCAAGTGGCAATTACACAAGGGACAGTCACTGTGAGATGTCCTCATTTGTGACTGTCCTTACAATGAGTGTACATTATCATGTTGTCTTTAGAGTGACTGTCCTCATTTGTTGAAGAAGAAAAGCATTAATGTGGTTCAATAGCAATACATTCAAGTGGCAATTACACAAGGGACAATCGATCACTGTGAGATGTCCTCATGTGTGACTATCCTTGTCACAAATGAGGACATCTCACAATGACTGTCCCTTCTGTAATTGCCACTTGAATGAGGACAGTCACTGTAAAGACAACATGATAATGTACACATACAATGAGTGTACATTATCATGTTGTCTTTACAGTGGCTGCCCTCATGTTGTATATTCTTCTCTGTAGATGCTACTATGTGCTAGGGAACTTCTTAGAACTGTTGGTATATTCTTACAACTTGTTACACTTGGGATATTCTTCTCTGTAGATGCTACTGTGTGCTGGGGTCCAAACGGGCCCATAAATGTGGTTGAATAGCAATACATTCAAGTGGCAATTACACAAGGGACAGTCACTGTGAGATGTCCTCATGTGTGACTGTCCTTGTCACAAATGAGGACATCTCACAGTGACTGTCCCTTGTGTAATTGCCACTTGAATGAGGACAGTCACTGTAAAGACAACATGATAATGTACACAAGTACCGTGAAGGTAGTTGCAAGTTACGGCTGTTTCATTGCATACCTGAAACAATGAAGATGTTACGGTCCATAAAACGTTTGTGCTTGAAAGATGAACAAATAAAATTAAACTTCTAAATAACCAGAGCCGCTAACAATAAATTCAACACAGATATGTCCTCATTTCTGGGTATTTTAGCTCTGTAACAGCTGAATACCAGATTACATAATAATGGCAAAAGAAAAATAAACCCAACGTACTCAGAAATTATAGCTGTGATTTCGCGGAGGGAATCTCTCTCGGCACTGTTGAAAATACAAATGACAACGTTTCTCTACATTATCATGTTGCCTTTACAGTGACTATCCCTTGTGTAATTGCCACTTGAAGGAGGATAGTCACTGTAAAGACAACATGATAATGTACACTTACAGCCCGTGTACATTATCATGTTGTCTTTAGAGTGACTATCCTCATTTGTTGAAGAAGAAAAGCATTAATGTGGCTGAATAGCAATACATTCAAGTGGCAATTACACAAGGGACAATCACTGTGAGATGTCATCATTTGTGACTATCCTTACAGTGAGTGTACATTATCATGTTGTCTTTAAAGTGACTGTCCTCATTTGTTGAAGGAAAAAAGCATTAATGTGGTTCATTAGCAATGTATTCCCAGCATCTGTACCTGCATCTCTCTTATATACTACAAGTTACTTGCCATCAGAAATTGCAGTTCCCTCACGTGACATTGATGGTGAAGTGTTCTTTTCAAAACCATCATCTGTGGTTACCAATGCTCCTGTTTTAGGCAATAAGTTTGTTGCATTCCATGAGCCATTGGTCAAGTTTCTTCTACGAGCTTCTGATGCCTCAAAATCTAAGCAGCACCTACGCATGCCTCGTTGTGGTTGATTATCATTCTGTACATGAATTATAATGAGTAATCAGTTTTAGGCCTTGGAATCTTGTATGTAACATGCACAGGCATTTCATGGCTAAATGAATCTATTTAAAAGCATCAAATTTTCTTACATGATGCTGGATACATAAGTAGAACAAGCGTATATCAAATTGGAAGCAATCAGAACTCCACAATGACATATTATTTAGAGTACTCTTCAGTTTAAGTAATAATGCATATATTGACACTGTAAAGACAACATGATAATGTACACTCACTGTAAAGACAACATGATAATGTACACTCACTGTAAGGACAGTCACAAATGAGGACATCTCACAGTGACTGTCCCTAGTGTAATTGCCACTTGAATGTATTGCTATTCAGCCACATTAATGCTTTTCTTCTTCAACAAATGAGGATAGTCACTGTAAAGACAACATGATAATGTACACTCACAGTGAGTGTACATTATCATGTTGTCTTTACAGTGACTATCCTCATTTGTTGAAGAAGAAAAGCATTAATGTGGCTGAATAGCAATACATTCAAGTGGCAATTACACTAGGGACAGTCACTGTGAGATGTCCTCATTTGTGACTGTCCTTACAGTGAGTGTACATTATCATGTTGTCTTTACAGTGGCTGTCCTCATTTGTTGAAAGAAAAAAGCATTAATGTGGTTCATTAGCAATGTATTAAATTAATTTTTTTTTTTTAATCCACCCACGGGCGTCGCAATTGCGACGGAAACCCGTCGCAATGCGATGCAGGCGCCCGTCGCAATTGCTTCGGAGGTCCGTCGCGATTGCGACGGCCCTTCGAAGCCATGCGACGGGGGGGCGACGGCCATGCCGCTTCTTAAATCTTAGTCACATTGCGACGGATATGTGTCGCAATTGCGACGGCTACCCATAGACGTCGCAATTTGCGACTAAAAAATAGCGACGTCTATGGGTGTTGCTATTGCGACACATAGCTGTCGCAATTGCGACACATAGCCGTCGCAAAATGACCCCAAATGTATTAGTGACTGGCATGTGACATGGTAGTACCATATGATGATGTCAGCACACAAGACATGTACTATTGATTGTGTCTGAAGTGGCATAGTTGCCACATGTCTGGCTATAATAGGGCACCATGTGGCATTCTCTGGTTTGCTACTGGCAGGTTAAGGGTGCAGCTGCATGGGTGCCATGGGGCACTTACTGGGTGGTGATGGGGTGCAAACCAAGCATTGACATGGTAGTCGCATGGCTGGGGGGCATGTCGATGGTGCAAAGGGCCACTTGGGTGGTGGATCACGCTGCTCACGATGAAGGGCTTGGGATTTTTAATCCCACATTGAATGTGGCATGGGTTTTTTAGCCCTTTAACAATACAAATGATCGACCACAAAGTAAAATGAATGAGCTTGGGGTTGGACTTAGGTGCACCTACAGGCTCAAGCTTTGGGTCTAGCTGGTGATGTCTTTGTTCATGTTAGTGTCTACATGCCATGAAATATTTGGAATATTCTAAAATTAAACGCACAGGGCACGTACCAAGCCCGAACCAAATTTTGTAGGAAAAGAAATTTTTTGAATAAAGTAGAACAATTTTTTTTTTTGAAATCGTACCACAGAGGTGTGGATCAAGTCGTACAACTCGATTTTCAAAAAAAAAATTGCATCGATTTGAACTTTCAATGGATATAGGCAAATTTATAGTCGATCTTAATTGAAACAACCTCTTGGACATAATGGTGAGGTAAGATCTTCTCCAAGACACCTCTAAAACATGCTGGTTCTTAGATCTAAGATTTGGACCTTCAAAGCTTGCAACAAGATCTCTTCAAATCAGCTAATCAAAATGCTCCAATGGCTCTGATACCACGTAAGAATTTGAAAATAGAAAAAATTGAACCAAGGATCTAAATGTTAAATAAAAGCACAAGAGAGATGATATGAATGCAATGATTGATATTGAATTGATCCAATGAATTCACCTTGATGTACATGATTACATAATAGGCCTCCTTACATAGGAAGGGAGATAAAAGAGACTGAAAAGGAGCTAAGCTATCACCTATGCTAGGTGTAATCACATGTCCACTAAATGTGGATCATCCTCTGTTATGCAATGAAGTATGTGCAATGGATTAGAATGATAATGTGATAAGAGCACTAAAGGTGGATATCACACCAAAAGTGGAATTTCTCCTACACCATGTGCGTAATGAGGTGAAAACTCCTAGGTGTCTCAATCACAAACTACTATGCAATGCATTAACCTAAGTAAGATTAAGTTAAGTGTAATTAGGAATATTTAATTACACCAACATAAATAATATCAGAACTAAACAATTTGGCTTGGAGTTGTAGAAAAATTTCCCAACAATATCATGAAGTTATTCACATCCTTGAAGAAGAGTTTGGAGAACTCCTAAGAAGATATCCTATCCATGTCAACATGGTTGTAGTTGAAATAAATGTTGTTGTCTCATTAAGGAAGAGGAGAAACCTTGAACACATTCAAGGCTGACTCAATCAAAACTATTAGCTAATTAAGGTTGGCCGAGAGAAGGTATACTAGGAGTGAAAGGGTGAAGGGAGTCATTGACCTAGTGTTCAAGACACTCCAAGTAAAAATTTATCTGGGAGTGTTCCTCTTCATATGAGTAGAATAATACCTCCCCTTCCCCCTAAAAATATCTCTTCATCTCCCATCTATCAGGCACTCACCCTTCAAGAAAGTTACTCTCCCAATGAGAGAAAATTTCCCACTAGTTCCTTTCAATCTTAGAAGGAACATGGGATAGCTTGTACCATAGGTAAATGCAATCGACCCTTTGAACCATGGTGCACATCAAAATTTACCTAAATTTTCTAGGAAAAATTTCCCTAGATTTTCTAGGGACAATAAAGTCACTATAGATGAACACATCTCTTTCTTCTTTTCTATATGTGGAGTTTTGGTTGTTCAACACGAAGATATGGGAGTGAGGTTGTTTGTAGAAACTTTTGTGGATGGAGCCATAGATTGGTTTCATCATTTGGCCCCCTGGTTAATTTTGATCTGGGATACTATGAGAGCCCAATTCGAGGAAAGATTCAAGAGCCCTAAAGATGAGCATTATTTTCTTGCTCAACTGACATAAATTAAAAAGGAAGTCTTTGTTCCTATGTGATAATTCATTGCAATATTCAATAAGATTGTTAATAAGTTTCTTTCCAATAAGAGACCCACTGTAGATAATTAGAATTTTTTCTTTCTAAATGCCATGCCTTCAGATATCAATTTCCATCTAAGGAGAGAAAGAGTGGCAGATCTAGTAGCCTCTCAGATGACAGATGTAGAATTGGAAGATGATTTCATCACTACCAGGAAATGGAAGAAGGAGATGCAAGCTAGTAGAAGCAATAGCAATAATTCCTCTATGGCTATGCAAGAATGACTAAAAAGTGATGTAATAGCCCTAAAGAGACAATTACCAAATGTGAACCCTCCTTTTCATCAACCATACTAGGAAAACCTGGTAGGAAACATGATGGAAGGAAATTACAGCTTCCACCAGCGCATCAACATTTGGCTATTGAAGCTCCCCCTAATGACAGAAAGGGAAACATGTGCATCTTTCATCTTACAATGAATCATGATGGAGAAAACTACCCTGAGATGAATAGGTACACACAATCGATCACCTTGGATGAAGAAAAAAATAACACTCTAGGAGGGGAAACAACCTCAAATTATAATGGTGACTCTGGAAATTACTACCTAGAGTATGAGTCTAATTTTGAAGGAAGGGTGATTGTTTTGAAATTCTTAGTGAGTCCTTAATGGCCACTATGATGAGAAGTCAAAAGAACAAACAAGGGATCTGTATTCTTCAATGGAATGGCCAATCAAGCCCTTCAATAACCAAAGCATTGGATCAAACAACCACCCTCCAGAATAATGATGGTCTAGTTAAGGAGCCTTCTCCATTTGATATTATTTAGTTCTATAGATAATCACATATTCAAA
This sequence comes from Chamaecyparis obtusa, assembly GCA_027943335.1. Classification (NCBI taxonomy): domain Eukaryota; kingdom Viridiplantae; phylum Streptophyta; class Pinopsida; order Cupressales; family Cupressaceae; genus Chamaecyparis; species Chamaecyparis obtusa. The sequence continues at coordinate 1,607,533 of BSBK01001384.1, forward strand.
TATCTCCTTTAGATTATCTAAAATCAAATCCCATAGAGCTAAAATGTTTAGTGGAACACTATAAGCCAAGTAATGAAAATGTCAATGCATGTTCTTGTAAATTTCCTGAAGAAGATTCTTATGAATTAGAAGAAAATCAATGTGATACTAGTATCTTGTAGACCACTCCAGGCCAAAATCTGAAACCCTTCTATGTCTCCCTTTTTATTAATGGACACAAGCTAAACAATTATATCATATATTCCAAAGCCTCTGACAATGTGATGCTGACCCTTGTACCTAAGGTTCTCGACTTGTCTCTAATGAAAACTTTCAAGAGATGTTATTCAAAGGATGCTAAGTAGGTTCCTTTGATTGGCCAAATCAAAGATGCACAAGTAGCTCTTGCAAGTCACCCAACCAAATGGTTAAATCTCACCATCTTGGTGGTAGATATACCAACCAGTTATGGCATGCTGCTAAGTAGAAGCTTTTGTAGAGACCTAGATGGGGAAATCAAACTAGACTGGTCCCGGGCGATTGTCCCTATAAAAAATAAGAGGGTTAAGATGGAGCTTGAGGAGAAAGAAAAATTCACGGTGTTAAAATCAGATGACCCAAAGGTGAAAATATTGTATGAAGATCTTGAATTTGGTAACTACATTTTGTACATTGAATCTGATTCTCCAAAGATAAAAAGTGAGGAGAAAGAATCAGAATTGTAGACCCTAGAGTTTGATGAGATTTGTCCTACTCTAGGGTCTAGTGTAGGAGTGGTTTGACTTTGCCTCAAGGAGACATGGTAAATCTAACCTACAAACTAGAATTCAAAAATATGAACAACACTAAAGGATATGAAGCTTTGTTGCTAGGTATTGCAGTGCTAAAGACAAAAGAGTGTGGGTACTAAAAGAAAAAGGTGACATAGAGATGATTGTAAAATAGGTCAGAAGACTTTTCTCTACTAAAAATCCTAGACTAAAGCATTATAGGAACATAGTGTGGGATGAAATATAAAACCTTGAATCTTTTTTGATAGAAGCAATACCTAGAGAGAAAAACATGCGAGCTGATTCTCTAATAGTGTTGGCATCCCTCCTTCTGCCTCATTTGGATTTTGGGAATAAAAAATATATGATTGAGCTAGTGCATAAACCAAGTATCCCTGATAATGTGGAATCATGGAAGGTTTTCAAATATGATCATTAACTCTATCAATTCTTAGAGAATGTTGAGATGTTTTTAGAGCAATATTTTGGAAGAGAAAACTGTTGCATTGAATTCTCCTCAGATAGCAAAAAGGACCTGGAACAAGGGGTAATGCGATTAAAAGGTAATAAAATCCCCCCAAGAATTGTATCTCTTGAAAAATTATTTGATAGAAATTACACATATATCAAATAAAGAGGGAAGAACATTGGAACACCTCAGGAGAATATGAGAGTTTAAACATCAGGGATATGAGAAACCTGAAGATGATAAGAATTGAAAAGTGTTGTACTAAACAAGAAAGAATGAGGTTGAATGATTTTCTTTTGTCCTACCAAGATTTGTTTGCATGGTCATACAATGATCTTAAAATTTTCATTGGTGTGAAATTAAAACATCATATCCCCTTGAAACCTGAGGCTACTCCTTTCTTCTAGAAATAGAGGAACTATAACCCCAAGGTAGCTGATGCCATCTTTCGAGAGATTGAAATTTTTTTGAAGGTGTGAATAATCTATCCCATCTATCATTCCACCTGGGTAGCCTACATAGTTTTGGTTTGAAAGAAAAGTGAAGATATCAAGATTTTTGTAGATTTTAGAAATTTGAACTAGACATCCCTCAAAAATAATTACACATTGCCAAACATGGACCATTTTTTGCAAATAGTGGAAAGTTGAGAAATGATGTCCATGCTAGATGAATTTTTGGGCTATAACTAGATTAAATTTGATGAAAGAGACCAACATAAAATGGCTTTCAATACTCTATGGGGTACCTTCTACTACAACAGGATGCCTTTTGGGTTGATCAATGCAAGCACTACTTTCCAGTAAGAAATGAACTTGTCATTCAAATATATGAAGAATAATATATGAAGAATAAAATAATAGTAATGTACTTAGATTACCTCACACTATTCTCTATGATGAGGAGAAACCACTTATGCAATCTGGAAGTAATCTTATAGAGGTGTCAGCAACATAGGATTTCTTTGAACCCAAACAAGTTAGTTTTCTATGTAACCAAAGGAAAGTTTTTTAGGCCACATTATGTCTTGAGAAGGAATTAACATAGACCTCAAAAGAGTCAAGGTAATTCAACAACTCAACCTCCCTTCAAGAAAGTCCGGTGTAAAATATTTCTTTGGCCAGGATAATTTTCTCAGAAGATTTGTGCCTAATTTCTCAGAGACCACCAAACATGTAGCTGATATGATGAAAGGGAATCAGGGATTCAAGTGGACTGAGTCTAGTAAAGAAGTTTTCCAAAATATCAAGGAAGCCATAGCTAATGCACCTGTGCTGACACATCCTAACTTCACTAAATAATTCTTCATTTACTATTATGCCTTTGAAGACACAATGTCTGTGATACTGCTACAAGAAAATGACTCAAGGATCTAGATGCCAATCAAATTCATGAGAATCCCATTAAAGAATCATGAGCTAAAATATTATCAAATAGAAAAACACACTTTCTTTGTGGTAAAGGCTTTCAAGCATTTTAGGTTCTACATCCTACACTCTCATGCCATCATTTTTGTTCTTGAGCCCATGGTGAAAATAATCTTTAGACAATAGGAAGTAGGATGTAACACTATAGGAGCATGGATTGCTAAGGTGCAGGAATATGACATTGAAATTAAACCAACCAAGCTTGTACGAGGAAAGGGGATTTACAAAATGATAGATGAGAATAAAACCAAACAAGAAGAAGATCTTCCCAAGGTACTAATGGTAAGTCTAAATGGTCCCTGGTTCTCAGCCATTGCTTATTTCCTAACCTACAGTAAATGCCTAGAAGGTTTCTCTCCTAGATAAATGAGATATCTAAGGATGAAAGCTGAGAAATATGTGATCTGGGATGAAAAGCTATACAAGTGTTCCATTAATGGAACCTTCTTGAGATGCGTGGATAAGAGGCAACAAGAAAATATTATTAAGGATTTTCACAAAGAGGCTTGTGGTGGTCACTTTTCTTCCACTATTGCAACTTTCAAAATCCTTAGGAAGTGCTACTATTGACCATCAATGTTAAAAGACACATATCATTGGGTCGTGAAATGTGAGAAGTGTAAAATGTTTGCAGGAAAACCCCAACTAGTTGCCATAACTTTAAGGCTTATGATAATTGAAAATCTTTTCTAGAAATGGGAACTAAATTTCATTGGTCCTATAAATCCTCAGTCGAGTGTAGGGCATATGTACATACTGAATATGACATATTACTTTACCAAATGGTTTGAAGCCAAAGCAGTCAAGAAGACCACTTCTGCAGTCATTTGTGACTTCTTAAAAGAGAACATTTTGGTGTACCGGTAAAATTGGTCATGGACAATGCTACTTATTTCTCTTCATCGGAAATCACACAATTCTACTATGATCACAGGATTCAATTGGTGCACTTTTAAAATTATTATTCTCAAGGAATGGTCGGGTTGAATCTAGCAACAAAAACTTGGTGAACATCATAAAGAAGCTAGTCTCAGAAAGATAAAGAGATTGGCATAAAAATTTGCATGAAGCTCTATGGGCAGACAAGATCACATCGAAGCATTCCATTGAGATATCCCCATTTGAGCTAGTATATGGTGTCAAAGCCAGTCTTCCACTATCTTTGGACCTATCAGCGTGTAAATTGCAAACAATGGTAGAAATTACCATATTTTAGGATGGATTTGAAAAGAGGATCCTATATCTAACGAAACTCAAAGAAGAGAGAGAAGATATGGTCAAAAAGATAAATCAACATCAAAAAAGGGTAAAGAAGCTATTTTATAAAATGACCTAGCAACAAAAATTAATGGAAGGAGATCTAGTCTTACTTTGGGACAAGAGAAGAAAACCAAAAGATATGCATGCTAAATTTGACTCTCTATGGAAAGGTCCTTTGAAAATTTATCAGATATGCGGCTTGAATTAATTCAAATTATCCTATCTAAATGGCATGATCTTACCATGTCTTACAATGGGCAAGATCTAAAATTGTATCAACTATGAAGCAAGTAACCCTTGTAACTATATCATAGTAGTTAGTTTTTTTTCCCATTTTGATTTCCTATTTTGGTTTTGTTTTGGTGCTTTTTCTTTCTATTTCTTTTTGTCTGATCCTTGTTGTGTGAAACTAGAGATTCTAGGTCCATTCTGAGTCCCTCATGGTCCTTGTCCCTAATCAGAGCCAGTCGATGCCATATTTTAGTTTCATCTTGAAAATATTTTATTTAAAGCTATAAGGGTGTCAGTTTATTCGTAGTATCAGAAAATAAGTCCCTTTGTTTCCCCCAGAGAGAGTTTGTGTCCCTTTAGTACTATCTAAAGCTCAAGAATGTTTTCCAAAGTCTCAAGCTCCTAAGAGGAAATTATGAATGTAAAGTTCAAAAAGAGTAGACCTTTTCTACTAAGCCTTATGAAATAGTAGTGGTGGAATGATCCTTCTGAGAGTCTAAAAATAAGTTTAGTAATGCTACTGTGAGGAATTGGAGCAAGGAAATGTGATTTCCAAACATCGAAAAGAAAGGAAAGTAACACTTGAATTGTGAATCAAGGAAGGGAAGTGTGATTCCTAACGACTAGAATAAAGTGAAAAGGTCAAAATAATTTACTTTATAAATTCAATGTTCAAAGTAATAAAAGGTCAAGAATTGAAGCAGGGTGATAATATTTCTAAAAATCCAAAAGATGTTGGAGCCCACCCTTTTCAAAGCTATAGGTAGATCAAAACAAGGACCTTCTAAGTACAAGTGCCCAACACCTACTAAGGGAACACTAGTAAATTTTAGCCTATTTTTTGATGAGGATTAGTCAAAATTTTGATACCAATTGGTCGACCCAACAACCAAAACTATTGTCAAACTTTTTTTATCACTTATAGGACAGGAAAAACCATCATCAAAATTCTAACGTCCATAGTGGTTGAATTATCGACCGAATCACCATCGAAGTGATTGCTTCAACCTGGATCATACCTTTTATCTATGCAACCAAATCCCATCAAACTTTTGACAACATGTGGTCAGAATAGATGTCGAATAGATAACATCCTCGTTGAAATGCCAAAGAAATTTTGACGAGATTTGGTTGGAAAAGATGTCGAATGCATAGCATTCTTGTCGAATGAACTATTATTTATATGTCAAAAAAATGACCAATAATATTTGTTGGTTAAAAAAAAATATATATATATATTATCAAATTATGAAATTGTTCATCCTCGTGACTATTTATTCACCCTCTCTAAAATTCCACTAGATATTGTTATCGTTCCTTCTAGATAGGAACTTGGTTCGTGATAATCATTAGAAAGAAAAGGAATATCCTTAAATATTTCATCATCATCTTTGTCATGTATGTCTATGAAAAGATGCATATAAAATATCAATGCATATTAAGTATACAATCCATTTGTCAAACCCTACAATAGAATGGAAGATTTTTCAATTTTGAATTTGTAAAATATTTCATATCACAAAAAACTAACCAAAGATAGATTATTAAATTGTTCATACCTGTGAATAAGTATTCCTCATGTCTAAAATTCTCTTAGACATTGCTAGCTTTCCTTTTGGATAGGTCTTTTGGTTCCGCATGCTTCTTTCTATTTTAAATCTAAAAACAAACAAAAGAAGACAAAAAAAAGAAAAAAATACTCCATGTCCCTTGTTGCATCCTTATTAAATGAAAAAGGTGGATTGAAACATAATTCCACTCCCATAATTTGAAAATTTTTAACGTGGGAGAAAGTGATGACTCCACTAGATCAAGCATTGTAAAAGGAGGTTAGCACATAATAACTTATTTCATCAAATCATAGATACATCAATCTTTGAATACTTTCTACTAGAAATCACATAAATAATTTTATATTTTATCTTTCATTTGTAATAGATCTCTAGTGACCTCCATCATCATAGGAATAATTGGACATGAATTATCACATATATATTTATGTGCTAGTTCTTTAAGACAATGATCCTCAAAGAGGGGCATTAATAATCATGTAAAGCTTACACATGGAGTCATTGCACATATGTTAATAAATACTAAGTTAGGGTCATGCCACAAAAATGACATCTCCTGCACTCTTATATATATGAGAGGCCGAACCAATACTTTGTAATGTGCAAAAATCATTAAGTGTAGAGCAACATAAGTATTCAGCATTCGATAAACTTGTCTCATTGATTTGAGCAACATCAAATTGATATTTGTAGTACCTCCATAGTTTGCTTTCAGTTTTTCAGTGCCATACTCTATGAGGCCATATTGTATGTGTGCAGATCTTATTATTTTAGTGATTGTTGATGATCTAGATTATGATTATGTTATGATGTCATATAATCTCATATTTGGATGTTAATGTTATTATGATGTGATGATTATGTTTCAGTTGGATTACGATCTACTTACCCCATACTTGCATGTGTATGGTGTTTATATGTATGTACTTGTTTTATGTGTTTGTATGGTAGAGGACGAAGGCGTAGTTACTTGCTTTGTCGAGATCCACACAACCAACCATACCCTATATTTATTTGTTATATATTGTATGTACATGCTTTTTTTTGTGATGACAGGTTTGCAAGTATAGGGCATCGTCTTCCCTAAATTGGTAGGAGTGAACGTTCCCATAAATACTCATCTCATTGGTAAAGAGGGGAGGTAACAAACAGACCCAAAACACTATCCTAAGCCTATTTATCCTAATTTTTGGATAAGTATTTGTTGACTACCCTACCCGAATTTGTCAAGTGACAAAGTTCGTGGATCCCTTCTTTGAGTTCGTATGTTTATTTGATGATCTTGTTTATTGCTTTTTGACTATGTGATTTTCTTTAGTCATGGAAATTAATACTATAGTTAGAAATAATATTAAATTTAATTCCTATGCTTTTGTATGTTTATTAATTAATTAAAAATCAAATATTAGGATATTTGGTTTTAATTAATTAATTATGGGAAAATAGGATTAATATTGTCTATTAATTATTAGATAATTAAATTACATGATTTAATGGTGTTTGGAACATTAAATTATTCAATGAGAGTTTATAATTATAACATGTGCTTTATTAAGTTTGAATATGTCATGTTTCAAAAAGGAGACAACTTGTCTTTAGGAGACTAAGCTGAGTTGTGCATAAAATATGTATTTTTAATTATTAATTAGCATTTTCTTTCAACTCAAGAGGGTGAGTTTGATTAGGAGTTGTATTGTGAGTCATCTAGGGTTTGCATGAATGGTTGAGTTGAATCCCTAATAGGGGGAATTAGCATTCATTTTGAAAAAAATTTCAGGTTGTTGGAGTTTTGGAGGAGAGAGCTTTTGGAGAAATTTTGACATTTTTGTTATTCTTGAGCTTTTGTGTGTGCTTGAGTTTTCTGGGTGAAGATTGCTTGCATTTAGAATTGGGCTTTGTATACATTGTGATTCAAATCTACAGGATTGAGTTCTTTTGTTGACAGATCTAGGAGTTTCAGCATTCTACAGGCATTCTTTTACAGTTCTAGCATTAGAATTGAGGTAGGGTTTGAAGAAACCTCCATGTAAATTTATCTATAGAATTTTCAATGTTTTCATATGCTTGTTTTGATTTATTGCTATAAATCTATTTACAGTTTTGCTTTCATTTTGGGTGTTAATAAACCCTTAGATTCTTGGTTTTTAGATTATTTTATGACTTGGCATAGTAGGATTATGCTGTCAAAATTTCGAGTGAAAATTCAATGTAGAACCCCTTAAAAATGAAAAATTAAACTAGCTATATTTCAAACTATTGAGTAGATGAAATAAATAAATGGGTTGTGAAGGAAAATCAATTTTGGTTTGAAAAAATTCAATTTGGGTAAAAAACCAAATCTCTGTCAAAAAAATGACAATCAAAATTAATTTACCATAGTAGAAAGATTTGTTTGCTACAAAAGACAAAAAAATTACATTAGTAAATTTGAAATATATCTACAATCAAATAGGGAAAAGACAGTTTAAGAAAAAGATAAAATATGCTATGACAATTTGTAGATTATCCATATTTCCATTTTTGGAAAAATATTATAGGGCATGTATATTACCATTTTAAAAAATAGAACCCTTTCTTAAAAATATACAAAGAAAATATTTCCTAACAATACTAATATTTGTACATAAATTCCTTAAATCTATTACAAATTATATTCCTTTGCATTGTTTCTTTTTAAAAATGCTTGCACTGAAATTAAAAAAATGAATAAAGATTATTATTAAAAATAATAATTGATGATTTTCAAAAAGTTAAAAAAATTATTAAAAAGCATTTGAAAAGTTTTAATTTTTGAATGAAGCGAAATAGTAATAAAAATATTATTAAAAAATTTATAAAGTTGTTTTGGGAAGTGGGGGCCCAAATTCCCATCTTCCCTTACGTGCGTTGTACCCCTGCCGCACGATAGATAGGGTCTACCGCATGATAGACTAGGTACCGCCACACAACAGACTAGGTACTACCGCACAACAGTGCCTAGCCTGTTGTGTGGCAAGCCTATCTCATCGGCCGACGTGGGAACCGGGACGGGGCCCACGTAAAAAGAGGTTTTTTTTAAGAATTTATAAATTAAATTTGTTACATTGTTTAATAGGAAACTTGCAATGTTAATTAAAGTTAGTTTTGTTAATTTCAGTTTTTAATAAATATTATTAATAGTTTTTAATTTTATTAATAATGTATATTGATTATTAATATTTTTAAAATTAATAATATTTTATTAATACTACTTTATAATATTAGTATTTTTAATTAGTGATTTGATATTTAATAATTTTCATTGTTGGATTATATTAAATATTTAGTAATATTTAATGGTAAATATTATTTAATTATGATGATTGTTGAAATTAGTTTTTGGATAATAATGGTAAATATTGTACCAACAATTTTATTCAATATTGTTTTTTTTTAAGTATTGTTGGATTTATTAGAACTTTGCATGAAAATTTATCTACTGTTTTCTTATATTATAAGAATAGTGATTTGGTGTACTTATCGTTCTAGAAAATCTTATTTAATGTGTAACTAAACCTAATTGGCCATATATTAGGTTTAACTATATTGTTTGGATTTGAAATATTTATTTTGTTTTAGCCTAGGTATGAATTGTAAAGTGTGATTGCCATTGCATGAAGAAATTGAGCTTTTAGTTAATGACGAATGTACAAGATATCTAATGATTGTATATGCATCATTTTATACTGAGATTGGTTATTTTCTACAATATGGTTTTATCTTTTTTGGTTGTTGGGTTTATCAATTTTATGGGTACTAGATGACCTAGGAAAGACAGAGGCTTGGGAATTATCTTCTATGTTCATGTTGTTTCTTATGTTTGGCATGAGTGTGTATTGTTTATATTTCAGTTGACCTCATAGGCTCATGTTGTACTATGTGATTTAGTGATTATGTTCATGCAGTCAATCCTGAATTCTATGATGATTTTGGATGTGTGACTATCTATTTTTATCTATGTTTAGATCTAGGAGAGATAAACAAGCCTAGGGTAGTTTACCTAGATATGTGTTAGGGGGTGGCTTGCAATAAGCGTCGGGGCCCACAAGGGGCTGCCAGGATCACTTATTGTAAGTATCTATAATCAAGTGATAACCTAATAAAATTAAGGGGAAATAAATGAACATAATAAGATAAGTTCCTCGCCCATGCTTGAGTGTTAGTACAGACTAAGATGGGAATGGATATGATGTTGGCCGCCTTGAGAGGTGTGTCTAACATAGTTAATGGCTTCATCTGTACAAGAAGTCATTAATCCGTGTATGGTCACTTGAGTACCAGGATCCAGAGTGATTACCAGGATGAGACTCAAGGGTTATACATACATGATGACACCTGCCTATGCATAGTCTAGTTATTCTACATGTGTCGGATGCCTCTAGATTTAGTGAGTCTTACCTATTACTTTATTATGTTTACCTTGAGTTAGAAAGCATTCAGGATTCCTTTGCCTAGTAGTGTATCTTGATTTGGCTTGATTATATGAGTGGGGCCTGATGTTATCTCCTCAGCACGGTGGGGTAGACCTTTGTGGTTCTACATGGACAGGTGGTAGTGATTCTTTACCATTTGAGATTCGATGTCCTGGTGCTAGTGTTTGATGTTGTCTTTGCAATTAAATTCCTTATGATACTTCTTCATTGTTGTTCTTTCTTATTTTCTATTATTGTAAATCTTGTATTAGAGTATCGCATGTGATACCTAATCTGGATATTGTAATTTAGATGTTAGAGTGATTACTGCATACCATGTGACATGTGCAGTGGATGTATGTTTATTAGGATTCATAGATGTTCTTGGAATGTAATTATTATGATGTAAATGTTGAATTTAATTTATGGAATCTTTTGTTGATGTTATCAAATGAGTTAAGTTAGTAAGTAATTCTACATCATGGGACCCATTAGATTTGTAATCTATGTTAATGATGTGTGTTATGTGAGTAAATGGTTATTGCTTCTGCATGAATGTTTATCTTGTATGTAAACTTTTTTAAAAAAATTGTTCACCAAACTTAGTATTATGTTCTAGGTTAGTTTCTTTTGGGTTCCCTAGTGGGGCATTACATTTGGTATCAGAGCCAAGTTTCTACACTGGGAACTCTGGGTATGTATGCTCATTAGGTTTTCTATGTATAGTTTAAACTTGAAACAAAACTTAGACATATAACACATTTATTTTTAGACTATTGCTTTGTGATCATATTATCTTTGTTTATGTTTCGATTTTTGTTTTGAGATTTTGTTGGGTCTCTTATGTTGCAGGAATCATGCCTGAAACTAGAGTAGCTAGAGGCTGAGGTAGAGGTCGATCTGGTGGATGTGGAAGGGGTAGGAAACCTATCTTTTCCACAAGTTTCAGTCAGGAGAGTCACCACCAACAGTCTAGGGGTGAGCAGAGAGAGGATCATCAAGATGATCCTGATATGAGATAGCTCTTGCAGGAAATTCTTACTCATCTTGGTCCTAAGCAAAATAGAGGAGAGTAGGATGGTTTCCATCATTCTTAGAGGAATGAGAGGGAGAGAGAGATCCAAGAGCCCTCTAAGGAGGAACTTCACTGTGGACCCTACAGTAGTGGCAGGGAACCATATGAGGGGGTGACCCATTCCCTTTGATGGGAAGAGCACAGGATTAGAGGCTAAGGCTTGGTTGATTGCTTTAGAGAAGAGCTTTTCCATGCACCCATTTAGTAGTAATACTAGAGCCAAATATGTGGTGACATAGCTTACCAATTTTGTGGCTATATGGTGGAGGATTAAGGAGGAGAAGTTAGGTCGTTGGATGGACACTGTTACATGGGAACAGCATTTTTGGGAACGTTTCCTTTCTGATCAATGGAGGAAATAGAAGGCAGATGAGTTTCACAATTTGAAATAGTTGACTATGTCAGTGAGTGAGTATGAGTGCAAATTCTTTGAGCTCAAACAATATGTTGGCTTCGGATAGGATACAGCCTTACTAGTACAACATTTTGTCAAGGGGTTGAATGCTCACATAATTGGGAATGTCTTACTCTTTGAGCCTAAAACCCTTAAAGATGCAGCCATTAAAGCTACTCTCACAAAGGCTAACTTAGCCTTGGGCCATGGTCAACATTCAGATACTTCAGCACGTGGGCCTTTAGGTTCAGGATAGAGAGGGAATCAGTCACAAGGTAATGGGAACTTCAAGAAGTCATCAAACTTCTACAGAGGTAACCAAAACTAGCAGCAGGTTAAGTCACCTCCACTTCTTCCTACTCAGAGCGGTGGTTCTCAATCCAAGAACTTCCATAATGGTTAGCAGAGTAAGGATCATTCTTTTGGTCAACCAACTTAGAGTGCTCAATAGAGTGCTAGTAAAGGTAGCTTCTAGCAGTCCAGTACTCCTGCAGTGAGGAGAGTTTTCAAGGGAGATTGTTTCACTTGTGGCCAACAAGGTCATAATTCATAGAATTGTCCTTAGTTTTTAGGACAGAGGCTGGTAGCCTCTAAGCCTACAATTGGAGATGCAGGTATATCTCATAGGGCCTTTGCAATTGGGAATGATCCTTAGTGTTTGAACCCTAAGGCAGGAAAGGGTCCAATAGGACCTTCTCAGTGATCCTTGGTCTAGTTTCTTTTCAATACAGCCAAATTTATGGGACTCATATCCCTACTTGTTCCAGGCTTCCAGGAGTAAGCCTAATCTTAGGGGGGGAGGATGTAGTACCTCCATAGTTTGCTTTCAGTGCCATACTCTTTTAGGCCACATTGTATGTGTGCAGATCTTATTATTTCAGTGATTGTTTATGATCTAGATTATGATTATGTTATGATGTCATATGATCTCATATTTGGATGTTAATGTTATTATGATGCGATGCTTATGTTTTAGTTGGATTACGATGTACTTACCCCATACTTGCATGTGTATGGTGTTTATATGTATGTACTTGTTTTATGTGTCTGTATGGTAGAGGAGGGAGGCATAGTTACTTGCTTTGTCGAGACCCAAATGATCGACTGTACCCTATCATTGTTTGTTATATATTGTATGTACATGCTTTATTTTGTGATGACAGGTTTGTAGGTACAAGACATCATCTTCCCTGAATTGGCAGGAGTGAGCATGCCCATAAATACTCATCTCATTGGTAAAGAGGGGAGGTAACAAATAGACCCAAAACTCTATCCTAAGCCTATTTATCCTAATTGTTGGATAAGTATCTATTGACTACCCTACCCGAATTTGTCAGGTGACAAAGTTTGTGGATCTATTTTTTGAGTTTGTATGTTTATTTGATGATCTTGTTTATTGCTTTTTGAGTATGTGATTTTCTTTAGTCATGGAAATTAATATTATAGTTGGAAAATAATATTAAATTTAATTCTTATGTTTTTTATGTTTATTAATTAATTAAAAATCAAATATTAGGATATTTGGTTTTAATTAATTAATTATGTGAAAATAGGATTAATATTGTCCATTAATTATTAAATAATTAAATTGCATGATTTAATGATGTTTGGAATGTTAAATTATTCAATGAGAGTTTATAATTATAACATGTGCTTTATTAAGTTTGAATATGTCATGTTTCAAAAAGGAGACAACTTGTCTTTAGGAGACTAAGTTGAGTTGTGCATAAAATATGTATTTTTAATTATTAATTAACATTTTATTTCAACTTAAGAGGGTGAGTTTGATTAGGAGTTGTATTGTGAGTCATCTAGAGTTTGCATGAATGGTTGAGTTGAATCCCTAATAGGGGGAATTAGCATTCATTTTGAAAAAAAATTCAGGTTGTTGGAGTTTTGGAGGAGAGAGCTTTTGGAGAAATTGACATTTTTGTTATTCTTGAGCTTTTGTGTGTGCTTGAGTTTTATGGGTGAAGATTGCTTGCATCTGGAATTGGGCTTTGTATACATTGTGATTCAGATCTGTAAGATTGAGTTCTTTTGTTGACAGATCTAGGAGTTTCAGCATTCTACACGCATTTTTTCACAGTTCTAGCATTGGAATTGAGGTAGGGTTTGAAGAAACCTCCCTATAAATTTATCTCTAGAATTTTCAATATTTTCATATGCTTGTTTTAATTTATTGCTATAAATCTGTTTACAGTTTTGCTTTCATTTTGGGTGTTAATAAACCCTTAGATTCTTGGTTTTTAGATTATTTTATGACTTGACATAGTAGGATTATGCTGTCGAAATTTCAAGTGAAAATTCAATGTAGAACCCCTTAAAAATGAAAAATTAAACTAGTTATAGCTCAAACTATTGAGTAGATGAAATAAATAAATGGGTTGTGAAGGAAAATCAATTTTGGTTTGAAAAAATTCAATCTGGGTAAAAAACCTAATCTCTGTCAAAAAAATGACAGTCAAAATTAATTTACCACAGTAGAAAGATTTGTTTGCTACAAAAGACAAAAAAATTACATTAGTAAATTTGAAATATATCTACAATCAAATAGGGAAAAGACAGTTTAAGAAAAAGACAAAATATGCTATGACAATTTGTAAATTATCCATATTTCCATTTCTGGAAAAATATTACAGGGCCTGTATATTACCATTTTCAGAAATAGAACCCTTTCTTAAAAAAATACAAAGAAAATATTTCCTAACAATACTAATATTTGTATATAAATTCCTTAATTCTATTACAAATTATATTCCTTTGCATTGTTTCTTTTTTAAAATGCTTGCATCGAAATTAAAAAAGGAATAAAGATTATTATTAAAAATAATAATTGATGATTTTTGAAAAGTTAAAAAAATTATTAAAAAGCATTTGAAAAGTTTTAATTTTCGAATGAAGCGAAATAGTAATAAAAAAATTATTAAAACATTTATAAAGTTGTTTTGGGAAGTGGGGGCCCAAATTCCCATCTTCCCTTACATGCAGTGCACCCCTGTCGCACAACAGATAGGGTTTGCCGCACAACAATGCCTAGCCTGCCGTGTGGCAGGCCTGTCTCGTTGGCCGGCGTGGGAACCGGGATGGGGCCTACGTAAAAAGAGGTTTTTTTTTAGAATTTATAAATTAAATTTGTTACATTGTTTAATACGAAACTTGCAATGTTAATTAAATTTAGTTTTTTTTAATTTCAGTTTTTAATAAATATTATTAATAGTTTTTAGTTTTATTAATAATGTATATTGATTATTAATATTTTTAAAATTAATAATATTTTATTAATACTACTTTATAATATTAGTATTTTTAATTAGTGATTTGATATTTAATAATTTTCATTGTTGGATTATATTAAATATTTAGTAATATTTAATGGTAAATATTATTTAATTATGATGATTTTTGAAATTAGTTTTTGGATAATAATGGTAAATATTGTACCAACAATTTTATTCAATATTGTTTTTTTTTAAAGTATTGTTGGATTTATTAGAACTTTGCACGAAAATTTATCTATTGTTTTCTGATATTATAAGACTAGTGATTTGGTGTACTTATCGTTCTAGAAAATCTTATTTAATGTGTAACTAAACCTAATTGGCCATAGATTAGGTTTAACTATATTGTTTGGATTTGAAATATTTATTTTGATTTATCCTAGGTATGAATTGTAAAGTGTGATTGCCATTGCATGAAGAAATTGAGCTTTTAGTTAATGATGAATGTACAAGATATCTCATGATTGTATATGCATCATTTTATACTGAGATTGGCTATTTTCTACAATATGGTTTTATCTTTCCTGGTTGTTGGGTTTATCAGTTTTATGTGTACTAGATGACCTAGGAAAGACAGAGGCTTGGGAATTATCTTCTATGTTCATGTTGTTTCTTATGTTTGGCGTGAGTGTGTATTGTTTATATTTCAATTGACCTCATAGGATCATGTTGTACTATGTGATTTAGTGATTATGTTCATGCAGTCAATCTTGAATTCTGTGATGATTTTGGATGTGTGACTGTCTATTTTTATCTATGTTTAGATCTAGGAGAGATATATGAGCCTAGGGTAGTTTACCTAGATATGTGTTAGGGGGTGGCTTGCAATAAGCGTCGGGGCCCACAAGCGGCTACCAGGATCACTTATTGTAAGTATTTGTAATCAAGTGATAACCTAATAAAATTAAGGAGACATAAATGAACCTAATAAGATAAGTTCCATTCCCATGCTTGAGAGCTAGTACAGACTAAGATGGGAATGGAGATGATGTTGGCCACCTTGAGAGGTGTGTCTAACTGATGAAGGGTGCTCCCCTTAATACCACAAACTTATAACAGAAATAGAGAAACAACAACAATAATATGCAAGAACAGAAAATTGGCTTCTTATTATCTCCACAAATGTGGAATTACAAACTTTCAAAATTACAATATGCAAAGCCACATGGGCATTCCCTTACAATATTCTGTACCTAGATCTACTACCCAGAACTGCCCTAGACAACACTACGGGCCTTCTTTATATAGGCACTTTCCACCGCCTAAGAAGGTTCCAAAAATTTAGCCCTAAGGGCCGACCAAACTTAGAATTATTTTATTTTTCAATTTATTACATCAAAGTCGGCTCAAAATAACTTTTGAAACCCGAACAAAAATTTTGAAGGAAAATTATTTTCTGCCATTTCAGGTGGCCCGACTTTCGGAGACCATAAGTCATCACCAGTTGACCCGATTGACTATTATAACCCCATTTCAGAAATGCCACGAAGCACTCTACAAGCTTGAGTTGTGTAAGCGCCCATCACCCAAATTTTTGACCTCATCCGGGGCCTCGAAAGCCTTCAAAACTAAGTTCAAAGTTTCTGTACCCTGTTGCCAATACCGAAAATCTTTAATATCTTCAAAACTAGACCTGATCTAGCCATGAAACTTTGTTGGCAGGTTGATATGACTGAGATGAACCTCCACATGTAAAATTAGAACATTTTGAGATCGTAAGACCAACTTACTAAAAATAGCAAGTTTCCATAAATAGTAGCTTTGCACAAGATAGCCCTTATTGAATACAAAAATAGAAATATTTTTGGGTGATGAAAGATTGCTCTTACACCCAGGATGCTCTTGCATCACTAACATTGTTAATGGCTTCGTCTGTATGAGAAGTCATTGATCCATGGATAGTCACTTGAGTGTCAGGATGAGACTCAAGGGTTAGATGTACATGATGACACCTGCCTATGCATAGTCTAGTTATTCTACGTGTGTCGGATGCCTCTGGATTTAGTGAGTCTTACCTATTACTTTATTATGTTTACCTTGAGTTAGAAAGCATTTAGGATTCCTTTGCCTAGTAGTGTATCTTGATTTGGCTTGATTATCCAAGTGGGGCCTGATGTTATCTCCTTAGCATGGTGGGGTAGACCTTTGTGGTTCTACACAGACGGGTGGTAGTGATTCTTTATCATTTGAGATTCGACATCCTGGTGCCAGTGCTTGATGGTGTTTTTGTAGTTGGATTCCTTATGATACTTCTTGATTAATGTTCTTTCTTATTTTCTATTATTGTAAATCTTGTATTAGAGTATCACATGTGATACCTAATCTGGATATTGTAATTTAGATGTTAGAGTGATTAATGCATACCATGTGACATGTGCAGTGGATGTATGTTTATTAGGATTCATAGATGTTCTTGGAATGTAATTATTATGATGTAAATGTTGAATTTAATTTATGGAATCTTTTGTTGATGTTATCAATTGAGTTAAGTTAGTAAGTAATTCTATGTCATGGGACCCATTAGATTTGTAATCTATGTTAATGATGTGTGTTATGTGAGTAAATGGTTATTGCTTCTGCATGAATGTTTATCTTGTATGTAAACTTCTAAAAAAAAATTATTCACCAAACTTAGTATTATGTTCTAGGTTAGTTTCTTTTGGGTTCCCTGGTGGGGCATTACAATATTACTTCATAGCATATCGATATTAATTCACAACAAATCAATATTATTAAATATATCATTTGGATTGAAACAATGATCTATTAATATCATCAAACTATGTTGAGTTTGATCAATATTGATTATATATTAACATCTGCACAAACATTAAACAATATTAAAATATCATCATATAAATCTGATCAAACAATCACAACATTCACATCAAATATAATTATCATGTAACACATATAGAACACACAGTATACATGGAAACACTAACTAGAGAAAACCACAACAAATAAATGATTTTATATAAAAATTTATTTTACAAGTTTGTAGGGCCAACCTATTATTAAAGGCACCAACCCCTGATTCAATTCATGAGAACTTTCATACTAGAGGTACCAACCCCATATTCTATGTGTGAGTACTAGCTCACAAGAGACATGAATCCCTCATTCTCTTAGATGCACCAACCTCTCATTCCTTTAGAGGTACTAACCCCGATTGAAATTTCCACCTTATAAATGTTTCTCCTACAATAGAATCCTCTTCACAAGTCTAATAATATATTCATAATGATGCTCACAGAGTCTACATAAGTTTGGTTATAAAGTCAAGTTAAAAACTTGGCATGAAGTAATCAAACTCTTCATATGTATATGTTATTAACTTCTCATATATTTCCCTTGGTGTATTTGCTTCATTACCTTTTTAACTCAAGACACACTTCATCAATAGATTCTTGCCTAATGATTAAATAACTTCCACATATCCCTTTATGAGAGGTGGTATCTTTTGAAAGATGAGCTTTTCGTATGGACACAACTCTTTGTTGATTAATGTAAAAATTTCTTAAATTCATACAATTCATAGCTTTTGGTATATTTGATTCTTGGCTTAGTTTGAATATTACTAATCATTGCCATAATCACTACATTCTACATCCACAAGTTTGAGTACCCCTTTCCCAATCTGACCTTGAATTTCAAGCATAAAGATAAACTATTGTGTTTAGGCCTGTCCTGCTAATGAATAGTTTTAGATTGTATATGGGTATGTGCAAGATCATGAGGGGCCAAACTATGCCCTTAAGTGGCAATGAAAAATCAGCAAATCAGGGTTTGTCAACTTGATGTGAAAATTTCAACTAGCTATGAACCTAATATCAAAAAGTTGTAAGAATAGAATCTAGAGAAAATTGAATTTAGTTTCTAAACTACTAGGCCTTTTTTGAGAAAAAGTTAGTATGATTGGTGAAAAGTATAGATTTCAATGCAGCAGTACAAAAATTTCAGGGAAAAAATAAGTAGGTGTATGTCTGACCACCTTAATCATAATCAAATAATAATATTTTATTATAAGATTTTATATATAAGTAGTAGACTCATGCCCGGATGTGACGCATATTTTTTTGTAATTTTATTCCAAAAAAGTAATTAATTATGAATTTTTTGCTACAACATTTTCAGAATAAAAAAACTCCCCTGTCTGACCACCTTAACTCATTCAAAACCTTACAAAATTCAAAAACAAAAAAAAAATCCTTAAAATAGGTGAAGCATAGAATGTGACGCATTTTTCAGATTTCAAAAATGTTATACCATTTGAAAGTTATAGTCATTTTTCAGTCAGTATATAAATCAACACTTTAGAGGTAGCTCAATTAGAAAATAACTAATAATTACTTACCGAAATCAAAATTTGATAGCAATTATATCGATAGAAAGCTGATAATCTCCTTAAGATACCCTTTTCATTTTATCAAATTCGGGTGAAAAAAAATTCATCATCTACATTGTCAAAGTTTTGAACTGACATCGCCACTTTTTGGCCCCTCATGATCTTGCACATACCCATATTAGTGTTCATTGTTTTAGTTGGTCTGATGTATTCATAACTAAATATCAGAGAAGTAATGATAGAAATTGCATCTGAAGATAACTGTCTTATATTTATGATCAAAAGTATAGTCTATGAGTCTACTATAATAAAACCATTTATGGCAATGAAATTGAAATAGTTCTCAACACATTTTATCAGAGAAATGCAATTGTATCATATTAGGAATAAGCATTCATCTTTAGGAAATAGTGAACAATTATCATTCAAATTTTAGGAATGTATTGGATGCCAAAAACAATCTTTAATGATGTACATGAATTAATGTACCTTCACATCAATACCATGTAGCTATTGAAAAGGGGGGAGAGAAATTAACATACAATCCCCATGATGACAAGTCTTCATAGACTAAAATAGATGTTACAAAACAATATTGCTGCCCAAATGGTCACATAGGAATCAGAAGTAGCTCGACACAGGAGAGCCTCAACTCTTCCCAAACTGAAGTTACAAACTTGTTGTGGATATACAAAGACTCCCGCAACTCCAAATGGTCAAAGTTGTGATACCAGACAAGTTTCATGGTAGGCGATCAGTCAAATATGAAGATTATTTGCAACATCATGAATGGAGGATACTAGACAAGTCATGAGAGTTAATAAATTGAAGCATATTGTTTGAATTTCTATTTCCAATGGGAGAAAAGAGTGGGACAAGGCAGCTAGACATCGAATCTTCCAAATTTTTTTCATAATGACAAGCATGCAAGAGCTAGAAATCATGTTATGGGCATGAGAGGATCCAAGGAGAGCGGATTTCCAAAACCATGTGAAATGGAAGAGAGCTGGTATAGAGGTCTTAAGGGAAGTTCATAACAATCTCACATGAGAACAAAGCCAAAAATAGTGTTTTAAAGATTCTTCTTTACCACAAAAGGGGCAACAATCCAGAAGATTAAGACGAGATCCCACCAGAAGTTTGGCATGGAGGAATTTTCAAGTATTAAATTGTGATTGGAATATGAGCATGACAAGACTTCACAAACAGAATGAATTGGAAACTTAAGACAAATCATGTAATGCAATGAACCTTTGGAAATATAAAATAAGAAACTAAGTGTTGATATTAAAAGGGCATACATACCAGTAACAACAATTGCCCTCACATCATTTCTTCTCATTGCCTCATCATACTTTTCCCCAAGTACACCAAGGACTGCAAAGAAACAAGATAAACAAATCACAAGCGTATAGCGATGTTAGAATAGTTACTAAAATGGTCATAAATTATGTTCTTATAGTAAAAGAATACATGGGGATAAGTCTATTTAAGGTCTTTTGATTCATGGTAACTCATATATGAAGACATAATGCTTACTTATAGTTATTTTCTTTATAGGAAGAAGGAAATTTTGATTCTCATATTCAGAAATTCAAACTATTAAGGATTACATATGGCACATCCAGACACAACCAAGAGAAAGGTGCCAACACTTACCACCAGAACTAGGAATAACTCCAAGAGAAAGCTTTGGCAACCCAAGTTGTTCTTTTGGCATTGAAATACGAGCATGACAAGACTTCACAAATAGAATGAATTGGAAACTTAAGACAGATCATGTAATGCAATGAACCTTTGGAAATATAATATAAGAAATTGAGTGTTGATATTAAAAGGGCATACATACCAGTAACAACAATTTCCCTCACATCATTTCTTCTCATTTCCTCACCATACTTTTCCCCAAGTGCACCAAGGACTGCAAAGAAACAAGATAAACAAATCACAAGCATATAGCGATGTTAGAATAGTTACTAAAATGGTCATAAATTATGTTCTTATAGTAAAAGAATACTTTGTCATAACTTTAATAAATGTTTATAACAGTGCTTTTAATAATGCTCCAAACATTGAGAATGTAAGATACCTATAATGATGAACTTCATTTCAACTTGCTAATTGGCTGTCACTATTAACTCTAAGCTTATCTTTAAAGTTTGAGCTTCACTTGGTTTCGAGAATAGTTTAATATTCTCTACTTAACAAGGCCAACCACGTGAAGGTAGAAGCTCATTTGGACCCTCCCCCCCCCTAACATCACTCTAAATTCTCCATTAACATCTAATAACATTCACTCATTCATTCATTCATCCATTTTTGAAATATAACATTCAATCATTATAATCACATGATAACATTCATTAACACATAAAATTCATTAACACACAAAATT
Organism: Chamaecyparis obtusa; assembly: GCA_027943335.1. Lineage (NCBI taxonomy): Eukaryota > Viridiplantae > Streptophyta > Pinopsida > Cupressales > Cupressaceae > Chamaecyparis > Chamaecyparis obtusa. The sequence goes on from BSBK01001384.1 coordinate 1,629,163, forward strand.
CATGAATAATTCATTAACACACAACATTCATGAATAATTCATTAACACATCATTCATCAACATTACTAGTACAAAATTACATCCATTAAGACAATGTTCTTTCATTAGCAAAAAATGTTAATTATAATCATTTCTTTTTGGGTTTCTTGCTATTTCTTTTAATCTAATTTCTAAGAGGAAGATCAATGTCCTCTTCATTCCCCTCCTCTATTGATTCTAATTCCAACGCATGTCTCCTCCTCATCTATTCAGGAATAGGAGGCCGTTGCACCAAAGGGGGGTCCGCTGCAATAACAACTACGTCATGAGTTAAATTCACACCATTTTATATTAGTGAATTACAAGTATTTAATTAAGTAAAAGAACTATAAATCAAAAAATTAATTTAAAAGAACAAAACATAGATTTTCTTTACCTGAATGTGCCACATGATCTACATGGTGATCACTCTAAACATCCTCTGGCACTCGTCCAACATGACATTTTGTATCCTCTAAAATATACAAAAAAAAAGTTACACCAAGTTTAATTTAAGATGTTAAATTGTATTAATAATTACATAATTAATTTTAAATAGAAAATGAACACCTCCATCAATAATATGATGCACATTAGGGGCTTCATCATGCGGCATAGGATCTATGTTACAATTAAGAGGCTACATTGCAATGTCATGCACATTGTTATCAAATAGATTGTTGCTCAAGTATTCAATTTCTAATATATTTTTTGGCATATTTATGTGTTCACATGATGCAAGAGACTCTTGGGTTGGGCCATTGGAATCTTGGTGTAGGTGTTTAGCCATGACTTGATAGCCTTCCTTGAAGGCAATTTTTTTGTGTTCTGCAGTGGCCTCTAAATTAAATTCAGAGCCCTGCATTTTTTGATTAAACAAAATTATTTGCATTTTATAAATAATTTTTCTCTGTAATTCATTTACTACTACTTACAATTCATGCTTTAATTTTGGAATATCCACAAGAGCCAAGTCTATGTTGCCCAATTGTTTGCAACCTATCCTTTTTTTCCTTTGATGTGTCCTGCAACCTATGAAAAGTTTGAAATATGTTAGATGATATAGATATAAAGATCACTAATTAGTGCATTATTACATTGTACTAGTAGTTAATACTATTGCATACCTTCTTCTCTCATTTCCTGGTGTAATTCCTCTTTGAGCATCCCCTTTCTCCTTTGCATCCAAAATGAACTCATTCCAATCCCTCACTGGAATAAAGGGAGGACACTCATACTTTGGGTTCTGGATGAGACTCCTTCTATATGAGTCCCTCACAGTCTTAAGATGTTTGGAAGCTTTTTCTAAAAATTTCTTCTCCTCAAAAATATTACTACCAAACTCATGCTCTAAATCTTTAATGAACTAATCTTTTAATTTTTTGTCTTGCAAGTTCCACCTTTTAAGAAAAAACACAAAATTGTCAAATAGAAAAATTAACTAAAGTTGTGTACCTTGAATATAGTAAAAGAAAAGACCCAAATGAAAGGAAAAATACTGTACCAATTAATGATATGAAAAAAAAAATAGTGGGATAGGGTTAGTTCACTTATGATGTTCCACCTTGTATGTATGGTGGGCCCGAATATCTACAGTGTGAGGTCATAAAGCGTCTTATAAAATGAATCATTTTCTGTAAAAAAATGTCATCGAGTAATCAATCCAAAACTTTTTATGAATAGGTAAATGCATATTACAATATAAAAAATAATAATTTTAAAGTACTTGGAAGCTTAGGACATTTTAAAGGCATCAATTCATTATCGTCAATCAACAATGACATCTGCATAACTCCCGTGCTAGAAACATGGGTAGATCCAAGAAATGATGGTGAATTATCACCAATACATATACTCTGATCTGTATCTAGCATACCAGATGGTGCCAGTGTATCTCCTACTCCACAAAATTAATCCACTATGAGATGCACCCAAGATTAAAGTACAAATTATCAAATCATAATTAACACTTGAACCAAATATAGGAAAACAAGGATTTACTAGGCATAGACCATGACAATGTCAATGTTTGCATGCCCTTGTTGCCAACATTGCACTCAAAAATCTCAGATGGACATTTGTCGACCTCCTAGGAAGAGTCGCCTATACTTGATGACCTTAACAATACATTGTTAGCAAAGACATTCTGAAATAATAAAAGTAAGAGTTAACTTAAGAAGTTTTTGAATGTTCCAAAGAAAAATTCCTTATAACTTGTCAACTAAAGTATTATTTTACCTGAGACGATTGGAGCTCTACTAGTACTAGCCTCACCATGTTGTCCTTGACCAGGTACTTGAGTTTGCAAAAAATCTTGTAACAAGAACACATACATATTTTACTTCACAACATAAAAGAGTATAAAATATAAACCATTATTGAACTTTTATTATAACTAAAGATTCATTACTACTTCATAATGACGTGCTTGTGCCATCAATTTAGATTGCCTCTTCAGCATTTCCTTGGTTGGATTTGTTTCATCCAAAATGCTAATAATTTTTAAATTGATTTTTCTTAGTTTTTTCCTCAACATAATTGTTATATTAGGTGTTTTTGCAATATCATCATCAGAAGGGGTATCCAATTTCAATAAGGTTACCATTGCTGAATAATGGGTGGGAGGAGCATCCTCATGGCCTCTATCATGTGGAGGATCCATATCATCCTATGAGAAATATTAAATATAAAAACTTCAATGAACTGAAAGCAATAGACTTAGCAAAAAAAACTTATTAATAAAATGGTATATAGTACTTACCACCCTCATGATATTAACTTTGTTTGTATCTATGTGATTTAAATGGTAACCTATTAGTAGTTCTTCCGCTACACTTATTGATTTTATCACACATACAAAAACTTGATTCCCCTTACACACCTCAAATATACAATTGGGTTGCTTATTAGTTGAGGAAGGTCGCGTACTATTTATAAAACCCGCAATATTACCTATTGCTTTTGGTCTCCCATTAATGTATATTACAAATCTTTTACTTTGATCATTTTCTTTCCATTGTATATAATATGCTGATAGTGCATACCTACACATACTTTTTTATATTGAACAATCCACATCCAATCATTGTAATTGTAACATAGACCAACATACTTGAACAATTCAACAACTTTGTTGTAACATACCTTCATCCCATCTATGGAAAATAGGCCCAAACCATGTAATGAGGATGGAGCTATGTGATATATCCTCTCATTAACATAAAAATCAGTGTTAATTAGAGGTAGCTCATTGGGTACCCATTCTTTCTCAATATGTGTGTACCGAAAGGGCACCTTGATGTCGTCTTTGGTCTCATCATCATAAGAACATGACCCCCCTTTAGCAAGTAAAAATTGCATGTGTTTATCAATTTTTTTCTAATCTTTTGACCTCTAGTTGATCTCCCCATTTTAGTTGTACTACATGTAGAACTTTTATCTACCATTCCCTCATTTCCCTCATTTGATGTTGATAGATCTGACAAGTACCTATTTGGTGGGTCCTGCAATCCATCAAATGAGATATTTTCACGTCCCCGCTTCAAATAGAATTTTGATAATATTTAAATAATATTTAAATAATATATATAGAATAATCAAGTTGTGACCCATACGTATGGTTCTTCTTTGTCTATACATGGGCAATATAAAATGTACTAAGTTGAAAGTGATTATATAATTATATGTCTATATGGTTCTTCTTTGGGCTGATCCATGTCACTGTGCACGATCCACGCAAAAGGGGTTAAATTTCCTACATATGTTAATCATTTATCTTAAGTTAGCTAAAAATTACATGATATGTATGCTACAAATAACTTAGAAGACAACATGAAAAATATGCAACATCGTAAATATGAACAAATTTACATTATATATGGAATGCAAGATCGTCAACAGAAGGGGTGACGATGTCTGTAGTCAATTGCTTATTTGCAAAAAGGGTGATAATCAAACACAATATATACATGTATCAGCAGCAATTAATTTAGCATCGTAAGCAAAATATTGGTAATTATAAATCACATATGTTGTAATCATTAGAATTGAACACAATAAATATGTAATCATTAGAATTGAAATCAATAAATCAATATTAAACATATATACTAATCAATATAAATATATATAAATAATTAAATCACATATATACCTTGTACATTTCAATCATGTCATTGATCATCTTCTTCATCCATCTCATCATCATCATCATCATCATCATCATCATCATCATCATCATCATCATCGCCATCATCCCCATCATCATCGCCATCATCACCATCACCATCATCATCATCATCATCACCACCACCACCATCATCATCATCACCATCATCTTGATCTTCATCATCAGCTTCTTCATCATCTTCAATATCTTCTTCTTCCATAACATTATACTTTATTGGCCTTCCTTTTGGATCATGTCTAACAACAAATGACCAACCTTGTTTATGTGGAATCTCTGAGTAAAACACTTTCTCACATTGGCTTGGAAGAACATAGGGCTCATCTCCAACTGGTTCAAATGACCTTGTATTAATCATTGTAAATCTATTATCATGTTGAATAACAGTTCTATCTGGATCATTTTGATTCAATCGTAGCATGTACCATTTGATGATGAATAGAACTACTTTGAAGGAGTTAAAGTCACACTCAATTATATCATCCAAAATGCCATAGTATCAATTTTGAGATTGTTGAGGATGTATGTCATTTCTAGATGATATATTAGTGACCTCAAAAACTGCAGTTATCCCATAATCACAAGTTTTCTTTGTGTCATCCAACTTTTTTATGCAAAATTTGTAGCCATGATAGTACATAGCTTTGTGGTGCTTGACCTATAGTTTTTCAAGCATGTGAAAATTATTTGCATTGTGAGTTGATATGAAACATATGAGTCATGATCATTAATAAATTTTTACATACCTCTCTACCTCTTAAACCATATGCTAGATCAATTTCCATTGGCGTAACATTGGAATCTCCATTATGATGAGCTTCTCTAACCAATGAAGCAACACCTTCCTATGTTAATGAGAAATCATTTTTTTGACATCATTCAATCCATACCATCATCCAATCAAGATTATTCACAATATACAAATGTATTGCATCCCACTCTCGACCAATTGTATAAAAAAAATACACCAATTATAAATAACTTATATTGAATATTTATAAGAATTAATTAACTACAATAACATCTTATATTTACCTCACTTTCCTCAATCTACCTTTTCCTATCAAGTACTCCCCTTTAAATTTTTAAATGGAGTTGAGATCTCAAATACGATCTACATGGATCTTTGTTGCAAACTTAGGAAGATATTCACTAATGTACACCATGGTCTGGTATACCATATATCCCTTCACCATAGAACCCTTAGGATGTGCTCTCTATCAAACCAAGCCTTTCAAAAATTTCAAGTGCCTCTCAACCATCTGTTGGAAACAATTGTCTGAAGGAAATTACTACTCAATTATGTATTGTCTTTGATGTCACACTATGTCATAGTCCGCAGCAATCAGTTCCTACCGAGCTCAGTCGGTCTGCCAGATAGGAATATTAGTGCTTACCGAGTCCATTCAGTTATCAAAGGAAAGTTAGTGTTTACCGAGTTTAGTCGATCATCGAAGAAAAGATAGTGTTTACCGAGTTCAGTCGGTCATCGAAGAAAAGATAGTGTTTACCGAGTTCAGTCGGTCATCGAAGAAAAGATAGTGTTTACCGAGTTCAGTAAGTCATCGAAGAAAAGATAGTGTTTACCGAGTTCAGTCGGTCATCGAGGAAAAGATAGTGTTTACTGAGTTCAGTTGGTTATCAAAGGTAAAGGATTGTCGGTGTTTACCGAGTTCCCTCGGTCACCGAAAGATTATAGAAAGTTATGGTCACCGAGCACTATCGGCCCTTGAAGGACTTTTGCAAATAGAGTTTGCTTAATTCAGCCGACTGTTATACTAAATAATGTCAATTTGACAAATCCAAAATCATATAAATAAAAGGTCAAATGTGAAAAATAAATATATACAGCAGAAGATTTATAGAAGAAAAGAAGGAAAGGTATATGCAAATTTGTGAAGGATGTTCAGATATCCTTGAGGAGCAGTAGAGATTTATTCGATCAGAAAGGATCAGACTTATGCAGAACAGAGATCTATAATCATCAAGACAGTTGCATTATTATACAGGTCACTTTTTCATTGTTACCTTCTTATCATTGTAACAGTGAATTCTAAATCTCTTAACCGAGTTGGTTTAACAACCATAATGTAAATCCTCTAACAAGGTGACAATTCCATTGAATTTTTTTCAAGACCTCTTACCAGGCCACTCCTAGCAGGGTGTTTTAAATCCTCTAACAAGGTCACACCTAACAGTGTGTTTTGTAACCTTTTACCGGGTTGGCTTCTAACCGGGCATCACTTCAGAAAAGTGAAAATCAGTATCTAGATACATTGGTGGTTTTTCCCATATTGGGTTTCCACGTTAAATCTTGTGTCTCTTGTGTTCTTAATTGCTTTCTCAATCATATACATGTGCTGATGAATATCTAAAGACAATATTGCTAAAACTTTCTGCATCTTCAAAGTTACTGCAATCTATTTACCGAGTGCTAAAACAGATAGCATTGTTAAGATATCCTAAGGGATCTACAAAGAATTAATTGTGAAGTGTTTTTATGGTTGACTAATTCACCCCCCCCCCCTCTCAGTCACTTCATCCATATTCCATCAATTGGTATCAGAGCATTTGGTGCTTGCAGGAAGGGTTTCAAGGACCTAAGCTAAAGATCAGGATGTCTTACAAGAGGGAAATTCCAAAGCTCAACAGAGATAAATTTTCAGCATGGCAAGGTCTCATGCGACTTCATCTGGCTTCCATTGGTGATTCAGGATGCAAATACATTGATGAAGAATACACAATTCCTAATGGCACATTAACTATTGAAGACATTGCAGATAAAAAGACTCACAACACCATGATGATAGACATTGCATCTGCTCTCAGCTATGAAGAATTTGATGATATTAAAGGCTGCACTACTGCATATGAAATGTGGATGGCACTGAAGAAAATATATGGTGGTGATGCAAATGTGAAAAGAGCCAAAGCAGAAAGCCTAAGAGGACAGTTTGACAAGATGAATATGAAGGAAGATGAAAACATTGCAAAATATGTTGAAAGAATCAAAGCAAGTGTAAGTGCAATTAGAGCTTCTGGAGGAACAATCTCAGATGAGACTGTTATAAGTAAGGTACTCAGAACACTACTCCCTATCTATGCAATAAGAGTATCAACTATTCAAGAAAGAAGATGTGAAACAAACCACAATATAACTTTGGATGCTTTAGTTGGAAGATTGACAGCTTTTGAATTAGACAACTATGATAACTATGTTCCTAGTTCCAAAAATATTGAATCAGCATTTGAGGCCAAGGTTTCACTAAAGAAGAACAAGAAAATTAAAGAAGTTCAGTCAGAAAGTGAAGAAGAATCAGAAGAAAGTTCTGATAGTGATCTTGAAATTGTAGAAGCATTACTTGCAAAGAAGTACTCTAGAGGGAAAGGTAAATATAAAGGTAAAACTCCTTTAATCTATTTTTCATGTGAAGAAATTGGACATATTGCAGCTAGGTGCCCAAACAAGCAAGTCAAAGAAGAAAAGAGAAGTCACAAGTACTATGGCAAAAAGAATTTCAAATCATACAAGGATAAAGGTAAGAAATCATGTTTTATGGCTAAAGATTTTGATGATAGTGAAGAAGAAATTGTCTTTATTGCTATAAAAGATGAATCCGATGATGATGAAGATAAGATGGCACTTATTTCTCATATAAGCAAAGATGATATATGGATAATAGACAGCGGATGTTCACACCACATGACTGGTGACAAGACAAAATTTGAATATCTAGAAGACTGTGATAGTGGTAATGTAAGATTTGGAAACAATGAACCTTGTTGTATAAAAGGAAAAGGAAGAATCTCTTTAACCAAAGAACTCATATGTGATAATGCTTATTGGGTTGAAGGACTAAAACATAATCTTTTAAGTGTAGCACAGCTAATCAACACTGGTTTCAAGGTTGAATTCATGAATGGTCAAGCAAGATTGCTGGATGGAAAAGGAAAACTCATTGGATCAGGCAAACAAACAAAAGGTAACTTATTTTATCTTGATCTCAGTGAATATTCATGCTTTATTGCTCAAATAGAAGAAAGTTGACTATGGCACAAAAGGTTATGTCATGTGAATTTTGATAACATGATAAAAATAAGCAAATTCAAGAAGGTTAGAGGCATTCCTACTTTGAAGAAACCCGACACTGGTCTATGTAAGAATTGTCAGATTGGCAAAATGAGTAAAACTAGTTTCAAGAGTAAGAACTATCAGTCTAAAGAAATTTTTGAAATTGTGCATACTAATTTATGTGGACCTATTGGAATACAAAGCTATACTGGAGATAAATTCTTTATTCTTTTCGTTGATGATTATTCTAGAATGATGACTGTTATGTATTTAAGAGAAAAATCAGAAGCATTTGAAAAGTTCAAATGGTACTTAGCAAGAGTAGAAAAAGAAACAGGGAAAAGATTGAAATGCTTAAGATCAGACAGAGGTGGTGAATTCATCTCCCATGATTTTAACAACTTCTGCATTGAAAGAGGAATCAAAAGATAGGTATCAGCTCCTAGAACTCCTGAGCAGAATGGAATAGCAGAAAGAAGAAACAGATCTATTATGGATTGTGCAAGGACTCTAATGATAGAAAAGAACATCGCTATAAAGTACTGGAAGGAAGCTATCAGCACTGCAGTTCATACCTTGAACCGAGTACAACTGAAGAAAGACACATTCAAAACTCCTTATGAATTATGGTATGGCTATAAACCCAATGTAAGTTACATGAAAATATTTGGTATCAAGTGTTATATCTTAAAAGAATCTAGAAGAAATAAATTTGATGTGAAAAGTGATGAAGGAATATTCCTAGGATATTCTAGCAAAAGAAAGGCATACAAATGTCTGAACTTATCTACTCACAAAGTCATAGAAAGTATACATGTAAAATTTGATGAGTTTGCAAAAAAGACTGAGGAAGAAAGCAAAAGGGAACCTGAGAACTACAGAAGATTCGTTTACATTGAACTTGAAACATTGGCAGACACAACTATCAATAAGGAAACTATATCTACCGAGTCGAGCACAGTTACCGAGTCACAGGAAGAAGTTCAAACCGAGTCACAGGAAGAAATTCAGACCGAGTCTCAGCCTAAAGTTACCGAGCAAATATCTACCGAGCCCGAGCAACCTGAAGAAGAGATCCTAGAAGACAACAGTATGAATCATTCAAAAGGCAAGGAACCTATACTAGCCAAATATGTCAGAAGACATCATACACCAGATCAAATCATTGGAAACAAATCAGATGGTACTATGACAAGAAGCAAGCTAAAGGGTACATGTCTGCTTACTGATTTTGAACCTAGAAATATCAAAGATGCATTGGAAAATGAAAGTTGGATTGAAGCAATGAATGAAGAATTAGAACAAATACAAAAGAACAAAACTTGGACTCTTGTACCTAGACCTAAAGATAAGAATGTAATTGGAACAAAATGGGTATTCAGAAATAAGCTGAATGAAGATGGTCAAGTATCTAGAAACAAAGCTAGACTGGTATGTAAAGGTTACTCTCAAGAAGAAGGTATAGATTATGGAGAAACTTTTGCTCCTGTTGCAAGATTAGAAGGTGTAAGAACTCTACTTGCTTATGTAGCACACAAAGGATTTAGGGTATATCAGATGGATATAAAATCTGCATTTCTCAATGGAATTCTTGATGAAGAAGTCTACATTGAACAACCTGAAGGTTTTGTTGATCCAGATAAAAGGGACATGGTCTGCAGGTTACACAAAGCATTGTATGGTTTAAAACAAGCTCCTAGAGCATGGTATGAAAGACTCCATAACTATTTGATTCAGATTAATTTCAAAAGAGCCAATGATAACAGCAATCTGTATATTAAAGAAGGACCGGATGACAAAATTGTATTGGCAGAAATATTTGTGGATGATACTATATTTACAGGGAATGAGGATCAGTGCAAAGAATTTTCAGAGCAAATGAACAGAGAATTTGAAATGTCTATGTTTGGTTTAATAAAATTCTTTGTTGGTCTTCAAATTCAGCAAAGCAAGAATGGTATATACATTACTCAATCAAAATACATTAAGGAGATACTTAAGAAGTTTGGTATGGAAGATTCAAAACCAGTTGGTACACCCATGTGTACTGGACTGAAACTTACCAAAAATGATGATTCAAAAGAAGTTGATCGGACCCTATACCGATCTATGATTGGAAAATTGTAGTATGTAGTACATACAAGAACTGATATTGCCTTAGCAGTCGGTATAGTAGCTAGATTCTCAGCAAAACCTAAGGAAAATCACATGATGGCAATCAAAAGAATCTTAAGATACTTAAGAGGAATTGAAGAATATGGTTTGTGGTATAAATTTGGAGGCAATCTAGACTTGAAAGTTTTTACTGATGCTGATTGGGTAGGAAACATTGATGACAGAAAAAGCACAAGTGGTGGAGCATTTTTTCTTGGAAAAAGACTGGTATCCTGGACTAGTAAAAAGCAGAATTGCACATCTCAATCCACAGCTGAAGCAGAATATGTTGCTGCTACAGTAAACTGTTCAAATATTGTGTGGTTTAAACAGCTATTAGAAGGTATGAAGGTTGAAATCAAAGAACCAGTTGTTATATTTTGTGACAATACCAGTGCAATAAACATTTCTAAGAATCCAGTGATGCATTCCAAAACCAAGGACATTGCTATTAAATATCACTTTGTCAGAGAATTGGTGCAGGACAAGGAAATCAGATTAGAATATATTCATACAAAAGAACAGATTGCAGACATTTTTACCAAACCATTACCTAAGGATGCATTTGTGTATCTAAGAGGTAAGTTAGGGGTCATTCCCCTATCCGAGGCTCACTAAATACAGTTTTAGTGATGCATCAACCAGAACATGATTGAAAATCAACTTGTTGATGCAGCATATTAAAGGAATCATTGCATATGAATCAGTACTTGAGGTACATTAATTTTCACTGGTAATATGTGAATTGTCTTTGGCATGTGTTGTCAAAGAGGGAGTGTTTGCTATGTCTTTGCTATTATTTTCAAGAAATTTTCAATAGTCAGAAGGAAGAATTTTCAGGATACAGGAAGTTTGCTGACAGAGGGAGATTTGAATCTGAACCGAGCTAACTCTTTCAAATTTCTTATGCTATGACATATTGTGTTGCCATCAATGCCAAAGAGGGAGATTGTTGGAAACAATTGTCTGAAGGAAATTGCTACTCAATTATGTATTGTCTTTGATGTCACACTATGTCATAGTCCGCAGCAATCAGTTCCTACCGAGCTCAGTCGGTCTGCCAGATAGGAATATTAGTGCTTACCGAGTCCACTCGGTTATCAAAGGAAAGTTAGTGTTTACCGAGTTCAGTCGGTCATCGAAGAAAAGATAGTGTTTACCGAGTTCAGTCGGTCATCGAAGAAAAGATAGTCTTTACTGAGTTCAGTCGGTCATTGAAGAAAAGATAGTGTTTACCGAGTTCAGTCGGTCATCGAAGAAAAGATAGTGTTTACCGAGTTCAGTCGGTCATCGAGGAAAAGATAGTGTTTACCGAGTTCAGTCGGTTATCAAAGGTAAAGGATTGTCGGTGTTTACCGAGTTCCCTCGGTCACCGAAAGATTATAGAAAGTTATGGTCACCGAGCACTGTCGGCCCTTGAAAGACTTTTGCAAATAGAGTTTGCTTAATTCAGCCGACTGTTATACTAAATAATGTCAATTTGACAAATCCAAAATCATATAAATAAAAGGTCAAATGTGAAAAATAAATATATACAGCAGAAGATTTACAGAAGAAAAGAAGGAAAGGTATATGCGAATTTGTGAAGGATGTTCAGATATCCTTGAGGAGTAGTAGAGATTTATTCAATCAGAAAGGATCAGACTTATGCAGAACAGAGATCTATAATCAGCAAGACAGTTGCATTATTATACAGGTCACTTTTTCATTGTTACCTTCTTATCATTGTAACAGTGAATTCTAAATCTCTTAACCGAGTTGGTTTAACAACCATAATGTAAATGCTCTAACAAGGTGACAATTCCATTGAATTTTTTTCAAGACCTCTTACCAGGCCACTCCTAGTAGGGTGTTTTAAATCCTCTAACAAGGTCACACCTAACAGTGTGTTTTGTAACCTTTTACCGGGTTGGCTTCTAACCGGGCATCACTTCAGAAAAGTGAAAATCAGTATCTAGATACATTGGTGGTTTTTCCCATATTGGGTTTCCACGTTAAATCTTATGTCTCTTGTGTTCTTAATTTCTTTCTCAATCATATACATGTGCTGATGAATATCTAAAGACAATATTGCTAAAATTTTCTACATCTTCAAAGTTACTGCAATCTATTTACCGAGTGCTAAAACAGATAACATTGTTAAGATATCCTAAGGGATCTGCAAAGAATTAATTGTGAAGTGTTTTTATGGTTGACTGATTCACCCCCCCCCCTCTCAGTCACTTTATCCATATTCCATCACCATCCACATTGACCTAGTTGGTATAGGTCCACACAATTCAATCTCCTCAACTTGATGTATGAGGTAGTGTTCTTGTGCATTGAAAAAAGTTGAATGTAGACACTTTTGCATTTCACACATAAGAAGAGGATTTTTTATCTTCCAATATTTTATATCTTCTTTATTGATTTTTTTTTATGACAACCACCTCATGTATTTTCCAAGATCATATATAACTTGTTTGACACTGTTGGTGAAGTGGTGTGGGAAAGATAGAGGTAGAATGTACTGCAATATTTGTAAAATGATCTTATCAATATTTTATAAAAGAATGCAATGAAAACTACATGCAGTATACAAATATATAGTGAATACAAAATAACATGAATTAACTTAATAAATGTATGCCAATCATGTGTTTTCATCCTTGGCCCAAATTCAGTTTTCTTTGATATGAGATTGTTTATGTTTGCAGCAAATCTTGTGAGAAATCGTATTTTTTTATGACTTCTTTTATAGCATTGTTCTGCTACTCCAACAATAACCAACTAAGGGCACTTGTATCAATCTGGTCTCCATTATTATTTGATCGAAAGACATTTTTCATTGCATGGTTGGATTCTTCAATGTCACTACAAATTTTGACAATTTTGTCTTTGTCATGCCTTCCATCCAAGATTTTCCATAATGTCTCTATTACATTCTTTCCAATATGCATAGGATCAAACAAATGCATGATTGGGAGTTTCTCATTGTACAAAAACCTACTAAATTGCATAGGATAACTTTTTAGTCTTTTTGGAAGTTGGTCATTAATGCCTTGACGACCTTGATGAGCATCAATTACATCATCAGTAAACAAAACACAATATCAAAATATAAATTTCAAACAAAAACCATCAGATGGAATGACATTACCTCGATGATTTATTTTATTGTATTCCAACTTCCATAGGCGAGGTGTCATTCTCCGTGGCTTTGATGTAGTCTCTTCTTTCCCATTGAAAAGATATTTTTCAATAATTTGATACTTATGATTTCTATGGAGAAAGTGTCTATTCTCATCGAACACCTGCTTTCCTAAAAATTTGGAATGATGAGATTTCATCTTTGGACCACAAACTGGACATGAAAATTTTCCCTTTGTCTGAAGACCTACAAGATCGTGTATAATTGGATTAAATATGTTAACTTTGTGTTAGCACTATAACATACCAAAAAAGAAGTGTTAAGAAGAGAACATACCATAAAAATGTGTTAGCCCAGGGGCATCATATATTGTCCATACAAGCATTGCATGGAATTGAAATTGTCTTTGTCCTATTGGTCTAGAGATGTCATACATAGTGACCCCATTCCATAACACCATCAACTTGTCGATAAGAGGCTCAATATATACATTGATATCTTTAACTTGGTACTTACCTAGTTGAATGAACAAAAATATTACATAATTATTATGACCATTTTGATGGATTATTTATAATAAATTAATTTAGATGACTATTAAATGAAAAAATACCTGGAACAATTAGTGCCAACATTATGTGCTCCCTCTTTATGGACATTCAAGGAGGAATGTTATTGTTGATAACAAATATAGGCCACACTGAGTAAGTAGATCTCATCTCTCCAAATGGATTGACACCCTTCACTGCCAATGAAAGCTTGAGATTATGAGGTTCTTCTTTAAAGTGTGGCCATTTTCCCTCTATTTCCTTAAATGTTGAACCATCTACAGGCATTTTCATAATGTCATCTCGACTTCTATTGCGTGCATGGTAATCCATAAATTGTGCCAAGCTATTGCACCTGAATAATCATTGCAGATGTGGAATAATGGGAATGAACTGAAGAACCTTGTGAGGCACCTTTTTTGTTATTCGATCTGATCGATATCTACTAATATGACAAATAGGGCATTCTATTGCAAATTCATGTTGTTTATGATATATAATATGATCATTCAGACATGCATGTATTGTTTGATACTCCATTCCAATATCTTTCATAATGGAAGATAATTCTCGGTACGAGCGAGGTAGAATGTTTGATGGTGTTAAAAAACACTCACCTATCAACCTATGACCAAAAATATAATTTGTTAATTTAAAGAATATTAATTTCTACCTGATTCACCCAATGTTAATTGTTGGGGAATTATGACTAAAATAATGAAAAAAGATGACATACCTTAACATACGTGTCATTGCTACATTGGATAAACCATTCATAACCTTTAAGTTCACCAACAATAATACAATGGAAAGAAGAGTTGTTTGGGAGCCTTCATATAGGGGCTCATGTGCCTTCTCAGGTATAGGTACATCAAGGTTTGCGTCAACATCATCATCATCATCATCATCATCATCATTATCATCTTGATCATCATGATCTTCTTCATCATCGTGGTCTTCTTTCATGGGATCATTACCTTCTACTTCTATTTTCACACCTCCATGTTCCCTCATTTGGAAATCCACATTCTCTAGATTGTCATGGTCCATAACATGAAACCCAGGGTGGTTGACCTATATGAAAATGATGACCTTATATTAACCATGACCATGATGTCATCATCAAATCATGTCTTATGTATTTTATAAATTATTAAAATACATACCAATGGATGAAATTTGTTTCCCCTTTCAATGTGACCATGTTGCCTACAATGTTCCTCAGCTGTTTTGATTAGATATCTTCAAGTCTTTAAGCCCTTACAAATTTTGCAAGGACAATAACATTTTTCGTCACCTTTTCTTTTTAAGTTAGACCATAGTCTAGCAATTGTCTCCCTATTTTGTTGTGCATTGATATCATTAGACATGGTCTTTCTTGAATGGAATGACTCATTAGTGGAAGAAGGATGACTTGTTTGCAACCTACAAATTCTATATCAAGTGTATTAAAATAACATCCAACATTAATAATCAAGTAAATTCTAGAAAATCCAATTGAGTCGTATTTGTTTATCATGTGACATTATTTCTTACATAGAATTGTTTGTTTTTCTTAGGGATGCCCTCATATGGATGAGGTGTGTATCCTTGATCAAAACCTCTTCCTTTCTTGATAGTGTATGTCTACTATAAACAAATCCCTTAGAAAAATTTAAAGATAAGAAGAAACTAGAACAAAAATCTGCGGGTGAGCCAATAGAACAAGGGATGAAAGTGTAAAAGTTCCTACCTTATATAATGTGTTTGGGGTAAGCTATGGTGAAATGAGAATATGGTTAAGTAGCATAGATTGTATGAAGATGTCTTTTGGTAGGGTGAAATTTTTTGACTATTGTACAGCATTAAGATTGCATTGAATTCAAGTACTTTCTAAGTTATGTTCTCTAATATCATGGGTAAGTCTACAAATAGATTAACTCTCATAAAGATAAAATATTGTGAGGATAATGAAAAAATATCCAATTAGCAACTTTTGTACTGTACCTGAACCTCACCTTGCTAACACAGTTAGAAATCCATGGGCAGTGGTGATCAAATTTCTCAACACAACAGTTGCAAGAAGAGCAATGCTTGGAACGTATAGGCCTGATCTGAAGAAATTAGAAAATAAAAACTAACATGCAAAATGTTAAATTGAATGACATTTTATTATAGAGATAAATGTGTTGTCTAGATTACTACATTTCAAAAAGAAATATTGATATGCTAGAGCACCTTTCAAGTTGGGCAAAGCTGAGACCGAGCAGAATTGCTTCACTCTATATTGATTTATTATCATTTCCTTGTATTTATTTCATTTTTTTCATGAAGTTTTAAGGTAGAGAAGACAAGTTGTCCTTGAGTGTCTTGTACAGGGGTTTTGCAATCAGCAATCTTGTTTTGAAGTTGCATTTGAAGAAATTTGCACATGATAGACCATATAGAGCCTCATGAATGAGTGATGAGAAAAGTCTTGTGAGTAGGGAACAAGATTATGTAGATTTTTCTATTGGTGAGTACAAGGAGAAATTTTTGTGTGATATAGTACCAATGACATGTTGTGCCCTAGAAATGCTACAAATTGAATGCAAAACAATATAAATGCAGCACAAGAACTTTTTCAAAGATTAAAGAACTTTTGTTCAATGCATGTTTTCACATATATTGTATCCCCATCCATTGCTATGTTACATTCACATTCCCTTCTTGCAATGCATTTTTTTATATTGACCAGGTTCGAAAAGAAACTGATACACAATAAAGAGTATTCCAACACTTAGTGGCTAAGCCTTCCAATTGGAAACAACTTAACAACTGAATAAAAGATTACTGAGCTGATATATATTGTAATGGCTATAACAGTCATGGAGACTCTTTTGCTTCTAACTCTACTCTTCTAACACCACCATAATTGCAGCAGTTGTTAGTCTCATTGACTTCCCTGTAGCTTATTTCATATGGAAGGTAGATAAGGTGGACTTTATTACATGTATGGGTGTAATATTCATCTTTGTTCAAACAGGCCTCATCATAGCGGTATGTTCATGGTTTCTAAGTAGAACCTTGTTTGATTTTTTCTAAAACTCTCTATTAGAATTTGAATTGGTAATATCTACTATGATATTATTCTAAGTTTTCCCTACTTCTTATTGATTAATATTTTAATGAATTGAATATTCTTGTCTAATATTAGAATCAATTGCAATAATGAAGGGTTGTCTTCTATATCTATGAATCAATCCATTCTTAATGTAAACACCAAGGATGTATAATATATAATACCTAGTTTCATAATGGACTACCAGTCTTCTTTAATCTCTGATATCTTTGAACACCAAATGGTGATTTTAATGCTTTCCCAACAAGAACATAAAATGGTGATTTTAATGCTTTAATGATTTTAATCTCTGATATCTTTGAACACCAAATGGTGATTTTAATGGGATCAAGCTATCTATAAATTAGTGCTCATCTACACCTAGTCAAACATAGGACATGGATTAAGTAATTAATGTAAGAGCTATTAGAATTTTGATGTACACTGTGGTGTATGAAATATAATGTGTTGTCTAAGTAGTGTGAGCTCTCATTTAATTCATGACTAATCCTAAATCACTTTGGTATAGTTAAGAGGATCTTAAGATATTTGTAGGGTACTTTTTGATAGGAAAACATAATCCTAAGGTATAGATTATTTATGTTAAAGAAATTAGCCCTAGAGTGATGCAATGAGAATAGTGTGTAAATAACATATTCATAACCTACAGATTCAAAAAATTATACACATTTATGGACAATTATTATTATTATTACACACACACACAAATATATTATTTTCTATTGCATTGATCTTCTAGTGACTATTGGTTAATCCATTTTATAGTTCCTGACAATGTATTCCAAACTAATTTGGTACTAATTTATAATTCAAATATCTTACTACAAGCATCCTCTAATTTCTTAATATGTTGGTCTATATCCAATAAACCATTTCTCCACTTTCAATCATAGCTGGATTATATTTTCTTATTCATATTTCACTTTTATTCATTTCTTAATATTTTACCATTATTACTTGTTTCTTATCCATATAGTTGATATTGAATCGATTTGTCTCTATATTTGTTGTTGTATCATTCAGATCATGTTCTCCATGTCACTTTCTTGCAAAATATTTTATGTATTAGATCATTTTTTTGATTGATGGAAAATATCTCTCCTAAATTTATCTTGTATATTTGTGATATCTATTAACTTCAATTTTATTCCTTAATTATTATCATTGTTTATGTTGGTTACTTTCATATGGATAAATATTACTTTAGCTTTTTATGAGACCACTCAATGATAATTTTGGTGGAGTGATCAATTATTTTGATGCACTATGAAATAAGATTAAATCAGGGAACTATCCTATCCACCAATTATCCCGATGCAGAGTGGTGGCAACTAAAGTTTAATAGGCCCAATCTACTACACCGATTGAGAATGTCACTTTAAACTGTGAATAGTGGTTTCAACTAATTCTGAAAAATTCCTTAGTCTTCAAATACCTCCAAATTCAGGGAACTATCCTATCCACCAATTTCCTTCTAAGAAAATATGTTATTCCCTATTGCCAATACTAACAGTGCACTGCTAATTAGCAATCCTTTACTTCTAGCAGATCTCAACTTGTTGATGTTTGTTGGTTACGGTCTCACAAATTTGTAAAAAAATTCCAACTGATTAACATAGAATACTCTAATAATACTCCTCAGTTATCTTTTATGTTTTGGTCTCAATATTCTACAATCACCACTTCACAGTCCAAATAGTGAGTGACCGATTCTATCCCAACAACTTCAAACTAGTTCAACACAAACCCTAGGTGATCAAGCTAGATTCAAGTTTAATGGATTAGTTCAAAGTTGGGTGTTTGGAATAGTCACAGATGATTGGGAAATTTTTTGTGGCCTTCTAATCTCTTGGCATGGTCGACTCCTTGACCTCTGTCCACCACCGACTATAGCTTTTTGTTCCTTCTTTCTCCCACTGGCTAAACATGCTAAACTTGATTAGCCTAGGGCATCAAACTTGAAGCGGTTTGACAACCTCCACATCTCTGAGTGTTGGATAAATTAAATCATATTTCCCTAATTTGATTTTCATCCAGCGGCATGGATAATCCAATGGTGAAAATACAAACTAGGTTGAAACAGATTAAATGAATTCAAGAGGACAGTGTGCATCAATGGACTGGCAGTGGATGTTAATTCATATAACAATTCCTGGCAGACTAATATAATGAAACACATAAACTATTTAAATGAATGACAAATAATGAGGATGCATCAAAAAGAATTTCACAATGAAGATGTATAAATGAATTTGCAAGGTTAATAAGCTATCTGTTCATCACAAGAATGATAGTGCCACAAATAGAACAAGACAAGACAAAAGGGACATACTCTGAACTGTGACCCTTTTGTATTCCAAATAGTGCTTCCCCAACATCTAGGTTAAGGTAAGGAAATTAAAATTACCTTACAGATAGGTGGTCCTCCTTCGCGCATTGCCCTTGATCAAATTTGTCGTGTGTGGAATAATGAAATGAGAAATGAAACCTTTTTTAAAAAAATTATGCCCATGTTGGTCAAAATTTCAACCTCCATGGTATTGGTCAAAATTGTGACCAACACGGGTAAGGATTAAAAAAAAACAAATCTTTCCTTCTATAATCCAACCAAACAAAACCTTTTTATTTGTTGGTCAAATTGTTTGGTCCAAAAATAAGGTCAAATGTACTAGTGGAAGTATCTTTTTGGAATTCCCACATCATGGATACATCTCCCAAGATTTGAAGACAAGTATACATATCTCCACCTATTGAAAATAAGAAGGTTCAGAAATGAATGTGTCAAGGTTCTATGTTCGAAGCCAAAGTTTGTAGATACCCATTTTTTAAATCTTTGACCGATGTAAGAAACCCACCATGGATCAAATCAATTAATGTTGTAAATGTTTTACTTGCAGACATGTCTCATCCAACATTTATGGCACTTAATGATAATCATGTTCTTGGATTTGTTTAGGATTTCCTTGATTATATGATATCTTGTGGGAGAAGTTAAAGTAAAACATCATTACAAAAGAAGGTAAAATCAGAGTACCTTCTTTCTTCATGCCACACTTTTCTCAGAAAAAAAAAGCTTTTTGTAGTCCGCAAATACAAAAAATGGCCCTTAGATACCATGGGTACAACCACCTCAATAGCGTAGAGAGTGAATAGAATGAGATGTATGATATGAAATTGAGCCATTTCGACTTGAGATTTTTTCACAGGAGAATACATCGAGAACCTAAACACCCATGTTAAAAGTAGTGGTTTCCATTGCACCAAAAGATCGACCTGTTAATGCCCGATACAACCACTGGACTTATAGAAGACACAAGAGGTAGTTAAGCCATGTCATGAATCTTGAGGGGAGCACTAAAATTTTTTCCAACAATCTCCCCCTCAGCGTTACCCAAGGGGATTTGAACTTGTGACCAAACTTTGATACCACTTGTTACAAGTAGTGGTTGCCGTTGCACCAAAAGATTGACCTGTTAATGCTAGATACAACCACTAGACTTATAGAAGATAAAGGAGGTATTTAAGCCATGTCATGAATCCCAAGGGGAGTGCTGACCATTTTTCCAACAACCCAATCATAGAGAAATTGGTGAAAAGTGGACTCATGCAAGTAGGCAGATTTCCTATTGTGATACAATCCTCAATGTTGATCAGGGAATGCATTGCCCATTTCAACCTAGATGCCAAATAGAAAAAGATGACCCATGATGAGGTTCTCATCACTCTTGATAGAGCCACTATCTTGAACTTTTTTCATCTCCCTGTGAGACAACAATTTACAAATTGGGATTTCGCTCTTTCAGCTTCATCTTTCACTGAAAGAAAAAAATGGAGAGGTATAATGTCAACATAATATTTTGAGCTGACAAGGTCTAGAAAAGCCAAACTTCCTAAAACCATTTTTGGCTCTAATTTAAAGAGGGAAGTCACTGACATGCTATTGTTGCTACATAGGGTAAGAGGTAGTGAGAAATCCCTAAATCTAGAGGAGCGAGTCTTCTTTTTGGTCCAAACTATGTGGACTGATGATAAGTATATAGATTGGGCAGAGCTTATCAGTGATAGATTAATATTCCTGATCACTAATGCTAAGGTTAAAAATCCTTTCTTCATTTCATCATACATTATTTATGCCCTAGCATGCACATGGCACTAGCCTGGTCTAAATCATGTTGAATATTTCAAGGATAATGTAAAAATCTATGATTATTACCCTTGCTTATAGTTACATTAGAATTATGTAGAATTCAGGAGGACTAACAATGCATTTACCATGAAATTGACCCTGGAACTACAAAGGTGCCCTTAGTGAAGATTATCTCTAGAATCAATCGAGGTGATTTCTAAGTATGATAGCTATTTCATTCAATTTTTTACTTTTATGTACTTCTCGATAGGTGCATTTGATGATTTCCCCCACAAGATACCAAGGTATTCTAATGATAGGATGGTTTTGATTAAATTGCACCAAAAAGTACTTGAAGTGAATAAAAGATACGGTGAAAGAAATAAAGCCAAAATTCCTTTCCCTATAATACTGGGGGCATTTTCATTCTCGCTGAGTTCAAATGAGGCCATTGTAGTCAAAACTATGATGGCCTGATATCTATTCCAATAATAAGAGTCTCTGCAGACTCAATATGATTCCAATGGCTTTGTCATAGATAATCTGAAGCTAGGGTTATATTTTTTCCATTCACCAACATTAGAGGACTTTTGGGAGAATTGTAACTATGACTTTTAAATGAGAGAATAGTCTTGGTTGAGGCTCACCATAGACCAAATAAAACTTTTTGAAGTGAATATTAATGTTGATGACCTAGTGGATGATGGGTTTGAGCTACTCGACCCACACTATTTAAAGAAGATTAAAGGGATTCCCATAAAGGCCACCACCTCAGAGGTTCCTAAAATAGATTATTTTGATGCTCGCATGTCCTTAGTAATGAAGGGGACTAAAAAATGGGTTGAGTGGAAGAAAATTGGGAAAATAAAAGGGAGCTCTACATCAGCACCATCAAGACTAACACAAAACCTATCTTTGGCTTCTAATGTGTCACTTCCTTTAAGTTCATCAGTGTCGATATATTCTTAAGCTACTGGAGGAGATAGTGAACCCCCAGAGAAAGAAGGAGAGCCTAAACCCACCTATGGAGAAGGGTCTCTTCTTGTTATATATCTAACATAGGGAGAAGAGCCTAAAGGAGGAGAAAACATAGAGAAACAATAATATCCACATGAGAGACTTCATGATATGTAGCACGACACTTTGCATCAAAAACTAGAGGAGTAACCATAAGATTCCTAGATGGATCCCCAGGTATCTCAAGTTATACCTTCTAGTTTTGTTCTACCCAAATTCCCTTTCGTCTCTACCTAGAAGGACACTCCTCCTGTCGTGAGGAAATTATTTGATTTTGAAAGTCTTAAGTCTTCCTTGAAGGTTTTGTCCACTCCTTCTTGGTTAGAAAAATCCATTTAAAAAAGGCGGAAGAGGGAAGAAAATAACATCCCTCCTCAGAATATGATGGACCATTTTTTGAGAAGCCCTCCTTCCTCTAATACCCCAAAAATGGGCTTCAATACCATTAACCTCCCACATCAACAAATTGATCGAAATAGACTCTAAAGTCCTAACCTAAGGCACATCTACACATCAAATCATTAAAACCCTAATCGATCCTATCTTAATTCTGCATCAGGGAATATTCCTAATTTATCCTAATTATTTCTAATTAAATATTATTTGGTAATAAATGATATTATTTTATTTATCCTAAAGTCAATTAATTGAATATGTTGAATATTTAATTAATTAAACTTAATTTGGCAATTTAATTATCTAATTAGATTTAATTTAATTTATTCCTAATTAATATTGTTTTTATTTGACAATAAATCAAATTTCTAAGAATAATTGACTAAATCAAGTTGTCAAATTTAATATTTAAGTTTAGGATAAAGTTTCATTAAATAATTGATTAACCCATAAATCAGTTATTTTTATTCAAAAATCAATTAAGTTGAGAATAAAACACATGAGAATTAAATATTTCATGATGATCCATGCACAAATCAGAAAAGCAGTTAAACTCTAAATCAATTAGTAAATTCAATTTGTTAAATTTTTGAAATCAACATGTGATTGTGAGTTGAAAAGTAGATTTGAGTGATCTGAACTCCTAATTTGAGTTAAAAAGCTAATTTTGCATGATTTATGAGATAACTATTTCTAATTTCCTGATAACTCAATAATCAACCTGAGTTGATCAGGGAGAGATTTTTGGCTTTCCATGAGTTCTCAAAAACCCTCAATTTCTATATAAATAGGCCTTAGTCCTTTACAAATGACCGTGAATTTAGGAGAATCTTGCACGTGTGATCTGGTGACTTAAGAGATTGTGCTATTTTTGAGATTCTTGCTAACATTTTTTTCATTTTCATAGTATTCATAACATTGCTAGTTTAGATTTCAATCCATATTTCATCTAGTCTTAGATCATTTTTATATTGTTTTTCATCCATATTACATAGAAAAATTCAAAAACATAACTTAAATTTGTATCCATTTTCATAAGCTTTCATAATTTAAATCCTTCATTTAGGTGTTGCATCGTCACTGATCTCAGTTATTTCTAAGAATACCATACTCACATCTACTAGAAGGTAGTAAATCATCTGGTTAATGATATTCATTTTCATTGCAAATTTTATGATTTATTAACCAATAATGTTTTACTGAAGTATTGTGTCCATAGACAGGTATAATTTCACACACACATTTCAAGCGCCCACCATGGGGCCCGATAAAGGGTTTCCATTTTTATTTTCATCATTTCCTGACATTTACAATTCAAGCTTCAATTTTTAATTTTTCTTCTGTACAATCTCGTACGACACTTGCAGACTGTCATATCATAATATTCTATTTGTTGTACGATAGACAACATTTTGCATTGTCATACCAGTTGTTACATATTGTCGTATATGCTTTAAATTGTCATGTGTGTAGGTACCCAGAGTCATATAATGTCCAAAGTGTCGTATGTGAACTGGTATATTGCCGTACAAGTTTTAACTCTAGTTTTCAATTGTTGTATCAGAATTTTTGATCATTTTTGAGATATTTAATTTAAGATTTCAACTAACAGCTAACTTTGACATTTTATGCTTGCTGCTAATTGATCATTTTTATAGCCTAACACATCTTTGTAGGACAAAAAGGAGAAGACTTGAGCATAAAAACTAGATCTTTAACCTCTTCTTCTCTTGAATTCTAAGCCCATCTTTTGTAGGAATCCCTTTCAAAAAAATTGCTTGTTAAAGATGCTCATTCAACAAAATTTCTGATAGGTGGTTTTGCAAGTTACCGAATCTTCTACAAGAAAATATTCTATTTTCTTAGATATCATTTTCATAGGCATCTAGCTAAATAAGTACATGTTCTTATTTCCATTGAGGTAGATATTGAGGGGATTATGCTCTTCTCCTTCTTAGGAGAATCATAAACCTAGAAGGTATCTTCCCTAGTGCCAGTTTGCGTACTGTCTTTGGATTAAATCTTCTTGACATGTTTTGGATAGGGAAAAGGAAAAGGTTAGGGTATTATGCTCTTCTCTTTCAGAGAATCAGAAACCTAGATCCTGTGGTCCCCAACCTCACATTTAATTTAATCCTTTAGAGGGCCTGCCAGACAGGTAAAAATCTCTTGAGAACGACCCAAGTGGGGACAAGTCTTACGCGGACTCTTCCACCCTACTATAAAATTTGATGCTTCCTTGAGGTTAAAGCATCGGAAGAAATAGTTGTGCTTGTTCCTTGAATTCATTCCATGAACATGCTTTGATTTTGTGTAGAGCGGAGCTGCTTACATGTTGCTTACAAGACTATGCTCATTAGAGTGGTCATATGGTTAACAGCCTAAATCCTTCTTGTGGGACTATGGGAGACAGTTGTGAATGGATGCCTTTATTAAGAGCCTAAGCTAGTTTTCTACCAATCCACTCCCAAAGGATTTATAGTTCTTGTGAGAGGTGAATAGTAATCAGCACAAGACACTCATCATATCGAGCCCTCTTTGACTCTTGAACTAGGCTAATATGGGCTTCAACATCCATTGTGTGTTGTAAGTGTGATTGATTCATTGAGTCAGTTCCCTTCTATTTTATGTGATTGTGAGCCTATTTATATGATAAACAACCTTTGACAATCCAATACACATATACTCAAAAACATGGACATAAAACTTTGCAAAACATTTGAGACCCAAAATCACCAAAAAGCCTGAAAAACTTGAAAAATCCTTTTCTGGTGAAAATTCTCATCTTGAGCCTACAATTGTTGTATGACAATTGCTCCAATCTATCAATTGTTGTATCAAAACCCTCTAAGAGTCATACGGGGAGCCAAACTGTGTTGTATAAGAATTTTCCAAAAACTCTAGCAAAAGTGAACCTTGGCATCAAGTGTCGTACGATTTTTTGCAAAAGTCATCACAAACTCTATGTCATACGAGCTTGGATTCTGTCATGCGACAATTTACCAAAAATTGCTAGAAAGTGAAAATCTTGTCAGAAATTCAATCAATTTGCTATCATTATCGAGATTTTTTCAAAATTTTCACTATGTCAAGAATAGAGAAAAGCAACAACAAATTCATCTTATTTTCCTAAAGTAACCAATTGAACTCGATTTCCCATCTGATTGATCAGTCTGAATCCCATCTTGTCTTATGTCAAAATCTTGTCAAAGCAAACCTCGATTCAATATCTTCAAATAGTTAAGTGTTGTGAATTCATGTCCACCATCTTTTGGGCATCTACCCATACATCTCAAACACAACATCCCTCACTTACATCCAATCTATCTCTTCAAAAATCAATCTTGACAAGGTTGCATCACCTGATCTTTCCCAAATTAGACTATCTCTTAATAGTCATATCTGGTTCTAAGTGTTCATCTAAGGTTAATGGTGGAACCTGAGCTTCCTCACACTAAAAACCCAGAGAAGAACCAAAGGTCTCACCTTCATCATATTTTATTGTTCAGACCTTTCATCAACCCTACGACACAAATCTTTACGAAGAAGTCTCCATAGGCAATCTACATTTGAAACAAGGTTACTCTAATCCTCCTCAATTAATCCCAGGAGATAATCAAAATGCCATTATGTATCAAGGTGGGGCTAACTAGGGCTCATAGGGTCACCAATCTAATCATGGTGGACTTCAAGAACCCACACCATTAGAAGTTGAACAATTTTGTATTGATGACCTCTTTAAAAGAATGATGAAACACTTCTTACAAGAAGAGAAAGAGGCATATTTCCTACAACTTCCTCAACAAGGAGCCAAACTTCCTCAGGACTTTAATGTTGAAAACATTGTCACACAAGAGGAAGAAACCCCCATCACAACTATGATGAAACAAATGAATGTCATGTTAGTCAAACTTAACAAGCTGGAAAAGGAGAAAGAACCCAAATAATTCTCTATGGAAGCCCTATGTCCATTTCCATTCGATCAAAGCTTTTACATGCCACCATTCCCAAAAAGAGTGGATGTAATACCCCTCTAACCCTAATATAAGTTTTGTGTTTTTGAAAGAATTAAGATCCTTCGATGTTTTCTTACAGCTTAAGTTGTACATGATACTTGTTTGATCTATTCCTATAGTTGTTTATAATAATTTCATAAGCTAGTACTCAATGATTCTAATATCAAACATACTATCTAAAGGTATCATTTTTGTATGTATTTATCTCCATGTATGTATTGAGTACCTACAAGACCTTTATGAACATAGTTAGGATGTTATATGATATGTACTTGATAGATATATATAAGTGGTTATTTATATTTTCTTCTATTAAGGTTACCTTAGATGAATCTTGTATCTCACTTGATGATTTGATTATGTTAATTTATTATTAGTATTGATAAGAGACTAACACAATGCTTGAGATTCTAACCTTCATTATGATGATGCTACATGCTTTGAGTGTATATATATATACATGATGTGTTTTCATGATTCAGGACGAAGTCGTAGTTACTCACATAGCTGAGGTCCACACGATGTATCGATCCTGGTCATCTGTCTGCAACGTTTTCTTTTATATGTATATCCGTGCATATGTATTTCTTCTTTGTGATGCAGGCTTGCAGGTACCGGGCATCGACTTCACCTGGCCTCACAGGTCTGAGCATGCCCTCAAATCCTAGATGGTTGTTGTTATGGAGATAGTACTAAGGCCCCTACATGAGTCTTCCTTTGTCATTATTCCAATTTGGAAATATTAGGGTTCCTTCTTTGTCAGTCAACCTTTGGGTCAAAAATCCAGATCCAACGCACCCGGTTGGGCATGGTTGTAGTTAGTGCCTTGTGACCACTTGAATTCATTTGATTGTATGATTTGTTCACTCATTTTATTTATTTCTCCTTCTTGGTATGATTCTTAGTTAATCTTTCTATGTTGTGTTTCAGGAGTTTGACTTGACTTTCCTTGTTGACTTTGGTTGACTTTGTTTGATCTTATGGTTTTCTCGATATGTTTCATAGATGATTTGTAAGGCCTCTTTGGATGATTAGGTTTATTTTGAGGTGTGTGATTTTATTCTACCTCAGTGATTATATCCTATAGTAATTATAAATAGGTAATAATATTGTGATCTATTACTTCATAATCTTATAGATTATAGTGTTTGGTATTTGGCATGTATCTATATAAATATAAATATATATATATATATATATATGGAAATATATATATGGGTGCACACATATATGTATTTATATATATATATAATTTATATGTGATTATATGTTAATTATTGTAGATATTGTTGATGGTGTATATTTTGGGATTAATGTAAAGTATAATATTATTAATAATTAAATATTAAATAATGAGAGGTATATTATTCTCAATTATTAATTATTAATAATGAGGATAGGTTATATATATAGATATTGATGTAATTAATGATGGCATATGCATATATGTTAGGATAATATTACATATGTGTATGAATGAATACAAATAATCTTTTATTGTATATTTGAGTAATATAGTTGTATGATATTAAGTTATTTTATAATACCCTTTAGTTAAGAGTTAGTTGGGAGTTGGTTACTTTTCCTCTCAACCTTTGGAAATCTATTTATATGCACTACTTTCTCATTTGAAGAGGGGGGATTTTGGGGCTGAAGCATTGAGGAGAGGATGGCCTTAATTTTCATGGTGATTTTGGAGAGAAAACTTGGAGATGTGAGGGAGATTTTGTAAGCATATGTCTTTAAGAATTTTTGGTTATCTTTGCTTTTGGGAGAGAGACATTTTTGTGAGAATTTCAATAGTTGAGAGAGGGATTCTTTGCTGTGGAATTATTTCTTTCTTTCATGGAGATTTCTGAAAGTGGATAGGGTTTGAAGGATGCATCTCAAGTTTGGATTTGTCTTCTCTTTTGTTTCCTTCCTTCTTCGATTCAACCTTCGTAGGACATGAGGTATGGATTGAATATGTTAGTTACTTTATGTCTCTGATAGATTATGGATCTATTTATATATTATAATTATTTATTATATCTGTACTTTTAATTTCTATGGTTATTTTAAAATTTTGAGTTTTTGTTTGTAAGAATTGGCATGTGTTTTCCTAGGGTTTTTAGCAACCCATTTTTGGAGATCTATTATTATAATAATTTAAATTGCATCTAGGATTTTACTAAATTGATTTTATGGAAGTAAAATTCACAGATCTCAAATGGGTATCTCTCTGATTTTATTTTTAGAGTCGAATTAATGCCTTATTTTTGACATTTTGGCAGACTATGCCTGTCCATTCTCGATTCTGAATTTTCTGTCAAATGTATTCATATGCTACAGGCTGATATGATTATATAAAAGTCTAAATTTGATATAAAATATTCTCTTAAGTCTTATCTTTCATTTCCAATTGGTTTAGAGAATTTTTATTATGTTTTGTGAAAATTACAACCGTTTTAGTGAAGGCAGGTCTGAACCCTAACCAGAATTTTCTGTTTTAAACCAGAAGTCATAACTTTCTTTCCCACCGTTGGATCTTTCTAAAAATCAAATTAAGAGTCCATAATTATGTTAGCTAAATCTACACCGAAGCGATTTCCTTTATTATTTTTTTTGTGGAAGATATGGATGACTGTTCTATGATGACTATTTTTTTGCATTTAATCCTTGCTTGAAATAATTCAGTTTAAGAACATCATTAAGTTTTAAGGTTTCGTATGGTCACCAGAGGCTATTAGAATGTTTTTTTGGTTAATTGGATCTATTTATACTTTGAATATGTTTATAATATCACTTGGATGTCTTCTTATATGTTTGGAACATTCTGTATGCCATATTGGGTTTAGGGTTGTCAAGTGGACTAGGGACAACATATATTTTCCTAAACTCAATCAAATGTTGTTATGGAATTGGTATGAATTCTTGATGATGGATCTATTATGTTCTTATGATTTTTATATGTATGTTAGGGAACCTAAGTACACTAGGTGAGTGGCTCATAGTGAGGGGCCGGGGCCCTAAGTGGCTAGTACCAGGATAACCTACTATGAGTTATTTAATCAAGTGATAACCTAAATAAATGAATTGGGAATGGGATTGGAATGGGAAATTACACACTAATCAAGATTAATTGTGCCTCACCCATGCCTTTAGTGCTAGTAAATACTAAGGATGGGAGTGGGAGAAGGTACCTATGCGTAGGTACGACTGGATGACCTTGTCTGTACGAGAGGCATTCGGTTCCGCATGTGCCTACTTGGGGGCCGGGGCCAAGAGTGGCTAGTACCAGGACAACCCAAGGGGTGAGGGCTATGCGATGACACTCACCTAGCTTGTAGCTTAGAGTCTCTACCAAATTTGATCATGCCTCTGGTAGTCTTTGTGGTCTTCTTGTCTTTTCTTTTGTGTTGTGACTTTGGGGAAATTTTATCACCACCTTAGGAATTTCCTAGTTGTTACCTCTTGTATGGGCCGTTGGTTCTATCTCCTAGCTCGGGGGAGTGGGCCTATTGGTTCCACATGGCTGGGTGGTTAATATTTATATCGAGGTATTGATCGTGATTCTTTGGATGATCCTAGCACATATTCCATTCCAGACCTGCAGTTGAAGATTTCTTATTGGATATTTTAATATGAGATGTACTTATGTATTTGTGTTCATGTAATTTTAATCTCCTAAAAGGAGTCTTGTAGTATTGATATAATCTCAATTCAAAGCAATGCATAAGGGAATGGGTAGTTCTAGGTAAAAGAAAGGGAAAAGAATGTGAAATATTGGACATGTTACTAGCATTAAAAGAAAGTGTTTATGTTATTTCTCCTATCCTCTTATGTTGTCCATATGTAAAGGAAATGATCTTAAATATAGTTATATATAATGATGTATCACAAAAAAATAATGTATTCTCTCTTGATGAAAGGATCCAAGAAAATTATTGAGAAATGATAGGTTAGTGATTGGAATTATTAATAATGAATGGTTATGAAATAATGCAATAGAATAGTAATTTGATTTTAATGTTAATATCTGGTTCATGTTAATGAAGTACCTAGGATGATGCCTACCTTAATGAATATTAATCTCTTACCTAAATTATTAGAGAAAAGTGATATAAAGGATAGTAGATGTAGATGAAATCAATATGAATTTATGGAATGAGTTGATAAAAGGAATAATGATGTTGGATGATTAACCTATGTTTAATAAAAGAAATAAGTTAGGGACATTTAACTTGGTGCATTAAAATGAATGTAGATCTTTTAAGCTCATGATTCCGTGAATATCTTATGCATGTAAATGGTTTATATGATGTTGCTTTAGTAGCGACGTTAGGGAACCCGAGAGGACTTAAGTTGTATAAATCTTACATTCAAATAGTAGAAAATTATTTCTTCTTTTAGAAATATGAAGTGTAATGATGAATATTATTCTAGTTAAAATAAATAAATAAAATAAAATAAAAATTCACTACTTGCATTTTATAGAGGTTTTATGTCTTGTCCTCTTGGGTTGCCTGGCGGGGCATTACATCTGGTATCAGAGCCCTAGGTTTCTACACTGGGAACTCTGGGACTCATAGCTCACCTATGCATAACCTTGAGTATCTTAACTTTGTCTCCTTTTGGATTTTTTTGTTATGCTAAAATTTGAATCTTAGGAAACGAAGGCTACCTTTCGTGTTCTTATGTTGTATTGTCTTACAAGGGCACACCCATTCCTCTATGATTGAGTTATATTTTAACAATTATTTATGTTTTTGCATAATGAGATCAATGATGTGTTAAGTGGATGTTTCCTATAATATTAATGGAATGGCGAAGGATTCTTGAGACTTGTGTTTGTTTTCTTGAAAGGTACTAGTATCTCTAGAAGGGTCAAAAGTTAAAGAATGCTAAATGTTTTGAATCTTAATTATGGTAGTAGATAATATTACCCCTTGATCATACCTATAATATAATGTTGTGCACTCTATCTTCTTACAAATACCTAGTTGAATTTTATCCTACTCAAGGTATCTTAGAAATAAATTTCTTTTGGATCTTTAAAGAATGAAATGATTGTGGTAGTACTTGATAGGAATGATAGGGCAATAATTAGATTACATGGCTAATAATATGTACCTAGGAAAGAAGTGAAAAAAATAAATAAATAAATAAGGAACAAATAATCTACTATCATATGTATTTCTCTCTCTTTCTCTCTCCCCTCTTAAGAAATAAGTTTTGCATGACTAAAATTGTTTAGACAAGGCAATAATATATTAGAAAAATTTGTAAATACTCAATTAGGAAACCCTTGGGTGAAGGACCTATGTCCCCAAGATTTTATCATAGGCTATAATTCACATTTTCATTTAGGAAGAGAAATTTTTATCCCTATCTTGGTAAGAAGTTATATCCTTTCTGCATATCTTATTAAATTGCACAAAAAGGATTTAAGATAACATAATCAAGAAATTTTAGGGAAGAGTATGTGCGATGATGGATTATCTGTACTAATGATGGAAGTTGTTTTTATTAAATATATGTCTTGCAAAACGCCTAGTGAATAGTTAGGACCCTAGATGGGTATTTTGGAAACAAATTCATGTTTTGTATACATTGTGATCAACACCATAGTAGTAAGAAATTAACAACATTAAGTGATTGATCAACTATGAATAAGGAGTTTGTTGTGGTAAATAAATGTTATAGAAATGTACCTTACTCAATTTCTACTTAGAACTGATGTTATCTCAAAATTTTAAAGTGTAAGAGGGTAATGTTTCAAATAGGTAAAGGGTAGAAATTAAAGTTATGTACAGTAGTTAATGTTATTAATTTAGATGTTGTGGTTATGAAGATAGTAGTAGGACTCATATACTTCTTTCTCTCTTAATGGATCTATGATCGTTATGCAATAAAGAATTTGAAATAACTCTTAAGAAAATGTCATATGGAAATTGCCTGACATGCAAATTAGGGAAAAGTGCATAGATAAATAGTAAGCTTTAAGAAGGGATCCCAACTTAATGAATAATAGTGCAATAAATTGTAAATTGTTTAGATCTCCTCTAGGGGGTGAATGTGTTTTTGGAAATCAAGCACTACAACTATTGTGAAAGATGACTTAGAATATGTATATTGTAAAATTTGTGTGTCCTATGTCATTGGAATTCTACTTAAAGCTTTGATGGAAAGGAATATTTCTTATAAAACTATGTGTTAATGAAAATGGTAAGTTTCAAGTATCTAGATTGTTTTATTTTCATGATTACAAAAGTAAATGAAAAATTATTTGATGTATTCCCTTCATGATCATAACAAATATAAATGTTACATACCTCTCTATGTTTGGTATTCATAGCTTATAAGGGACACAAATTTTAGACCCTATTTGTAATAAGGTCTCACAAGTTGTATTATGTAGGGTTAGATTATGTCTCAAAAGGAAAAATATATCATAAATTCTTTCTTTCTTTTATACTGGTTACCATAGATAGGAACTTTGATATTGTGAAAGGAAGTGATAATCTCAGTTAGTAAAACATGCAATTTCATAATATATTGATATTAGTGAGTAAACATGAATACCTTAGAGTTTCAATAATTTTGATGCAATTTCAAGTATCTTGTTAACAAACTTACTGCACAAAGTGATAGAATCACATACGTAATTTTTTTTTGAAAGTCATTACTAATTGAATTGAGTTAATCTACACTAAAGTTGTAATAAGATAGGATTTACCAAAACTCTTGATAGGAGAAGAATGTGTGCAGTCATTAAATTAGGATCTAGAATAGTAATAATATAATTCTGTTAGATAATGTGTGATATATAGTTCACATTCCCGACTTCCAGGAGTAAGTCGAATCTTAGTGGGGGAGGATGTAATACCCCTCTAACCCTAATATAAGTTTTGTGTTTTTGAAAGAATTAAGATCCTTCGATATTTTCTTACAGCTTAAGTTGTACATGATACTTGTTTGATCTATTCCTATAGTTGTTTATAATAATTTCATAAGCTAGTACTCAATGATTCTAATATCAAACATACTATCTAAAGGTATCATTTTTGTATGTATTTATCTCCATGTATGTATTGAGTACCTACAAGACCTTTATGAACATAGTTAGGATGTTATATGATATGTACCTGATAGATATATATAAGTGGTTATTTATATTTTCTTCTATTAAGGTTACCTTAGATGAATCTTGTATCTCACTTGATGATTTGATTATGTTAATTTATTATTAGTATTGATAAGATACTAACACAATGCTTGAGATTCTAACCTTCATTATGATGATGCTACATGCTTTGAGTGTATATATATATACATGATGTGTTTTCATGATTCAGGACGAAGTCGTAGTTACTCACATAGCTGAGGTCCACACGATGTATCGATCCTGGTCATCTGTCTGCAACGTTTTCTTTTATATGTATATCCGTGCATATGTATTTCTTCTTTGTGATGCAGGCTTGCAGGTACCGGGCATCGACTTCACCTGGCCTCACAGGTCTGAGCATGCCCTCAAATCCTAGATGGTTGTTGTTATGGAGATAGTACTAAGGCCCCTACATGAGTCTTCCTTTGTCATTATTCCAATTTGGAAATATTAGGGTTCCTTCTTTGTCAGTCAACCTTTGGGTCAAAAATCCAGATCCAACGCACCCGGTTGGGCATGGTTGTAGTTAGTGCCTTGTGACCACTTGAATTCATTTGATTGTATGATTTGTTCACTCATTTTATTTATTTCTCCTTCTTGGTATGATTCTTAGTTAATCTTTCTATGTTGTGTTTCAGGAGTTTGACTTGACTTTCCTTGTTGACTTTGGTTGACTTTGTTTGATCTTATGGTTTTCTCGATATGTTTCATAGATGATTTGTAAGGCCTCTTTGGATGATTAGGTTTATTTTGAGGTGTGTGATTTTATTCTACCTCAGTGATTATATCCTATAGTAATTATAAATAGGTAATAATATTGTGATCTATTACTTCATAATCTTATAGATTATAGTGTTTGGTATTTGGCATGTATCTATATAAATATAAATATATATATATATATATATATATATGGAAATATATATATGGGTGCACACATATATGTATTTATATATATATATAATTTATATGTGATTATATGTTAATTATTGTAGATATTGTTGATGGTGTATATTTTGGGATTAATGTAAAGTATAATATTATTAATAATTAAATATTAAATAATGAGAGGTATATTATTCTCAATTATTAATTATTAATAATGAGGATAGGTTATATATATAGATATTGATGTAATTAATGATGGCATATGCATATATGTTAGGATAATATTACATATGTGTATGAATGAATACAAATAATCTTTTATTGTATATTTGAGTAATATAGTTGTATGATATTAAGTTATTTTATAATACCCTTTAGTTAAGAGTTAGTTGGGAGTTGGTTACTTTTCCTCTCAACCTTTGGAAATCTATTTATATGCACTACTTTCTCATTTGAAGAGGGGGGATTTTGGGGCTGAAGCATTGAGGAGAGGATGGCCTTAATTTTCATGGTGATTTTGGAGAGAAAACTTGGAGATGTGAGGGAGATTTTGTAAGCATATGTCTTTAAGAATTTTTGGTTATCTTTGCTTTTGGGAGAGAGACATTTTTGTGAGAATTTCAATAGTTGAGAGAGGGATTCTTTGCTGTGGAATTATTTCTTTCTTTCATGGAGATTTCTGAAAGTGGATAGGGTTTGAAGGATGCATCTCAAGTTTGGATTTGTCTTCTCTTTTGTTTCCTTCCTTCTTCGATTCAACCTTCGTAGGACATGAGGTATGGATTGAATATGTTAGTTACTTTATGTCTCTGATAGATTATGGATCTATTTATATATTATAATTATTTATTATATCTGTACTTTTAATTTCTATGGTTATTTTAAAATTTTGAGTTTTTGTTTGTAAGAATTGGCATGTGTTTTCCTAGGGTTTTTAGCAACCCGTTTTTGGAGATCTATTATTATAATAATTTAAATTGCATCTAGGATTTTACTAAATTGATTTTATGGAAGTAAAATTCACAGATCTCAAATGGGTATCTCTCTGATTTTATTTTTAGAGTCGAATTAATGTCTTATTTTTGACATTTTGGCAGACTATGCCTGTCCATTCTCGATTCTGAATTTTCTGTCAAATGTATTCATATGCTACAGGCTGATATGATTATATAAAAGTCTAAATTTGATATAAAATATTCTCTTAAGTCTTATCTTTCATTTCCAATTGGTTTAGAGAAGTTTTATTATGTTTTGTGAAAATTACAACCGTTTTAGTGAAGGCAGGTCTGAACCCTAACCAGAATTTTCTGTTTTAAACCAGAAGTCATAACTTTCTTTCCCACCGTTGGATCTTTCTAAAAATCAAATTAAGAGTCCATAATTATGTTAGCTAAATCTACACCGAAGCGATTTCCTTTATTATTTTTTTTGTGGAAGATATGGATGACTGTTCTATGATGACTATTTTTTTGCATTTAATCCTTGCTTGAAATAATTCAGTTTAAGAACATCATTAAGTTTTAAGGTTTCGTATGGTCACCAGAGGCTATTAGAATGTTTTTTTGGTTAATTGGATCTATTTATACTTTGAATATGTTTATAATATCACTTGGATGTCTTCTTATATGTTTGGAACATTCTGTATGCCATATTGGGTTTAGGGTTGTCAAGTGGACTAGGGACAACATATATTTTCCTAAACTCAATCAAATGTTGTTATGGAATTGGTATGAATTCTTGATGATGGATCTATTATGTTCTTATGATTTTTATATGTATGTTAGGGAACCTAAGTACACTAGGTGAGTGGCTCATAGTGAGGGGCCGGGGCCCTAAGTGGCTAGTACCAGGATAACCTACTATGAGTTATTTAATCAAGTGATAACCTAAATAAATGAATTGGGAATGGGATTGGAATGGGAAATTACACACTAATCAAGATTAATTGTGCCTCACCCATGCCTTTAGTGCTAGTAAATACTAAGGATGGGAGTGGGAGAAGGTACCTATGCGTAGGTACGACTGGATGACCTTGTCTGTACGAGAGGCATTCGGTTCCGCATGTGCCTACTTGGGGGCCGGGGCCAAGAGTGGCTAGTACCAGGACAACCCAAGGGGTGAGGGCTATGCGATGACACTCACCTAGCTTGTAGCTTAGAGTCTCTACCAAATTTGATCATGCCTCTGGTAGTCTTTGTGGTCTTCTTGTCTTTTCTTTTGTGTTGTGACTTTGGGGAAATTTTATCACCACCTTAGGAATTTCCTAGTTGTTACCTCTTGTATGGGCCGTTGGTTCTATCTCCTAGCTCGGGGGAGTGGGCCTATTGGTTCCACATGGCTGGGTGGTTAATATTTATATCGAGGTATTGATCGTGATTCTTTGGATGATCCTAGCACATATTCCATTCCAGACCTGCAGTTGAAGATTTCTTATTGGATATTTTAATATGAGATGTACTTATGTATTTGTGTTCATGTAATTTTAATCTCCTAAAAGGAGTCTTGTAGTATTGATATAATCTCAATTCAAAGCAATGCATAAGGGAATGGGTAGTTCTAGGTAAAAGAAAGGGAAAAGAATGTGAAATATTGGACATGTTACTAGCATTAAAAGAAAGTGTTTATGTTATTTCTCCTATCCTCTTATGTTGTCCATATGTAAAGGAAATGATCTTAAATATAGTTATATATAATGATGTATCACAAAAAAATAATGTATTCTCTCTTGATGAAAGGATCCAAGAAAATTATTGAGAAATGATAGGTTAGTGATTGGAATTATTAATAATGAATGGTTATGAAATAATGCAATAGAATAGTAATTTGATTTTAATGTTAATATCTGGTTCATGTTAATGAAGTACCTAGGATGATGCCTACCTTAATGAATATTAATCTCTTACCTAAATTATTAGAGAAAAGTGATATAAAGGATAGTAGATGTAGATGAAATCAATATGAATTTATGGAATGAGTTGATAAAAGGAATAATGATGTTGGATGATTAACCTATGTTTAATAAAAGAAATAAGTTAGGGACATTTAACTTGGTGCATTAAAATGAATGTAGATCTTTTAAGCTCATGATTCCGTGAATATCTTATGCATGTAAATGGTTTATATGATGTTGCTTTAGTAGCGACGTTAGGGAACCCGAGAGGACTTAAGTTGTATAAATCTTACATTCAAATAGTAGAAAATTATTTCTTCTTTTAGAAATATGAAGTGTAATGATGAATATTATTCTAGTTAAAATAAATAAATAAAATAAAATAAAAATTCACTACTTGCATTTTATAGAGGTTTTATGTCTTGTCCTCTTGGGTTGCCTGGCGGGGCATTACATCTGGTATCAGAGCCCTAGGTTTCTACACTGGGAACTCTGGGACTCATAGCTCACCTATGCATAACCTTGAGTATCTTAACTTTGTCTCCTTTTGGATTTTTTTGTTATGCTAAAATTTGAATCTTAGGAAACGAAGGCTACCTTTCGTGTTCTTATGTTGTATTGTCTTACAAGGGCACACCCATTCCTCTATGATTGAGTTATATTTTAACAATTATTTATGTTTTTGCATAATGAGATCAATGATGTGTTAAGTGGATGTTTCCTATAATATTAATGGAATGGCGAAGGATTCTTGAGACTTGTGTTTGTTTTCTTGAAAGGTACTAGTATCTCTAGAAGGGTCAAAAGTTAAAGAATGCTAAATGTTTTGAATCTTAATTATGGTAGTAGATAATATTACCCCTTGATCATACCTATAATATAATGTTGTGCACTCTATCTTCTTACAAATACCTAGTTGAATTTTATCCTACTCAAGGTATCTTAGAAATAAATTTCTTTTGGATCTTTAAAGAATGAAATGATTGTGGTAGTACTTGATAGGAATGATAGGGCAATAATTAGATTACATGGCTAATAATATGTACCTAGGAAAGAAGTGAAAAAAATAAATAAATAAATAAGGAACAAATAATCTACTATCATATGTATTTCTCTCTCTTTCTCTCTCCCCTCTTAAGAAATAAGTTTTGCATGACTAAAATTGTTTAGACAAGGCAATAATATATTAGAAAAATTTGTAAATACTCAATTAGGAAACCCTTGGGTGAAGGACCTATGTCCCCAAGATTTTATCATAGGCTATAATTCACATTTTCATTTAGGAAGAGAAATTTTTATCCCTATCTTGGTAAGAAGTTATATCCTTTCTGCATATCTTATTAAATTGCACAAAAAGGATTTAAGATAACATAATCAAGAAATTTTAGGGAAGAGTATGTGCGATGATGGATTATCTGTACTAATGATGGAAGTTGTTTTTATTAAATATATGTCTTGCAAAACGCCTAGTGAATAGTTAGGACCCTAGATGGGTATTTTGGAAACAAATTCATGTTTTGTATACATTGTGATCAACACCATAGTAGTAAGAAATTAACAACATTAAGTGATTGATCAACTATGAATAAGGAGTTTGTTGTGGTAAATAAATGTTATAGAAATGTACCTTACTCAATTTCTACTTAGAACTGATGTTATCTCAAAATTTTAAAGTGTAAGAGGGTAATGTTTCAAATAGGTAAAGGGTAGAAATTAAAGTTATGTACAGTAGTTAATGTTATTAATTTAGATGTTGTGGTTATGAAGATAGTAGTAGGACTCATATACTTCTTTCTCTCTTAATGGATCTATGATCGTTATGCAATAAAG
Organism: Chamaecyparis obtusa; assembly: GCA_027943335.1. Lineage (NCBI taxonomy): Eukaryota > Viridiplantae > Streptophyta > Pinopsida > Cupressales > Cupressaceae > Chamaecyparis > Chamaecyparis obtusa. The sequence goes on from BSBK01001384.1 coordinate 1,668,681, forward strand.
AATTTGAAATAACTCTTAAGAAAATGTCATATGGAAATTGCCTGACATGCAAATTAGGGAAAAGTGCATAGATAAATAGTAAGCTTTAAGAAGGGATCCCAACTTAATGAATAATAGTGCAATAAATTGTAAATTGTTTAGATCTCCTCTAGGGGGTGAATGTGTTTTTGGAAATCAAGCACTACAACTATTGTGAAAGATGACTTAGAATATGTATATTGTAAAATTTGTGTGTCCTATGTCATTGGAATTCTACTTAAAGCTTTGATGGAAAGGAATATTTCTTATAAAACTATGTGTTAATGAAAATGGTAAGTTTCAAGTATCTAGATTGTTTTATTTTCATGATTACAAAAGTAAATGAAAAATTATTTGATGTATTCCCTTCATGATCATAACAAATATAAATGTTACATACCTCTCTATGTTTGGTATTCATAGCTTATAAGGGACACAAATTTTAGACCCTATTTGTAATAAGGTCTCACAAGTTGTATTATGTAGGGTTAGATTATGTCTCAAAAGGAAAAATATATCATAAATTCTTTCTTTCTTTTATACTGGTTACCATAGATAGGAACTTTGATATTGTGAAAGGAAGTGATAATCTCAGTTAGTAAAACATGCAATTTCATAATATATTGATATTAGTGAGTAAACATGAATACCTTAGAGTTTCAATAATTTTGATGCAATTTCAAGTATCTTGTTAACAAACTTACTGCACAAAGTGATAGAATCACATACGTAATTTTTTTTTGAAAGTCATTACTAATTGAATTGAGTTAATCTACACTAAAGTTGTAATAAGATAGGATTTACCAAAACTCTTGATAGGAGAAGAATGTGTGCAGTCATTAAATTAGGATCTAGAATAGTAATAATATAATTCTGTTAGATAATGTGTGATATATAGTTCACATTCCCGACTTCCAGGAGTAAGTCGAATCTTAGTGGGGGAGGATGTAATACCCCTCTAACCCTAATATAAGTTTTGTGTTTTTGAAAGAATTAAGATCCTTCGATATTTTCTTACAGCTTAAGTTGTACATGATACTTGTTTGATCTATTCCTATAGTTGTTTATAATAATTTCATAAGCTAGTACTCAATGATTCTAATATCAAACATACTATCTAAAGGTATCATTTTTGTATGTATTTATCTCCATGTATGTATTGAGTACCTACAAGACCTTTATGAACATAGTTAGGATGTTATATGATATGTACCTGATAGATATATATAAGTGGTTATTTATATTTTCTTCTATTAAGGTTACCTTAGATGAATCTTGTATCTCACTTGATGATTTGATTATGTTAATTTATTATTAGTATTGATAAGATACTAACACAATGCTTGAGATTCTAACCTTCATTATGATGATGCTACATGCTTTGAGTGTATATATATATACATGATGTGTTTTCATGATTCAGGACGAAGTCGTAGTTACTCACATAGCTGAGGTCCACACGATGTATCGATCCTGGTCATCTGTCTGCAATGTTTTCTTTTATATGTATATCTGTGCATATGTATTTCTTCTTTGTGATGCAGGCTTGCAGGTACCGGGCATCGACTTCACCTGGCCTCACAGGTCTGAGCATGCCCTCAAATCCTAGATGGTTGTTGTTATGGAGATAGTACTAAGGCCCCTACATGAGTCTTCCTTTGTCATTATTCCAATTTGGAAATATTAGGGTTCCTTCTTTGTCAGTCAACCTTTGGGTCAAAAATCCAGATCCAACGCACCCGGTTGGGCATGGTTGTAGTTAGTGCCTTGTGACCACTTGAATTCATTTGATTGTATGATTTGTTCACTCATTTTATTTATTTCTCCTTCTTGGTATGATTCTTAGTTAATCTTTCTATGTTGTGTTTCAGGAGTTTGACTTGACTTTCCTTGTTGACTTTGGTTGACTTTGTTTGATCTTATGGTTTTCTCGATATGTTTCATAGATGATTTGTAAGGCCTCTTTGGATGATTAGGTTTATTTTGAGGTGTGTGATTTTATTCTACCTCAGTGATTATATCCTATAGTAATTATAAATAGGTAATAATATTGTGATCTATTACTTCATAATCTTATAGATTATAGTGTTTGGTATTTGGCATGTATCTATATAAATATAAATATATATATATATATATATATATATGGAAATATATATATGGGTGCACACATATATGTATTTATATATATATATAATTTATATGTGATTATATGTTAATTATTGTAGATATTGTTGATGATGTATATTTTGGGATTAATGTAAAGTATAATATTATTAATAATTAAATATTAAATAATGAGAGGTATATTATTCTCAATTATTAATTATTAATAATGAGGATAGGTTATATATATAGATATTTATGTAATTAATGATGGCATATGCATATATGTTAGGATAATATTACATATGTGTATGAATGAATACAAATAATCTTTTATTGTATATTTGAGTAATATAGTTGTATGATATTAAGTTATTTTATAATACCCTTTAGTTAAGAGTTAGTTGGGAGTTGGTTACTTTTCCTCTCAACCTTTGGAAATATATTTATATGCACTACTTTCTCATTTGAAGAGGGGGGATTTTGGGGCTGAAGCATTGAGGAGAGGATGGCCTTAATTTTCATGGTGATTTTGGAGAGAAAACTTGGAGATGTGAGGGAGATTTTGTAAGCATATGTCTTTAAGAATTTTTGGTTATCTTTGCTTTTGGGAGAGAGACATTTTTGTGAGAATTTCAATAGTTGAGAGAGGGATTCTTTGCTGTGGAATTATTTCTTTCTTTCATGGAGATTTCTGAAAGTGGATAGGGTTTGAAGGATGCATCTCAAGTTTGGATTTGTCTTCTCTTTTGTTTCCTTCCTTCTTCGATTCAACCTTCGTAGGACATGAGGTATGGATTGAATATGTTAGTTACTTTATGTCTCTGATAGATTATGGATCTATTTATATATTATAATTATTTATTATATCTTTACTTTTAATTTCTATGGTTATTTTAAAGTTTTGAGTTTTTGTTTGTAAGAATTGGCATGTGTTTTCCTAGGGTTTTTAGCAACCCATTTTTGGAGATCTATTATTATAATAATTTAAATTGCATCTAGGATTTTACTAAATTGATTTTCTGGAAGTAAAATTCACAGATCTCAAATGGGTATCTCTCTGATTTTATTTTTAGAGTCGAATTAATGCCTTATTTTTGACATTTTGGCAGACTATGCCTGTCCATTCTCGATTCTGAATTTTCTGTCAAATGTATTCATATGCTACAGGCTGATATGATTATATAAAAGTCTAAATTTGATATAAAATATTATCTTAAGTCTTATCTTTCATTTCCAATTGGTTTAGAGAATTTTTATTATGTTTTGTGAAAATTACAACCGTTTTAGTGAAGGCAGGTCTGAACCCTAACCAGAATTTTATGTTTTAAACCAGAAGTCATAACTTTCTTTCCCACCATTGGATCTTTCTAAAAATCAAATTGAGAGTCCATAATTATGTTAGCTAAATCTACACCAAAGCGATTTCCTTTATTATGTGTTTTGTGGAAGATATGGATGACTGTTCTATGATGACTATTTTTTTTGCATTTAATCCTTGCTTGAAATAATTCAGTTTAAGAACATCATTAAGTTTTAAGGTTTCGTATGGTCACCAGAGGCTATTAGAATGTTTTTTTGGTTAATTGGATCTATTTATACTTTGAATATGTTTATAATATCACTTGGATGTCTTCTTATATGTTTGGAACATTCTGTATGCCATATTGGGTTTAGGGTTGTCAAGTGGACTAGGGACAACATATATTTTCCTAAACTCAATCAAATGTTGTTATGGAATTTGTATGAATTCTTGATGATGGATCTATTATGTTCTTATGATTTTTATATGTATGTTAGGGAACCTAAGTACACTAGGTGAGTGGCTCATAGTGAGGGGCCGGGGCCCTAAGTGGCTAGTACCAGGATAACCTACTATGAGTTATTTAATCAAGTGATAACCTAAATAAATGAATTGGGAATGGGATTGGAATGGGAAATTACACACTAATCAAGATTAATTGTGCCTCACCCATGCCTTTAGTGCTAGTAAATACTAAGGATGGGAGTGGGAGAAGGTACCTATGCGTAGGTACGACTGGATGACCTTGTCTGTACGAGAGGCATTCAGTTCCGCATGTGCCTACTTGGGGGCCGGGGCCAAGAGTGGCTAGTACCAGGACAACCCAAGGGGTGAGGGCTATGCGATGACACTCACCTAGCTTGTAGCTTAGAGTCTCTACCAAATTTGATCATGCCTCTGGTAGTCTTTGTGGTCTTCTTGTCTTTTCTTTTGTGTTGTGACTTTGGGGAAATTTTATCACCACCTTAGGAATTTCCTAGTTGTTACCTCTTGTATGGGCCGTTGGTTCTATCTCCTAGCTCGGGGGAGTGGGCCTATTGGTTCCACATGGTTGGGTGGTTAATATTTATATCGAGGTATTGATCGTGATTCTTTGGATGATCCTAGCACATATTCCATTCCAGACCTGCAGTTGAAGATTTCTTATTGGATATTTTAATATGAGATGTACTTATGTATTTGTATTCATGTAATTTTAATCTCCTAAAAGGAGTCTTGTAGTATTGATATAATCTCAATTCAAAGCAATGCATAAGGGAATGGGTAGTTCTAGGTAAAAAAAAGGGAAAAGAATGTGAAATATTGGACATGTTACTAGCATTAAAAGAAAGTGTTTATGTTATTTCTCCTATCCTCTTATGTTGTCCATATGTAAAGGAAATGATCTTAAATATAGTTATATATAATGATGTATCACAAAAAAATAATGTATTCTCTCTTGATGAAAGGATCCAAGAAAATTATTGAGAAATGATAGGTTAGTGATTGGAATTATTAATAATGAATGGTTATGAAATAATGCAATAGAATAGTAATTTGATTTTAATGTTAATACCTGGTTCATGTTAATGAAGTACCTAGGATGATGCCTACCTTAATGAATATTAATCTCTTACCTAAATTATTAGAGAAAAGTGATATAAAGGATAGTAGATGTAGATGAAATCAATATGAATTTATGGAATGAGTTGATAAAAGGAATAATGATGTTGGATGATTAACCTATGTTTAATAAAAGAAATAAGTTAGGGACATTTAACTTGGTGCATTAAAATGAATGTAGATCTTTTAAGCTCATGATTCCGTGAATATCTTATGCATGTAAATGGTTTATATGATGTTGCTTTAGTAGCGACGTTAGGGAACCCGGGAGGACTTAAGTTGTATAAATCTTACATTCAAATAGTAGAAAATTATTTCTTCTTTTAGAAATATGAAGTGTAATGATGAATATTATTCTAGTTAAAATAAATAAATAAAATAAAATAAAAATTCACTACTTGCATTTTATAGAGGTTTTATGTCTTGTCCTCTTGGGTTGCCTGGCGGGGCATTACAGTGGAACTACCCAAATATGAAAAATATTATGGAAATTATGATCCTCAAGATCATGTCAAAGAATTTTGTACTCTATCCATGGAGTTTATGCATGAATCCACATACTTAATGTGTCTCTTCCCATGATCTTTGGGAGGGTTAGCCATCGACTAGTTCTCTAAGATTTCTCCAACTATCAAGACTTTTGAGGAGTTAATCAAACTATTTTATCAACAATACTCCTATAATATCGAACATCTGGTCACCATGATCAACATGTGCAATCTGAAACAAAATTTAGGAGAACCCTTCCTGACCTTCCTCAAATTTTGGAGGAAGAAGTTTTCACTCTATGCTTGGTCGATTCCGGAAAATGAGAAACTAGAAATCTTGATCAATAATTTGGTTCCACAAATTAATTATAATCTTCAAATACAAAATCATACCTCTTTTGAAAAAATGGTGGAAAATTCCATAAAGATTGAAAATGTGCTTGTTCTTAAGGGAGACATATCACTTCATAAGGAAAACAACTACGATTCAAGTTCTAGTTCCAACAAAAAAGATAAGGGAAAAGTCTAGAACAAGAAAACAAATATTGTTACAAATGGTGTTGTTGATCATATCATTGTTCCACCTAAAGCACTAGCATTTAATCTCAATATTGGCACCCAAGCCATAAAAAATTTAGAAATGAAGGCAACTGACTATAAGCCATGGGTTACAAAACCAAAGCGTGAGTTCACTCCTCTGGGTGAGTCCTTTCAATCTGCCATGAAAACTCTATTGGCAAATAATATCATCACATTACCTGAGATCAAACCATATGACCCCAAATTCAAACCTAAATGGTGGAAAGAGACCAATTTCTGTGATTTCCATTGAAACAAGGGTCATAAAACCAATAACTGCATGCATCTAAAACATCTCATTCAAGATAACATTGACACTAGAGAAATTTTGATTGACAACCATAAATCCAATAATGATCATACAAGATTCACAAAACCTTTTCCAAAACATAATCAAGGAGAGTCATCTTCTAAACCAAACATGGGTGCTAAAGTCAATTTCACTTACTCTAGTAACAATAATGTCATCAATATGGTTGAACCATGCTTGTTTGAACACTACAATGTAATCACCATTGTAAAAAAGGATAGAGATAACAAGACAGCTAATGCAGTTACTTGATCTCAAGCTCAGGTAACTCTCCAAGGATAAAACTTAGGTTTATCAAACGTCCTAAAGGTACCATTTAATCTTGTGTCTACATTTAAACAAAGGAATACTTAAAAATCTTCAAATTATAAAGAGTCCAAAGAAATATCATACAGGATCATCTAGCAACTGCAACACACTAACACCAAAATCTCTATATTTGAGTTGTTTCGAATCTCTCCTGCTCATTGCACAATTCTACACAAAGCTCTAATTGGCTCTAATGTTCCTGAAGATCTTGATCTGGATAGATTCCAAACAATGGTGGGTCACTTGATGTCCCCTTAGTACATATCCTTTTTAGAAGAAGATGACAACTCATTGAGTCACCCACATAACTAGCCCTTGCATATTGAAGTCCTAATCCAAAACCGTCATGTCAAATGTGTGTTGATAGATGGAGATACTGGTGTAAATATCTGTTCCTACAAAATGGTTACACAACTGGGATTGTCAGAAGATGCTATTGATCCTAAAAAGAAAATAACTATAAAATCATATGATGAACAAGAAAGGAATTCCAAAGGAGTCATTGTGCTCCCTATAAAAATAGGACCTGTCATCAAAGATATCACCTGTCAAGTATTAGATCTCCCATTGGCCTATATCATTCTTCTAGGAAGGCCTTGGATTCATGAGATGCAAGCTATTCCATAAACATACCATCAATGTCTCAAATTTCCCTATGATGGAGTAGAGGTCACTATACCTATAGACACGCCAACATCTTGCAGCACTTTGAAGGAAAGTGTAGATAAATGTGTTCCACATAACAGAGAGTCTTATACAAAACAAATAGACATAGCATCTACATATAAAATGGAAGACCTATCAAAAGGAGTCAAGATCAAAGACACGTGCATGAGAGAATACATAATGGAGCCAGTCCTATCTCTCACATCTCTCCCACTTTCACCTAAGTCTGATGGACAACCTTCAAAAAAGGTAAAACCTTAAACCAAAGAACATCAAGTTATCTTCGATGGGAGTTTTATCACATAGAAGGTTTCAAAACAAGAATCAGATTAGGAAGAGACTATATTAGCCTAGCTATACAAAGATGAGTCTCAATCATAGGAAATTCAAAAATGTGACTCTAAAATACCTAAGATTCCTACAAAATCATATGGACCGGGTCACAAACTAATGTCCAAGATGGGATACACAAGAAAAGGACCTCTAGGAACAAGAGGCAAAGGCATCATCAAACCCATTGAACACTATGGGAGAACAACCAAGGATACTATAGGCATAGGCTATCACAAGAAACCTTTCCATCTCAGTGGAAGCTCTACACATGTCCTAGAACAAATAGAACCAAAAATAGCTATTCAACAACATGAAGAAACACAACACTTAGACAGTGATGATTCAGACACAACTGATGTTTTTCCTTATGAACATATACCTCAACATATCTTAGATATTCTTGAGAATTAAAAGGAACCTAAAAGAATCAATGTAGTAGACATAGAAGAACCTACTACTGAACAAGAGATAGTCACAACATAAGAACTGGCTGATCCTAAAAATAAACAAGAAGAAAGTGTACATATCACAGTAGCTAAACATTTGGGACACAACAGTGATTCTGAGATAGACACCCATGAATATGAATTCTACCTAGACTCTAAAGTTAATCCTACTTCAGGGATCCATCTTGATTTTACACATCTTCCTAGCTTTCCTAGGGATCCAGATCAATGTGAATGGGGAATTGTTCTAGAAGAGGATGAGATTATAATAGAAAAATACATAGATGTCATTCACTAATACATACCTACATTTGAATTGAGTCTAGAACAAAATGACAGACCTCATGAGTCTGATTTGCCTATCACTAACACAGGATCCAATGATGACATTGAGATGTTTAACAAACTGAACATTCTGAGTAGTAATATCATTCTTGAATTTGAGAGTCAAATCAATGCCAATGATGACAATACTATATGCATAAACACTATCAACCAATCCTTTCCCACACTTACTATCCAACATCTCGAGCTTGTTGATGAAACATCTGATGATCCAAGCCAAGACATCCATACTTTCCAAACAAACTATTCTCTTGCATGTTATCTAAATGCAGTAGAAAACATGATGACTTCAATCAGCAAACCTAGCATTAGAATAATGGAGTCAAATATCAAATATCTTAGTCAAAAGAATAAAAGTAAAAAAAAAAGAGTTCTGAGGGTGAAAACCACTATGTGGCAGTCCCATAACCTAAAATAGTAAAAAAAAAAGATGTATCCAAAGGTGAAAACCTCTCTTAGGCACCTAAGGATGAGATATTTGATGTCCTTATGAGTCATTTATAGGATAGATCTCTAGTATTGATAGAACCAACTTAGTCTATCGATTTGGGCACAATAGAGGAACCTCAGTTGATTCATGTAGCACAATCTCTATCAGAAGAAGAAAAATAGGCATTCACAAAATTCTTAAAAGAGAAGAAAATCAACTTTGCAGGAAAATATTCAGATATGCCTAGATCAGATCCTAATATCATCATGCATCATGTCTCTAGCACTCCTAGAGTTAAACCGATCAAGAAAAAGTTGCATAAAATGCATCCTCATGTGGCACTCCTTGTCAAAGCTAAGCTAGAGAAACTGTTAAAGGCCAGATTTATCCAAGTAATAGATTATGGAGAGTGGATTCCAAACATAGTTCTAGTATCAAAACTAGATAAATCAATCAAAGTATGCATAGACTTTAGAGATGTAAACACAACATGCCCTAAGGATGATTTTCCACTACCAAATATCAATATAATAGTGGACATGATTACGGGCTTTGAAATGTACTCTTTAATGGATGGTTTCTCTAGATACAATCAAATCAAGATAGCTCCAGAAGATCAAGAGAAGACAACTTTTACTTCTACATGGGGTACTTTCTACTGGAACGTCATGCCATTTGGTCTTAAAAACATTGGTGCTACATATCAAAGACCTATGGCATCTATCTTTCATGATATGATGCATAAAAACATGGAGGACTATGTTGATGACACTTTGGCTAAATCAATGAAAATATCTAAGCACCTACCTGACTTGGGTACAATACTAGATAGAATGGAAAAATTTAGTCTCAGACTAAATCCTAAGAAATGTGCCTTTGGTGTCACTTCAAGAAAACTTCTAGGGTACATTATTTCAAAGAAAGGTATTGAAGCAGATCCAGCCAAAGTCAAATCAATCATGGAGATGCAACCTCCTAAAAATATTAATCAAATGAGGAACTTACAAGGAAGGGTACAATCAATCAGACACTTCATATCTTAGCTAGCAGATATATCACAACCTTTCACAAAAACATTACATAAAGGTGTGACCTTTGCAAGGAATGCAGAATCTATTCAAGGGAATCCATTAATATTATATGTCTCCGCTATAGATACATCATTGGGGGCATTACTAGAACAACATGATGAGAATAAGAAAGAAAGAGCTATCTACTACATCAGTAGAACATTGGTATCCTATGAGAAAAAACATTCCATGATAGAGAAGGCATGTGTAGCTTTCATCTTTGCATCATAGAAGCTAAGACACTACATGTTAGCTCATACTACACAACTAATAGCACAAATTGATCCATTGAAGTACTTATTAAGCAAAGCTTCCCTCACAGGTAGACTAAAAAAATGGGTCATGTTACTGAGAAAATTTGACATCGAGTATGTTGAAAGAAAAGCTATCAAGGGACACGTCATTAAAGATTAGTTAGCTGAAGCACCAATGTTTGATGACCAACTAATGAAAATGGAATTCATTGATTCCTCTATTATGCACATATCTTCCAGAATATAGTGCTTATTCTTTGGTGGATCCTACACATAGAATGGATTTGGAGCTAGCATATTATTCATAACACCACCAGGTTACTCCATTCCAAAGGCATTTAGGATCAAGTTCCCTTGTACCAACAACATCGCTGAATATGAAGCTTTACTAAATGGAATGAATATAGAAATTGAATGGTGAGTAAGCACTATCATTCCTTTCCTATGATTGTCTAGAAACCCACATGATCTGCAATGTTGTCGGTCATGATTCCTCCTGCTACAAAAACATATACTCCTACCTTTGAGACCAAATCATTCCCAATACCTTTAACTATCATGAAAAATGCTACCTTATCCAAAAAACATCATGGTATGTCATCATTGGTAATGATTTATACAAACGAAGTCTAGATGGTGCATGTGTGAAAATTGTACCTAGTTGGACACAACACTTTAGTAAAACATTAGAGGTTAGCAAAATTGAAATCTACAAATAAATGAAACTAAGCTAACCAGGTGATTTACTTTCTTCTAGTAGGTGTGAGTATGGTATTCTCAGATTAGTCTGAGATTAGTGAAAATGTAACACATAAACAAAGGATTTGAATGCAAATGAAAGAAATGAGATATGAATGCAGATTAATCTATTTTTTTGAATTTTTGATGCAATACGATGAAAAACTATATGAAACTAGTCTAGAATGTATGAAATTGATATGCATATTATTCTAACAATGCTATGCTATGATATGAAAATGAATGTAAAACTATGAAAACCAATGAAAAATCTCACAAAATCGCATGTCGCAAATGCTTGATTCTTTAGATGCAATTTCATCAGAGTATTTGTGCAAATTCAAGAGATGTAATTATGAAGAGATCAGCCTTGATTTTATAGAAATCTAGGGCTTGAGAATGCATTGAGAAAAGCCATAAATCTTTCTTGATAAACACGGGTTGATTTTTGAGTTAAGAAGAAATCAGGAATAATTAACTCATAAAATCCTGCAAAAATAGCTTTTTGACTTAAATCAAAAGTTTAGATCAGCTTTCAACTCAAAATAGATGTTGAGTTTCAAAAAGATAACAACTTGAATTGATTTTCTGATTTAAAGTTTAACTACTCTTTGAATGTGCATAGATAATCATGAATTAATTTAAAAATAAAGTGATTTATTCTCAACTTAATTGATTTTTGAATTAAAACAATTGATTTATGGGTTAATCAATTATTTCACCAAACTTTATTCCAAAACTATATCATTAAATATTGACAATTGACATTAATCAATTAAATAAGAATTTAATCAAGTATTTGATAGATTTTGATTTATTGTCAAAATTAAATAATATAATTTAAGAATAAATGTAATTAAATCCAATTAAATGATTAAGTGGTAGAATTAAATTAATTAATTAAATATTCAGAATATTCAATTAATCAACTTTAGGATAAATGAGATTTATTGCCAAATAATATTCAATTAAAGATAATTAAGATAAATAGGAATATTTAGGAAATATTCCCCGATGTAGATTTAAGATAATCAATTAGGATAAACTAATGTGCAGATGTGCCTTAGGTTAGGACTTCGATGTCATTTTCATTTGATTTGAAGATGTAGGAGGTTAATGAACCTATAGCCCATTTTTGGGGTATTACATTTTGCCCCTCTTTGAATTACTGTGCGAAGTGTAGTGGTTCAAAGATTACTCTATTTTTTATATTGAGATTCATTTGAAATATGAACCGATTCTGAGATAGAAACTGATTGAAAGATTGGAAAATTTGATTCAAGTCCTGGTTGACCAAGAATCATGATGATGTTAACTATAACAACAATAAACTGATGATTATGAAAAAGTATCAAAACACCTGATTTTGAACCTTATGATTACGAAGAAGTGAGTGACCTGATTCCATACCTGATTGTCCAAAGGAATCGTAATGGTATCACATCTGAACCCTTCAGTTATGAAGAACCAAGGAAATAACACTAATGAACTGATGGTTATGAAAAGCTGATACAATTTGCAAGATTGATTAGGATACCAGATTGATATGGATCTCGATGAATCTGATATGCTCCAAGCGATGTGCCCCAAGTGACAAGGACTTTTGATGAATCATTAGTTAGATGTGGTTGTTGTCTTTGATCACTGAGGAAAGAAATTTGATTTACAGATTTGATTAATATGCAATACCATGCCCCCTTTAGGATGAAAATTGAAATCTGACAAGAAAAGCCAGCATGAAATAGTTTAGAAGCATGTTAATTGATTTGAGAAGTGGTTATACATGTCCAAGAACACGTTCTGCATCATTTGGAGGTCCAAAAGACCAATTTTGACTAGGTTTGACCATGAGTTGACCATGGTTGACCAAGATGAAATTTTGATAGTTTAATGTGAGATAATCAGTTAAGTTAAATTTTGGATTTCTATGATGATTGAAGGTCGTTTATGCAAGTAGTCTGCTGTCCTGGGTCTAAAAAAATCAAATCACAATTTTGACAAGGTAAATGAACTCAAATTTCAATTTTGATCCCAAAAATGAGTTCAAATTGTAGAAATTAGCTAGGGGTGCAATTTTTGTGGAAAAAAGAGCACTTTGAAAAATTAGGTCAAAACCTATATAAGGGCCAAAAGGGTCATTTTCAATTCATCATTCACTTTTGACTTTAGAAACTTTCATGGAGCCCTCTGAGAGAAAAATGACCGAGATGAAAGTTCAAGTCTCCTCACACCAATTTGAGCACAGCCAGCGATACCAGCGACCTCCCCAGTATGGGAACCCAGAAAGTGGACCTCTATGCCTCTCTATGAATTCAAATTTGTCATGTATTTATGCTTTTAGGATCTTTTTTGTACGCTTTTAGAATTTTAAATTTTTGCACCATGAAAAGTCATATGATAGTCCACTGGAGCTCATATGAGTTTTCATTTTCATTTCAATTGTCATCCTAGAACCACCTGAAACTCGTATGAGAGGGACCCATGTGTCGTATGATATTTCATCGGGTCCCTCAATTATCGTACAAGAGACTATGCTTTGTTGTGTACTCATGGTTTTTCATATGGAAACTTGTACAAGTTTTGATACCAGTCTAAAATGCCATATGGAAAATAGAGAGTCTTTTTCTCCTCCTTAGGTCAAACTTTTTATTTGTCTGATTTCATAGGTTGATTCCATAGCATTTAATGTACCTTTTGAAGTATTCAACTTTGCAATTTTTGTACTGATAGCCTGATTTTGACCAAATTACTGATAGGGTACCCTATTTTTGTGCTGTATAGGTTGTCTACCAGGATGTCCATATCTAGATTTTGCACTCGGTGACCCAGAGATTTTGTGTTTTGCTGCCTAACCTGATGAGGGTCCACTTAGCTTCATGTGGATTTGAGTACCTGATATGGTTACCTGAGATTCAGGTGAACCATGGTCTACTTATTGTGTTGATTGAGCACTTTCATTAAGAGACTTAGACTTTCCAATTGCCTACTGGAGAGCTCATAGTTACCCTTGAGGACATCTACTAGATATTGTGGATACCATTCCATGGTCCTCGGCCTGACTATGTTAGTTCGGGGAACTCTGGCCTGCATGCCTTCAGGAGATTATTCAGTGATGACACATAGCTGACTCAGTCTATTTCATGGGAGTCATTAGTTTAGAGATATGGATAGACACATAGATTAGAGTGCATCATAGCTTGGATGATCGGTGGGATCATCATGTCTGACTGTCAGTAGAATGGTCTATTAATGGGTTGGGCCCCGAAGGTGGCTCGATTGATGGAAACTTCTTCTGAGTTGGGTTGGGGACAGTCCATGCTCACCCATATATTCTTTGAGATGCATGAGATAGTGGACCAGGAGAGAAAATCATTTTCTTCTGGTGCTTTAGTTCTATAGATTTGGGCATGGGAGCATATCCCAATATGTTGGCCGGTATGTCAGTCATAGAGACAGCTGCAAGAGCCCATGATATATGTTTATTCTAAATATATCACACATGTGTGCATGGGCATTACTGAGTATTGGAGGTGTGTCCTTGATGACATGACCTATTGTATATGGAGACCTTACTTACAGATTGAGGCCTAGCCTACTAGTCAGGCATAGTTCGGTTATTTCTACCAAAGTCGGATACTGATAGGTAAATCCACCATTGTCCTTGGGTGTTTCCTTATTTCACGGGTGTGGAGATAGTACAACCTCATCTAGGATGTACCACAGGAGCATGTTACTTATGCATGGTTAGTCTGAGAGCTTGGATTGGGATGGAAAGTTCATCTCTCTTATGCTCTTTGCATGTAGGAGTATACAAGTACTGTTCTAAGAGATTGGGACTATATACCATAGATAGTTGATGTTGGGGTTGCATATTCTTTTTTTGCTTGGTTGGTGGAGCATCCAATGCGTAGGTTTTTTGATCCTACTGAGTTGATACCTTCTATGAAGGAGGTTGCAGATATCATAGGTGTCCCTATGGGTCAAGGTCAGAGGCACCATGATATTCAGATTCTGATTGTACAGCCTACACCGCTGAGGCCTAGAGCTATCATTACACCATAGAGGCCATCTGGACATATGAGACCACCTCATCCCTCTATTTCTACAATAGGAAGGCCTATAGGTTTGTAGAGGGGATCCACTAGAGGAGAGCATGGTACACTTGGTAGTATTGGTAGTACAGATGAGGTACTGGGTGCTCAGTAGGATGTAGGTGCTGATACTAATGCTACTCAGATGGATACAAATTTTAATCTTGGTGTGGAGAGTAAACATCATAAGGCACACAGAGCAGAGTTTGTTGATCAGCCAGGTGAGGACACTGATATGCCCACTACAGATGTAGATCCTAGATTAGCTTAGACTCCATAGGATATTATTAGATCACTCAAATTATAGATTCAAGATTTGAGATTGCAAAGCACTAGACTTGAGGTACACCTCAAGGAGTTTGAGAGGCAACATTTAGAGCAGCAGGCAGAGAACAGATGGTTATAGGAAAAGGTTACTCATCAGACTGCATGGAGTGCCTACTATGTCTCTGCATATTATGTTGTTGTTCATGCTGGATAGAGAGTACCTACATACTCTCAGTATATGATTGCCTTAGAGGGAGCTAGAGCACCACAAGCTAGGGTAGCACTAGATGCACCAGCACCACCTCCACCAGATATAGAGGATCAGGTAGACAACTAATCTTTCTTAGTGTTCTGATCATTTTTGTCATTTTGTCCATAGATATTGATCTGACTCTAATAGCTCACATGAGCTCATTCTTTTGTATACTATGACATTGGTGCACCCCTGACTATTTTTGTGGTTTTATGATATATATATATATGAGATCGAGTTTTGGTTATGACATCATTTGTACTTGTCATTTTGTGTATGATGATATCATGTGATGTAAATGCTTTGATTAGTGTAGAATGTATGGAATATGAAATGCAATGATTTCTTTTCAAATCTACGTGATTATGGAAAATGTATGACAATATATGTTGTTGATTATTATATGCAATGATAAATGCACATGTAGAATGTAATGTAATAGATGGGATGAGTATGATATCCAATGTAAATGCAATGATACATGTTACACTATTTTTCATCATGCAAAATAATAGACAAATAGTAAGGGTGCATTTAGGTTCTTTCATTCAACAGTGCTTTTTAGGTTATGTGAATACACATTTTTGTTATTGCATTCATATCAGATTGATAAATTGTACTCTAAGTATTGATCACATGTCAAAACTTTCAAATTCATAATTGATCATTACATTGTGCATTCATACTGAATGTAATTTACAAATGTTCATTCATACTTCGTATTTCTTATCAATAAATAGAGTACAAAGTGCAGAATAGAAAGAAGAGATAGGGTATGAGTGAGTCCGTTGCATTGCCTTGAAGAGTCTGCATCTCTGGAGCTGGTTGTCATGTCTGATCCTAGTCCTCTGGGTCTTCATTCTGAGTCTGCATCTATCTGGTCCTAAGTCTTTAGGGGTTGTCCTGCATCATGGTTAAGGGTTTGTTAGATCTGATTGGATCTAAGAAATGCAAAAAAGGAATGAGACATCATACATTATCAAATTCTTTCATGGCTGCATATATTTCTTATATTCAATGCAGTAACAAGATGAGCATGCACACAAAGTGAAAAGCGGTGTTAAAGACAATTGTGCATTTTATGTTAGTGAGCACACCAGTGGTCTGATGGATGCCCAAAATTGACCACTGAGTCATGTTCACTAACATAAAGTGTTATTTTTGATGCTTCAAGCTTAATAGAGAAATGCATGGTTCAAAACAGACTGATATTCTTCATAGTTGAGAATCAATAGAGATGCAGTACAATAAACAGTTTATGCTGCTCACAGAATCAGTATCATATTTAGATGTTATTCATTTTGCTGAAAAGATGTTTAAAGATCAAACACAGGAATACATGAATCTATTTTTGGGTGTCATGAGCCCGTGCTTGAACCCCATAAATAGATTATGTTGCTAAAAGTGAAATTTGTGCTATAATCTTGTCATATTTGAAAATCATGGATTTATTGTAGAATATAAATCTATATTATAGTGCTCACTGTGAAAATACTAGATGCATAAGCTGCCAGCAAGGAAAGATAATTAGACAATGGTGTAATGCACGGATTCAGGTCTTATGAATGATACAAACTATCTGTGATAACTGCTACAACATAGTATAGACTTTGCAACAAGTTGTATACATACAGGGAGAGTGGGTGACATCTATTATTTGCAATATTTAAGATGCTATAAGATGTCAGAGCTGAAATGCTACAGATGAAACAAGCTATACAAAGTATTCAAAATATTTAAAAAGTTTAGATCATAGTAGATTAATTAAATATGATGGTCACTGATAGAGAAAGCTTACGGTGTGCATCAAATAAAGAATTTTAGTCACCCTTTACCAATAGTGGCCACTAGCAAGGTGAACTGCAAGTTCAAACAGTAGAGCAAGAAAAAAATAAATGCTAGTTAGATGAATGTTAGCATCTAATATCAAGCCATGAATGCAATAATATAGTTCGTGTTCACAAGATTGAACTCATTAAAATGAAGATAACCTATAGTAAGAACCTGCAATTGTTGCTAGGTTATAAGCATGAAGCTCGTGGTTTTACAACAGTCGCAAAATGTCATACATGGTAAGATGTATTCACAACTTGCAAACAAAAGTGTGTTGAGCATTTTTCGGTTCAATACTTTTGAACCCATATATGGTAAATAAAAAATAAACAATATTTGAGCTCAAAGAAATGCATGGAGCCACGGTTAAAGCTATAGTAAGAACAGTTCAACAAATATACAGTTCAACAGAGATATATAAACAATGAAGGTCATGAATCATGGTGTAGGCTCGTGGTCAATACAAATAAAAAAGAGAAGAGCTTCTAGTGTATCCAAGTTTATGCAAGGTGAGTTACGAGTTATAGTTTAAAGTGTTGAACATTCAGCTGAAAAGCAAGCTTCATAATACACCAGTCTTTTGACTGTTGAAACAAAGATTTAACTATGACTCTTAACTGTGACTATACAATAAAAAAGAAAACCCTCAAGAAAGCATATTTGGGTTTGTGCAAAGAAAGAAATATTCATATCTTTAAAGTACCAGTGAACGGATTGAAACAACAGTGGAGAGCCCACGTTTTGCTCTAGGTTTTGATTTCATTGCATTACATTGCATGAAGATAAACAAAGAGGTCAAATGAATGAACTTACAGTTTGATCAAGCTTGAGTTTGTCTCAATGTTGAGTTCTCAAGTTTGAGTCGAGTATAAGTATATAATAAACAGTGATCTCCAGTACAATAGTGAGTGATTTTCAGCAAGGTCGAGCTTTTTCATGGTGATGCCGAGCATTCTCAATAGTTTTTGAACCCTTTCCAATATGTTAGGGTTTTCATTTTCCCTAAATTTTCTATGAAGAATGAGATATCAAATGCCGGGAAGCAAATGGAGATAATGAAATTTGGGATCCACCAAGTAGAACAGTGCATTCAACGCATGACAGTGCCAGCAAAGCTTTGAAAACCGAACATGCCACCTATTACTCTCGAGACATGTGTCTGCAAGTGGATTGAGTCTTGTCGACTCTCCACTTTGTATAATTTCATACTTAGATTTTTATCTAAGTTTAAAGTTTAGGCTTTTTAGATTTATGTCTAAAAGTTATTTTCTTTTTATATTTTAATATTACTCTTTTCTAATACTAAAATTAATAATGTTTTGGCAATTATCATTTGTAAAAGGATTTAATTCCTTTATATAAGCCAAAAATGAGGGAGAGGGCATTTTTTAGACTGAAATCTTTTAGGCTTAGTTTAGTGGCACATTTTTGGGCACATTTCTAGGCTAAATTGAGGAGCTTTGATTTTTGGATTTGAGGCTAGGTTAGGTTATAAAATTGATTTTTGATAATCAATTTGGGGTTGCAAATTTTGGAGAGAGGGCATTTTAGTGAACATATCATTCCTAGATGCTTTGAAGGCCATTTTTGTAATCATCTTGTCAGATTTTTGAAAGAAATGAACTAGATTCCTGGACTCCCATTGTGTGTACTTGTTTTCAATATCAAATCCTACTTCATCTTTTCTAGCAAGTGTTAAAATTGGTTATTATCTGAAAGAAGTGAATGAAATTATATTCCTTCTCAAGAAAATTAGCTACCCCTAGGCCTTGCATGAGAAATGTATGTTGTTAATTCTCCAAGTTGTTTGTGGTAGAACCCTGATAGCATGAGTTTATTAACCTATATGTTGAACATAGAATCAGATTGTTAAAGGTATTCGTTTGTGAGTCAGAATTGAAATTCATCTTTTTGAGAGGCCTGAATCAGTCATTGGTGTATCACCCTATCTTTTTAGTTTTAGTATTCTTTTCCTTTTTCCCAACAGTTATAAGATCAGGAAAGTGATATTCCATATTTTAAAGGAACTGGCCTAGAATCCAGAGATTCCTCTTCATTCATAGTCTACCCACAGCTAGGAGAGGTTTCCATTGTCGAGATAGAATTTTTGTTAGCCTTAATGCCTGATGTAAGGTAACAATTCTAAGCTTGAACAATACACATGATATGTTTTTGCAAGTATTGATGAAGGCAAGTACTCAGTCTTTTATCAAAAATGATATCTAACCCAAGATAGTGACTGCTTGCGGTTCGGTGAAGAGACCTTCGTGTGAGATTCAGCTCTTGTGAGATGTCTAGCATTGTTTGAAGAATCATTGAAGCGTTCAAGTTTATTCATCAATTGTGAGATCATGCAATCATGCAAAGTGCAGAAATGACATGCAGAATGAAATGCAAACCTATGACCTAGGACCTAGTCATTGATCATGTGTCGGTCATTTTCACCACTGAATTTTTAGGTAACCAGATAAATCAATACAACATCCACTAGTTAGGAGACCACAGATATATTAATATTGATTTGTATGCTAAAAAGTCAATACAATGCCCACTGGCCTAGATAACCATGGACATATGAATATGTAATTTGTTGTCGGAATGATGGATTAGATATAAGCACCAAGGCATAAATGCCAGGATGACCTAAATATCATGTCCATTTTGATAGAGCAATTTGTATAAGCATCAAAACATAGACGTTGTGATGACCTGAATATGCCTTGCGGTTCAAACACATCAAGCAGTCAAGAGATCATTCTAAATCCAATGTGAATTACCCATAGTGACCCTTTATCATTCACATCTTTAGGTAAGATCGCGTTTCACAGTAGGAGTAAGAACTTACTCAAAAAGACAATAGTTAGATCAAACTTGAATTTTCTTGGTATCAATGGTCGAGGTACTCATGGCCATCCAACATGAAATGGAGGCTCTTACAGACCAACACCATTTCAATACAGAATTTCCAAAGTTGTTAGATTTTCACTTAAAGAAGAAAATAAAGAAAACATTATGCCCCTAGTCATCACTCTCTAAATCTTGTACAAGACATCATCGAAAAGCTTGAAAGGACACAATATGCAAAAATCTCAATGTGAATCAGTAAGCATACAAAGAGATAAAATCAGTGCAGCAGAGATTATTTTCATTTTGTTTATGTTGATGTTTGTTTGTGTTTGACTGCAAAATCCTTTCTGGTAAGGAGATAGACAAACTGACTCAGATGTAGCTCCTGTTGACACTAAAAATTTTAGGTTCCAAATAAATGAAACGTCAGGGAAGTATAGTATACTTTTTTCATAGTTTATATAATTTCCCTATGTTAAAAAATTAAAATGATTAAAAGGGCATAAATACTTGTCATTATTTTATCTTCATGAAATAGGTTGTTAGCTATTTTATTTTAATAAATTTAATGCATATGTATTGTGAAATAAAATAATTATAAAAAATTATAAATAAAAAGGTGGTGAGATGGAGTTGAACATTCGACCTCTCAAGCCAACCTTTTTCCTATCTACCTACCCTCCTACCCCCTAACCAGTTAGTCTATTTATTTTCTTCGAGAGGATTAGGAGGAGAAACTAATTTATCTATGTTTTCATGTGCAGGTGAGAAATTAATACAATTTGTTACACAAGGAGTAATCATTTCCTTAATTACTTTTCAAATCAATGATGAAATATTATTCTCCCATGTATTATTTATTTCCT
Source organism: Chamaecyparis obtusa (assembly GCA_027943335.1). Taxonomy (NCBI): domain Eukaryota; kingdom Viridiplantae; phylum Streptophyta; class Pinopsida; order Cupressales; family Cupressaceae; genus Chamaecyparis; species Chamaecyparis obtusa. The sequence goes on from BSBK01001384.1 coordinate 1,689,835, forward strand.
TGATTTTAGGAAAAAGGAATGGGGAGAGGGAGTTCAACACTTGACCTCTCAACCCATTCTTTTTTCCTACCTAAACTACCTGACCTACCCTAATCAATTACTCTATGTGATTCCTTGAGGGTATAGGTAGGAATTAAGGGATAAATATTAGATTATTGAATTTCCTTTTAATAATTTAGAAATATATTATTATGATCATAAATGTAATTGATTTTCTTTTATATGATGTTATATATTTTTATGAGACTTAGATTTATTACTAATGTGATTATTCTTTTAGGGTTTCATTTCAAAGTACCCTAAAAACCCTAAAGTGAAAAGTATATAAATATATTTATTTTGGTAAAATTATTATTGGCCATAGGGTTTGAAATATTGTTAATTGTCATTAACCTTTTAGTTTCAAATACCTAAAAGTAACTTTTCATTTTACTCTCTTATATTTTTAATTTTAAAAGGGCAATCTATTAGGGTAAAGTGGGTATTAATGATTTTACCTTACTTTAATTTGATTTTAGCTTTTCATTTTGTAAATTAAGTGATTTATTAATATATACATTTTAGAGTTTTTATTTAGAAAGTGAGATTATTTTAGATTCCTAAAAATATATGTATCTTTTATATAAAATGGTTGTAATATTATTTTACATTAGAAAATTTTTGTAACATCTAGGTGGTTATTTTGTAAAATCAATGTACTTTCCCTACGTGGATTATTTTGATATTTATGGCGAGTACTTTCCTCTCTTTGTTAGGGTGGATTATAAAACTTTTTACCCTAATGTTTTTAAAATATTTCTATGTTGTAATTTACATTGCATTATGTTTGTGAATAGATGTATTTTAATAAATAAATATAAATGCATTATGTTTTATTTTTAAAATAAAGGTAAAATTCAAAACATAATGTCATTTTTTATTTATTTAATGTTTTAAGTATTATCTTATTAATGAAATCTCTCATGTTTTGATAATTAATGTGGGCAACTTATGATTAATATTTAATTTTTATTTATACTCCACTTTATTTATCAAATACATTTATAAATTATGGCATGAATTTATTTCAATTAATTATTAATTAATAAATACATGATGGTGGTCTTTATAGAAGCCTAATAAATTATGAATATAATAATTATGATTTTAGGATTTATTAAATGAATATCTAATGTCAGGTGTTTTTGTGCAGGAACTAAACGTTAGATTATTATGCACAAATATCTAAGATCATAACAAATAAAAAATTTTGAACGGGAAATATTTCCCTAATAACCATTGTTATGGTTTAATTTGTATTTCTTAGGTTAGTTGCCGAGATTAGGTCTTATGAAAGGGCATGTCTTTTCACAGGGAACCATTGGATATTATATTTATAATAAAACATTTGTAATGAATTATCATCATGATAAACAATTTGGAAAAATCTCCCCGACTACAGATGTGGACCTAATTTTCAATTTTGCAAGTGCAAATGTCAGAGTAGTTATTTATGCTTCCTAAGGTTATACAGTTTCTTTTATTTTCAATTAGTTTTTCAGATTAGTCTGTGAACCAAGGTATCCTACTATGTTCTTTTCCTTGATTCATTTGTTTAAGGTTAATTTGTACAATTCAAATAGAAATTGCAAGGTCTGTGAACCTGTTGTTGTTCCTTCCGACCTCTTAATTTGGGTTAAAATTGATAGGACTAATTGTATAAATTATTTTGAATTCATGATTGAATGGAAGCCTATAGGGTGATGGTCTCTCTTTATAGGAGTGAGTTACCTTAAAACCATCTCTGACTATACATATGATTGAATGTAATTGACTCTATTCCCAATTTTGCATCAGGCACTGATCTCATTTCATTTGTAATTGTTATTTGGTTCTTTCTATTGTTTACATGTTAAATCTAATATCTCTCTTTACAAACCATTCAATTAAGTTTTAGTAATAATTTTAAGCTTTAGTTTAGATTTCAAGCAATTTAGCCATTAGGAGATTATAATTTTCCTCCAAGGATTGTTTACCCCTTTGGAAGGAATTATTGTTTTTTCTATGCATGCATTTTTGCAGCATAGGGCATCGGTGAATTCAGGCCTACTAGCCTTGGCTCGATCAAGTCAGAAATGTAGAGGCACTTGTTTATGCCTATCAGTTGGCCTCAAAATAGTCTAGGTTTTTTGAGCACCAACAAATTGGTGACTCTGCTGGGGATCGCTATCAGTAAAGGAGAGTTTTAGAATCTTTGGTTACTATTACAGAGACTCTACTATGATAAAGGACTCAAAATAGTTATAGATTCCTCACAGAAGGTGAGGTGGTGACTCTAAAACTGAGTATCAGGCGAAGCCTATGTTAGGGAGAAGATCTCTAAAGATTAAGTTGCTTGCTAAACTGAAACCAAATAGGAGAAATAAGAAATAAAAAAAGAAGATGTTGTATGTGTCTCTTGAAAAGAAACCTAACTAAAATAAAGGTCAGGAGTTTTCCTGTGAGCAATTCCCAAGTTCAAATCACCATAGCCCAATGAGTAACAATGAGTATAGAAATACTTTTCTATATTCTGAGCCCGGTAATCAAGAACCTATGTATGAATAGGAGTAGGAGGATAGGCAGATGGATGAAGTAATTGAGGGGATGATTAGATTGGAGAATAAAGATAATCTAGGATGCTCAAAGCCCTTAGAAGACAACCTGATGAAGCTCTTAGGAAGTTGGGAATAGAAAGGGAAAGCATTATTTCACCTAAAAGAAGTGATGCAGAAAATGGGGAAGAAAATAATAATGAAGTTATTCGGGTGCCAGTTTACACTCCTCCCCACAGAAAAATAGCAGTCATATTTTTAACAACAGTTACACTTGTAATACCCCAAAAATGGGCTATAAGTTCATTAACCTCCTACATCTACAAATCGAATGAAATCAACATCAAAGTCCTAACCTAAGGCACATCTAAACATCATCGAATCCTAATTCATTATCTTAAATTCTACATCGAGGAATATTCCTAGCAATATTCCTAATTATCTTAATTATCTTTAATTTAATGATTATTTGGCAATAAATCACATTTATCCTAAGTTTGATTAATTGAATATTTTCATATTTAATTAATTAGATTTAATATCTTGCCACTTAATTGTGTAATTAAATTTAATTCTATCTATTATTAATTGTATTATTTAATTTTGACAATAAATCCAATATCCTATGAATAATTGATTAAATTCTTATTTAATTAATTAAAGCAAGTTGTCATTATTTAATAATATAGTTTTTAATAAAAGTTTGATTAAATAATTGATTAACCCATAAATCAATTATTTATTTTCAAAAATCAGTTAAGTTGAGCATAAATCACTTTATTTATTTAATTAATTCATAATTATTATGCACATTCAAAAGAAACAGTTAAACTCCAAATTAGAAAATCAATGCAAAGTGTTGACTTTTTAGAATTCAACATCCTTTTGGAGTTCAAAAAGCTGATCTAACCTGTAATTTGAGTTAAAAAGCTATTTTTTGCATGATTTGCATGTTTTTGTGAATTAAATTAACTTTATTATTAGATAACTCAAAAATCAAGCTGAGTTAATTTGAGTGATTTATGGCTTTTTTCCATGCACCTCCAAAGCCTTGGATTTCTATAAATCAAGGCCTCAGCTCATCTCAAAGCATCTCATATTTTTGCACAATCACACTGGAGAATTGCAATTGGAAGGATCAAAGCTTATTGCGAATCAACATTGTTGTGAGATCACTTTTGTTTTCATATTATTGTTAGATCAATTCATAGCATATCATTTTTTAGCATATCATAGATTTCATATCAGTTTTTCATATTATTGCATAGAAAATATCAAAAATATAAATTAATTGCATTCATTCCATATCCATCTTTTGCATTCAAATCCTTCATTTAGGTGTCGTCTAGGTCACTGATCTCGATAGCAATCTAAGAACATCAATCTCGCACCTAGTAGAAGGCAGTAGATTGCTTGATTAAATTAGATTTCAATTTTGCACGATTTTGATTTTTGCTAACCTCTAATGTTTTACTGAAGTGTTGTGTCTATAGATCAGGTACAATTTTCACACACACAACACTAATCCTATGTTTGAACCAAACAATGAAGAAAGGATCACAGGAAGTGACAATTATCGGTTTAAGGTTTTTTCTAATCCAGTGTATAACATGGATAATGACCGGGGAGACAATAATGATCACTATGAAAATCAAGATAGTGCACAAGGGACTGCAAGGAATAATAGTGACCACGAAAATCAAAATTGGGATAGTGAATATAATTTTCATGATTTGTAAGGATGACCTGTGCATAATGGAAATGTCTATAGTTTGTTCAATAATGGTGAACACAGTCACTCCCAATATGGTGGAGGTTCACAACAATGGAGAGATAATGATGTAAAACATTTTGGTCATAATATTATTAATTTTGAGCAAAATCATAATGAGAAGCATTATGAAAATTTGCAAGGAAATAAAAATATTAATGAAGAATATTATGAAACTCAACATTATCAAAGTAGAGATATTATAAATAATAATAAAAATGATGGTGCCCGAAAACCTATAAATGATCAAAATCATTTAAAAGGTAGAAATGATCAACATTATAATATCATTAAGCGGCATGGGCAGCTTTATGAAGACCGTATGATAGGAAAATGTGAAAAATATCTACAAAATAAAATGGGAATTAATAAAAATCAGTATCTATACCTTAAAGTTGGTGAGCAAGATAACGAGGGTTTTTACCTACCTATAAATAAGGATTTATTCAACCAACATTTAATTGGTGGAGAAAAGCAATATAATAGCAATACACAAGATTACATTGCACAATAGATTAGTATGCATGGAGGTTATTATCAGCAATTTGGCAAATCATGTGAGCAACATGGTATCAAACCTACACAAGAGGATGAGGAATATGTGAAAGGAGGTGTTCAAGGTAAACAATATAATAAAAACTTTTATGAACAGCTGAATGATTGCCAGCTTGCACAAAATAAAAGGGATTATTGCAAAAATAATGATCAGCCTACCAATCATGTTAATCTTAATGACCCATGTGAACAACAGCATGATCCACATAATACACATTATGGACAAAACAAAATATAGCAAGAGAGCCAAACACAACACTCCAGAGGCTTGTGTGAGAAGCCATGTAGCTTCATATCTGTGCAAAAAGGGGATGAGCAATATGATACTAGTATTTATGAACAACAAAGTCATAGTTATCAACTTGCACATAAGGGTGTGGATATTCAAAATCAACAAAGTAATAATGTATATTATCAGAATCAAGACTTATGTGGGCAGTTGTATAACTCTCAGCTTGCACAAAATCAAAAATGTGAGTAGCATATTAATAATAATACACAAGATAAAAGTGATATTGTGCAACAAAGTATTATGTGTTACAAGTATCAGTCTAGAGGCTTGCGTGAGCAACCAAGTAGGCCTGTACAAAGCTAGCATTATGCCATTGAAAACACACAAAACAATGAAGCGCATTATCAAAATTAAACACCTCAACAAATAAATGATACCTATCCACTTGCACAGGATTGTGTGAAGATGAGTATTAACAATGAGTGGAATAATAAATGTTTTTATAAATAACAAGACAAGAGTTATGTACTTGTGCAAGAAAGGAAAGAGTATTTCAAAAACAATAATCAGCATAAGTATTATACACAACAGCATGTAAGCTTGCATGAGCAGCCAAGAGAGCTTGCGTAAAGCTAGTATAATGCACAACATAAAGATGCACAACCAACAAATAATATGTGGGAGTAGCATGTTAACAATTACCAGACAAATAATATGCAGGGAAGTAACAATAATCAGCAGTGTGATGCACATGATACACATAGTGGTCACAATAACATTTAGCAAGAGAATCAAATCCAATAGGCTGGGAATAATATGTATGACTTTGAGTAGCCAGGCGAGATTTAAAAATTTGTGCAAGGTGAGAGTAAATGTTTTAAAAGGAATAATTATATAAGTTGTGATAATGTGCAATTCAATTTGACAAAACATGAGCAACATGTTAAAAACAAAGATAGAAGTGAACATGAGCAGAATTATCTATATGGAATTGATGACAACGTGATAGTGGGAGCTGACATTAAAAATAAAAGCTATTATTACCAAGGAAAAGGGGATAACGAGAAATTGAATGATGATTTTTTGCAGCTGAGTAATTTTTACCAGCTTGGGCACATGGAAAATGAATATAATAATAAAAATATTCATGCTAGCCTTGAGGATATAAAAGGTAATAAAGAATTTCATTTACAACAAGGTAATTATTTATATAATGGAAACATTAATGCAGGAGGAAATAAAGTATATACTCAATATATTGAAGATGAAAATAAGTATAACCATGATCGAAGTGTTGGAGAATATACATATCTAGTAAACCGTGTAGAAAGCCAAGGTGGTGCACAAGTTTTTTATACTTATATAGATGATATAAGCGGTGAATGCTTACAGCAACGTGGAAATTACACATAGGGAAGAGGGGAAAATTATCATATTAATACACAACCTGGAAGAAATCCTACGCAGCAATATCATGCACAACAAATGAAGGGTTCAATGCATCTGAGTGGAGGCCAAAACTATGCACAACAATATGCTATGGGCACAAATTAGCAATCTGCAAATCTAGGACAACAGTACTGTCAACAACACAGAGGATGGATGCAAAATCCAATGAATATGGATCAACAACCTCACACTGGTCAATATGGTAACCTGGCAAATCAACACCAGAGAGGTAACCTTATTCCCTAAAATCAATATTTTCAAAATAACAATAATAGAAATCTATTTGATGCCAGATTTCAAGAAATAAATGAGAGATATAAATAGTTAGATATTTCAAACATTATATGCTTTCCTGACCCAATACCTAATAAATTAAAAGTTGTTATCCCCAAGTTTACTGGTGATGGATCTCAATTAGTAGAACAACATGTCATAAATGTTAAAAATGTTGTATATGAATTTGATATAACATATGAAGATGTGCGTATGAAAATGTTAGTGCATTCACTCAAGGATAGTGCAAATGAATGGTATAGAAATTTGCCAAATGGATCAATTAACTGTTGGAAAAGTTTTGTTGATCAGTTTATGGAAGAATTTGGTGATCACAGAGATCCATCTTTTGCATCTCATTAATTAACTAGTATAAAGAAAAATATGAATTTGAGATAGTAAAAGAATTTAATAAAAGGTTTAACAAAGTGTTGAATAAAATTTCAAAAGAGATTCGCCTTGTGGATTCCTTTTTAATAACCTTTTATTTGATAGCCTTTGATGTCAAAACAAATTATGAGATAAGGTCTCATAACCTGATAACATTACAATGAGATTTCAAAATTGCATTAAATATTGAAAACAATAGAATAACTATTGGGAGAGTTGATAAAAGAAATGATCCCAGGCTATTCAATCCTATAGTCCTGAAGAGGAATGAAGAAAGTGATAAGATGGATGAATTAGTGAGTTTAACGAAAAATTTGCAATCAAATAAAAATCACTTTCAAATAGGAAAGCATGATAGAAATTTCAACAAGAATGACAGATACAGGTTGCAAGACATGCCTTATCATACCGAATGGAAAGATGGAAAGCCTATGAAAAAACAAATAGACACTCCAGACTCTATTAAGAAAAATAATCATTTCATAGGGGATGAGCTTTTCTATGACATTTTCAAAATGCCTCACCCCCAGGATCAATGCCTTATAGTACAAAAGATTATGGAGGAAGAACAACAGGGATGTGAAGAGAAGCCTTTGATAAATACTCTTTCATCTACACCCTTTTGGTCAAGAGATAGTGATGATTCAGACGGAGAATACATGCCAGATTAAAGTTATAGAAGGTTAGGATACCAACAGGAGCAGCAATTCTTTTCAGATAGTGATGAGAATCTAGATATCAGAAGGAAAACAAAAGAGGAAAGAGAAGCTTACACTGTGGCAACGATGGAATAGATTCTTAGCAGCTATCGCTTAAGGAACAGGAATGTGAACTTAGGTAATGAACAAGCAACAGGGATGTACAAGATTTCAAATAAGAATGCTGAGATAAAGAAGGTAAAGACAGATGTCCCTAAAAGGCAAGTTGATCAGACATCAAAGATAAGAAAACCCATGGACAAGAAAAGCAATGGTAAGAAAATTTCAAACTGTACCTAATTCATGTATCAAGCATTATCTCAGGTAAAACTTTCTATCCCTCTAATGGAAATAGTTAAATTAACTAATTGCAAGAATGAAATGATCAAGATAATAAATGATGTTGTTAAAAAAGATTCAAAGGAACAAAAGGATAATGAAGAATTACCAATTATTGACCTAGGAACTTCTGTTAATGAAGATGCTACTAAAGTAAATCCTTTCTTTCTAACTTTGTTGATAAACAATAAATTAGTTAAAAATTGTATGTTAGACTCTGGACCGGCAATTAATATTATGCCTCATGGGGTAATGAAAGAATTAGAAATGAATGTGGATACTACTTATGGAAAATGCTATGCTATGGATAATAGATCAGTTTCAGTTATTGGAATAATGGAAAATGTTGAATTTAAGTTTCCTTCTTGTCCTGAAAAGCCCTATAAAATTGATATTACTATTGTAGAAGTACCTCCTAGTTATGGAATGTTATTATCTAGATAGTGGTCCAATTTAGTAGGTGGAAATGTTCAATTAGATCTCTCTTATGCTTGTATCCTAGTGAATGATAGGGTTATAAGGATCGACAAGGAACCAAGATCTACTTACATCATTGAATATATTGATCCAAGTTAGGTTACACACTTCTGCCATATCGACATGGAGAATTTCTAGGTAACTATTCATAAAAGTCTCATTGAAAATACTAGTCCTATTGAAATATGTGCTAAGGAAAATAGTGATTTCATTTGGAGTTTTTTTTTGATGGATCATGTAGCAAAAGTGGTAATGGAGCAGGTGTAGTCTTCATATCCCAAAATGGGAAATCCTTTAAATATTCCTTTTCGTTAGCTTTTGAATGTACTAACAATACTGCAGAATATGAAGCAATCCTGTTAGGTCCAAAAATAGCAGGTAAGCATGGTATCAAAATTCTTTCTATTTATGGTGATTCTGAATTGGTTGTGTCTCATATTAGGGATAAGTTTGTTACTAAGAATCATACCCTAAAAAGGTACAATAATGAAGTCTAGGATTCTATAGAATGTTTTGATGCTTTTTCAATAACATGGATGGATAGGTCTGAAAATATTCTTGTTGATTTCATGGCTAACCTAGCAGTTAAGCATAATGATATTCCATGTGAAGATATTGCATAGGTATAGATCAAATCAAGTCCAACAATACCTAATAATGTTCATAATTGGCAAATCTTTGAGGATGATAGAGACATCATAAAGTTCCTTGCATGTGAAGAAAGGTATGAAGATCAGTTTATTGATTTAACTGCTTACGTTGAAACAATAGATGAAAATGATACTTTATTTGGAAAAGATGTAATTCAACTTAAAACTAATAAAATTCCTAAGGGCCTTATTGCATTAGAGAGAATGTTTGATAATAAGGATTCTAGTAGTAGGGTTAAAATGGAAAATACCACAATAGAGGAAGTAGAAAAGATATACTTAGGAAATGAACATACTCCTAAAGAGGTTTTCATTGGTAAAAAGTTAACTCCTAAAATCAGATCTGATATTGTTAGTTTATTAAGAAAGTATAGACATTTATTTGCTTGGTCCTATGATGATCTTAAAGCCTATAGAGAAGACTTGTTCCAACATGAGATACCCCTAAGACCTTATGCAAAGCCCTTTAGACAAAGGAAACAACCGATTAATCCAACTTTGGCTCCTAAGATGAAGGAGGAACTCATTAAGATGAGGGATGCCGGTATCATCAAGCCGATTAGACACTCTACTTGGGTTTCAAACTTGGTACTTTTTAGGAAGAAGAATGAAGATATCATGCTTTGTGTGGATTTCAAAAACCTAAACATATCTTCATTAAAGGACAACTATGCATTACCAAATATGGAGGCATTATTACAAAAGGTTATACTAAATGAATTGTTATCCATGATGGATGGGTTCTCTGAGTACAATTAGGTAAAGGTTAAAGAAGAAGAATAGTACAAAACAACGTGCACTACACCATGGGGTACATATGTTTATGAAAGAATGTCGTTTGGACTTACGAATTCCATAGCTACTTTTTAGAGAGCCATGGATGTGGATTTTGGGGATTTTATTGATATTATCATGGTAATATATCAGGATGACATCACATCTTATTCTAAGAAGGTAGAAGATCATTGCAAGCATTTAGAGAATATTTTCAAAAGAGCCCTTGAATATGGAGTATCCTTAAACCTGAAGAAATGTCATTTTGGGGTAACCGAGGGTAAACTTCTTGGTCACATTGTTTCTAGGGAAGGAGTCAGAATAGACCCAGAAAGGATTGAAGCAATTGAGAGGGTTCAAATTCCTAAAAATGTTAAGGGGATTCAATCTTTCTTTGGGAAAATCAACTTTGTGAGAAGGTTTGTCCTAAATTTTTTAGAAATCATAAAACCTATTGCAAAGATGTTAAAGAAAGATGTAGTTCTAAATTGGATAGATGAGGCCTTAGAAGCATTTTCCAACATTAAGAAAGCAATCAAAGAAGCTCTAGTTTTGAAATATCCTAATTTTTCCAAACCATTTTAGTTATTCTCCTTTGCTTCTTTCCACACCATCGCAATAGTCCTGTTATAGAAAAATGATGAAGGATATGAGCAACCAATAGCTTTCTTTAGTAAAACCTTACAATCTTCTGAGCTAAACTATGATATACATGAAAAGAATGCTTATGCATTAGTTAAATTGGTGAAATCATTCAGAACCTATCTGGTTGGAGCTAAGATTGTCACATATGTACCTAATGTAGCAACTAAGGATATATTGAGGCAATCAGAAGTCACAAGTAAAAGATGTCAATGGATTAATCAGATTCAATAATTTGATATTGAGATTTAGATCACTAAGTTAGTCAAAGGACAAGGAATGGCTAAACTTATGGTAGAAACAAATTTGGATGCAACCCAAGTAAACCAAGTAAATTTGGAAAGTGCAGAAATGAGCATCGAGCAGTGTCCATGGTACACAAACATAGTCTACTTCTTAAAGCATATGAAGTGTCAAGAAGGTCTAAGTGATAATCAAAATAGAACTATAAATTTATAAGCATCCAAATATGTACTGATTCAGGGAGACCTATATTGGAAAAATAATGATGGTATCCTCCTATTTTGTCTAGACACCTATCAGGCTAAGTCAATTATTATGGATTTACATGATGGGGTGTGCAACAGTCACTTCTCAGCTAAGACAACAACTCATAAGATATTGAAAGTTAGGTATTATTGGCCCCATATATTCAAGGATTGTTATGATTATGTTAAAAAGTGTGAATCTTGTCAGAAGTTCTCCAAGAAATTGAAATATAATGGTGATTTACCCCTTATTCCATTACAGACTTAGGAACCTTTCAAAATGTGGGGAATAAAATTTATTGGGGAAATTGTAGATGCTTCAAGTGGAGGTCATAGGTGGATATTGGTTGCGATAGAATACTTTAAAAAATGGGTTGAAGCTATACCTATGAGATAAGCTAGAAGCAAGGTGGTCATCAAGTTTTTGACAGACAACATACTTACCAGATTTGGAGTACCTTGCAAGATCCTTTGTGACAATGGCATGTGTTTTAGATCTAAGGAATTTGTTAGAAAGTAAAGTCCAGCAAGATAACTAAGAGGGGGGGGGGGGTGAATTAGTTATCTGATAATTATAACTTTTATCAACTTCAACAGCATTAAACCATGTAAGCAATATAATTACCAACCATAGAAAGATATTCATACACAATAACACAATGACACAAGATATGTTGAATAGGGAACCTCTTGATCAAAGAGTAAACCCCAGTGGGAATGATGCCCACAAAAGATGCACTAATATGAATATTCATTATGAAAGGATGGCCTCTATTAGGAGTCTTATGAAATACATTCAATACATATGAATCCCCGTTAGGAGATTTTGAATCCCTGTTAAAAGATTCTAACCCTGTTAAGAGTTATGGAAGACAGATGGACCCACTGCCCAAATGGATTCAATGGAAAGATCACTGAACACACTGTCAAACTGATCTCTATATTATTCAATAGAATAATATCAAATATGTTACCTCCTCTCTCACTGTGCCAAACCACACTCTATTCTACATCAGATCTCAATTTCAGATCTTTGTACCTCACATGTCTTCTTTCACAATTTCGCTTTCACAACTCATTAGCTCTTTTCTTCACTTCATGCATACATCATCAAATCCAACCATATTAAAAAAAGGAAAAACATTCCTTCCTTTATACCACACTCAAGTAATTACAAATGAGTCAGCATCCAATTAAAAAATAAAAGTTTCCACATGCTACATCAAAATTACACAAAATTGTCGACTTTCAATTACAATAATTCTTCACTCGTGCAACCTCAAAGTTTTTTCTATCATCCACATCACTATCAATGTGTCATCAACTTCTCTTTAACTGTGCAAAACTAGATTCCATCCCTATTAGGAGATATCATCCGATTTCCACAAACCACTACTTAGGAACACTGCCTGAATACTGCTTCCACCAAAATGCTCATAACTTCCATGAATAAATGAATTACTATCTACTCTCTTAACCATAAACATATAACATATCAAATATTATATCATCACCATCGCATAGATCCAACTACAATATCCCACATGCGCTAATCCAAACACGGTCTGCTTCTCTGCAAATCTCTGGTAGATCACTATGTTGACATCAATGACAATCATAGTCATGAATGCAACAAAAAATGCTACAGAATGGCTTCCAAACATTCAACATTCATTCCTAACAATCTCCCCCATTGGCATTGATGGCAACATAATTGAAAAAACATCCAATGTTCCAAAAATCCATTATTGCAATATTGCTGCTCTAGAAAAATATTTTAAGTCCTCTTAATCAATCAAATCTTGCTTCATTTTCCTATTCAGATAGTACAAATGGTTTTTTCATGTACACTTCTCCCCCATTGACATCAATGAAAAAATCATCATCATTATGTCAACAACAACTCCAATGTCAAAAGACACTATTCAAAAAATACATTCACTAGGGTCTTCATGACTTGGCTTAGATACACATACTTCCCCATAGAGGAAGTACCAACATCGAATCCAGAAGAAAGATAAGGCTCATATACCACTGGATGGAGGAAACCAACTGCATCACTTCTCAAAAGTATGCTAGGGCATAACACCAAGCATACCTCTCAGATACTCAAATGTATCCTTAGGAAAAGGCTTTGTAAATATGTCTGTTATCTACTCCTTTTTACTTGTGTACTCAAGTTTGACTTCTTTCTCAGCAACTTTCTCTCTTACTACATGATACTTAATCTCTATATGTTTTGTCTTAGAATTTAATATAGGGTTCTTAGAAATACTAACTATGCTGGTGTTGTCACAATGTATGACAATAGGTTCAACAAACTTTATTCCAATATCCTTCAGCATTTTCTTCATTCAAATTATCTAGTTACAATTGTTTGCTACTACTACATATTCTGCTTCTGTTGTGCTCTGTGAGATACAGTTCTACTTCTTGCTTAGCCAAGAAACCAATCTTCCTCCAAGGAAAAATGCTCCACCACCGGTGCTCTTCTTATCATCAACACTACCTCCCCAATCAACATCTGTAAATGCACATAGGGTAAAATCATCAAATTTTTCATACCACAATCCATAGTCCATTGTGCCTCTTAAACATCTTAGTATCCTCTTTACTACTGCATAATGTGATTCTCTAGGTTTAGCTTGAAATCTTGCTACAATTCCAACTAAATGTGCTATATTAGGTCTTTTATGAGTCAGGTACTACAATCCTCTAATCATAGATCTATATTTCTTTTGTTCAACTGTCGGTGTTTCATCTGTGCTAGATAATTTATGTCCAGTTACCATAGGTTTTCCAACTAGTTTAGAGTTCTCCATTCCAAATCTTTTCAACAAGTCATTCAGGTACTTTTTCTGACTTACAAAGATACCATCATTTTTCTGTGTTATCTATAATCCCAAAAAGTATTTCATTTCACCAATCATACTCATTTCAAATTTAGTCTTCATTTCATCAGCAAATTTGTCACTAGCTTCATCTTCTCCTCTAAAAATAATGTCATCAATAAAAATAACTATAATCAACAAACCATTTTCAATTTCTTTTGTGTACGGATTGCTATCAGTTGTTCCTTTTTTAAATCCCAACTTTAACAAATACTTGTCAAATCTTGCATACCAAGTTCTAGGTGCTTGCTTTAGTTGATATAAGGCTTTCTTCAATTTACATACCATGTCTCCTTCTTCAGTCAAAGGAAAACCTTCAGGCTGCTCAACGTAGAGTTCTTCCAATTCTCCATTCAGAAATGCTGACTTCACATCCATCTAATATACTTTGAATTTCTTATAAGCTACATAAGACAAAAACATTCTTACTGCTTCAATTCTTGCTACAGGTGCAAAGGTTTCTTCATAGTCAATTCCTTCTTTCTGTGAGTATCCCTTACATACCAATCTTGCTTTGTTTCTTACTACTTCTCCTTGTTCATTCATCTTGTTTCTAAATACCCATTTAGTTCCAATAACATTCTTGTCTTTAGGTCTAGGGACCAATTCCCATGTCTTGTTCTTTTCAATCTGATCTAGTTCTTATTTCATAGCATTAATCCAACTTTCATCTTCACAAGCTTCGCTAGTAGTTTTAGGTTCAATTTGAGAAATCAAATCAAACATAACTGTTCTTGTACCTTATTCTGAGTTAGAACTCCTCTTTTAATGCTTCCAATAATTTTCTCAATAGGATGATTTCTTGATAAATTCTTGTTAGGTGTCACTGTCTTAGATCTAACTTCAGGTGTAGGTTCTTTAATGACTTCACTGTGGCTTTCATTCAACAAATCACTGTCAATCTCATAAAATAATTTAGTAGTTCTAGTGTTAGGTTTAGGATGAGCTTCTCCATCTGATTCATAATCAAGCATTCTTTCCTGAATTTTGAACTTTTCATCAACTTTAACATTTGCGCTTTCAACAATAGTCTTAGTTCTTTTATTGTAACATCTATAGGCTTTGCTTTTCAAAGAATATCCAAGAAATATACCTTCATCACTTCTAGGATCAAAATTCCCAATATCATCATCTCTCTTTATATAACATTTTCTTCCAAAAATTCTAAAATACTTAACTGAGGGTGCATGTCCAAACCATAATTCATAGGGTGTCTTGTCTTTTTTTGCTCTAATTTGTACTCTATTCATTGTATACATTGTTGTGTTCACTACTTCTCTCCAGAATATCTTCACCAAATCATTCTCAAATAACATAGCTCTTGCTGCTTTAGCCACTAATCTATTTCTTCTTTCTGCAATACTATTTTGTTCAGGTGTCCTAGGGGCTGAAAATTGTCTCTTAATGCCATTTACTTCACAAAAGGTGTTAAACTCTCTAGAAGTAAATTCTCCACCTCTATTAGATCTCAAACATTTAATCTTCATTCCAGATTCATTCTCAACTTTATTCTTAATGATCTTAAACTTATCAAATGCTTCAGACTTTTCTTTAATAAATGAAATCCACATCATTCTTGTAAAATCATCAACAAGAATCATAAAATACCTTTCTCCATAGAATCCTCTAGTCCTGGTAGGACTGCTCAAATCTGTATGAACAATCTCCAACTTTTTTGCAGATGTAAACTTCTTACTGGGAAAAGAACTTCTCTTCTATTTAGCCATCACACATTCTTTGCAAATCATGGTAGTAGGCTTCATAATTTTGGGCAAATCCCTTACGACGAGTGTAGTACTCACTTTCACAATGTTGTCAAAGTTTATATGACAAAACCTTCTATGCCATAACCAACTATTATTAATCTTAGTAATCAAACATGTCATCTCAGTAGGATTTAACTGAAATACATTACCTCTAGTTCTAGATCCAGTTCCAATTAGATTTCCATCTTTATCCTTTATCACACAAGTTTTCTCAGTAAACCAAACTTGATATCCCTTATCAACTAACTGTCCAACACTTAAAAGATTATGTTTCAATCCATCCACAAAATATACATCATCAGTATTAGTCTTTCCATCAAGAGTAATAGATCCTATACCTTTAATCAAACAAGGTGCATTGTTTCCAACTCTAACAACTCCTCCATCTTAATTGTTAAACTTTATGAAATTTTTCATGTCTCCAGTCATATGATGTGAACAACCACTATCTATAATCCAATCAGCTTTCTTTTCAACTTGGGAAACTAGGGCTTTTTCTTCCTTAATATCAGTTTTAGGATTCTCTTCTTTAATTGCTACAAATCCTATGTCATCATTATTCTCAGTATCACTTTCACTTAGAGTTCTCTCTACACTAGCTTCAAGATCTTCATCATTAGCATAATAACATTCCTTAGATCTTCTAGATTTGAATTTGTTTTTATACTTTTTAACTCTCTTAGGACACTTAGATGCAAAATGACCATATTCTTGACAAGTCCAACATTTAAAATTTTTCTTACCGTCTAGTTCTCTCTTCACAATAAAGGCAATACCTTCTTCAATCTTCATGTCTTCTTCATTTCTAGATCTGTTGCTACCAGTATAATGTCCACTCACACTGATGCTTCTTGAAAAAGTAGGGCAAACACTAAGAGCACTGAATGTTGTCTCCATTCTAGGAAAGTCTCCTAACAACCTCAGGTTCATCTCTGCTGCTTCCAATCTTCCAAGAAGAGTCTCTCTTGTAAAGTTTGAAGTACAAGGTATAACTTGTTCAATCATCTATGTTATCTGCTTAAATACAGGAGTCAATGTCCTCAGAATTTTCCATATCACTTCATTCTCTATCTTTGTTCCTCCATAAGATTTTATGCCTGCAAAAATTTCTAACATTCTACCAATATAGCTTCTAACAGATTCATCTTCCATCATTCTTATATCTTCAAATGCACATATCCAATTATGTAATCTAACTTTTTTTGCATGTTCATCACCTTCAAAAGTAGAGTGTAAAGCTTTCCAAATTTCATAATATTTTTTCAAACATTTTACTTGACTATACTCATTCTTCGGAAGGGCTATCAAAAGTGCTTCTCTTGCAAGTATGTTACACATGAATAGATCTCTCTCATCACTAGTACATGTTTCAAGATTATCCTCTTCAATGATAGTCTTATCATTCTTTGTAATCAACCAATAACCTGGTCCTAAACATAGTAGGTGTGTCTTCATCTTTTCTTTCCACCTATCAAAATTTACTCCATCAAACTTAGGGCTTTCTTTTCTGAAATTTTCCATGGATCTCCTTAAGCTGTTAAAATTCTTTTTCAAGGACCTGCTACTCTGATACCAATTGTTATAAATTAAAGTCCACCAAGATAACTGAGAAGGGGGTGGGGGGTGAATCAATTATCTAATAATTATAACTTTTATCAACTTCAACAACATTAAACCATGTAAACAATATAATTACCAACCATAGCAAGATATTCATACACAATAACACAATGACACAAGATATGTTGACTAGGGAACCTCTTGATCAAAGAGTAAACCCCAGTGGGAATGATGCCCACAAAAGATGCACTAATCTGAATATTACTTGTGAAAGGATGGACTTTGTTAGGAGTCTTATGAAATAAATTCAGTACATATGAATCCTTGTTGGGAGATTTTGAATCCATGTTAAAAGATTCTAACCTTGTTAAGAGTTATGGAAGATAGATGGACCCACTGCCCAAACAGCTTCAATGGAAAAATCACTGAACACACTATCCAATTGATCTCTAGATTATTCAATAGAATAATAGAAAATATGTTACCTCCTCTCTCACTATGCCAAACTACACTCTCTTCTACATCAAATCTCAATTTCAGATCTCTGTACCTCGCATGTCTTCTTTCACAATTTCCCTTTCACACTCATTAGCTCTTTTCTTCACTTCATGCATACATCATCACATCCAACCATATTACAATAAGGAAAAACATTCCTTCCTTTATACCACACTCAAGTAATTACAAATGAGTTAGCATCCAATTACAAAATAAAAGTTTCCACACGCTACATCAAAATTACACAAAACTATCAACTTTCAATTACAATAATTCTTCACGTGTGCAACCTCAAAGTTTGTGCTATCATCCACATCACTATCAATGTGTCTTCAACTTCCCTTTAATTTCACAAAACTAGATTCCATCCCGATTAGGAGATATCATCTAATTTCCACAAACCGCTACTTAGGAACACTACCTGAATATTGCTTCCACCAAAATGCTCATAACTTCCATGAATAAATGAATTACTGTATGTGCTATTAACCATAAACATATAACATATCAAAGAGTATATCATCAACATCACATAGCTCCAACTACAATATCCCATGTGCAATAATCCAAACACTATCTGCTTCTCTACAAGTCTCTGGTAGATCACTGCGTTGACATCAATGACAATCATAGTCATGAATGCAACAACAACTACTACAAAATGGCTGCCAAACATTCAACATTCATTCCTAACAGAATTTTCATAATTTTGTGAAAATTATAGCATCAACCTATCATACTCATCTCTGTACCATCCACAAGGGAATGGTTAAGCAAAATCAAGCAATAAGAATATACTAAATATTATTATAAGAATTTTGTGTAATAATAAAAAGGCATGGGACTCAAAGTTAAATCTAGCTTTATGGGTAGATAGAGTAATGGTGAAAAGATTGACAGGCTTTTCTCCTTATGAGTTGGTTTATTGAAAACAAGCAAGGTTACCATTGAACAATCTCCTGTCAGTTTACAGGTTCATCCATGAAGAAGAGCTTGAGGATGTAAATTTAATGGAAGATAGGTTGAGCTAGTTATCAGAGCTAGATGAGATGAGAAGAATAGTGCAAGAAAGGAACCTCTATCAACAATGACAGATTAAGACCCTTCATGACACAAGAGCATCAGATAAGTCTCTCAGAGAAGGTTGTTGGGTATTGAAATGGAATGCAAAAGACCAAGAGAAAGGAAAACATGGTAAGTTCAAGGCATTATGGTTGGGTACCTTACATGGTTGTTTCAAAGGTAGGTGAGAATTCATATTATTTACAGGATATTGATAAAGTTATTTAGGAGTTCCCAACTCACGGTCAGTATTTGAAGCCATTTTTCTCTTAAAATAGGAAGTATTCTCTAACTTGTATGTTATTGTTTTTGTTTCATATTATTTAAGCCTCATGTTTCTTTTCTCGCTTTGGTATGCTTTTCCAGAGATAACTAGAATCTCACTGCATCCAGGCATGAATGCATGTCCCCAATAAGAGCCACTGTTGACACTAAAAATTTTAGGTTCTAAATAAATGAAACGTTAGGGAAGTATAGTATACTTTTTTCATAGTTTATATAATTTCCCTATGTTAAAAAATTAAAATGATTAAAAGGGCATAAATACTTGTCATTATTTTATGTTCATGAAATATGTTTTTAGCTATTTTATTTCAATAAATTTAATGCATATGTATTGTGAAATAAAATAATTATAAAAATTTATAAATAAAAAGGTGGGGAGAGGGAGTTGAACACTTGACCTCTCAAGCCAACCTTTTTCCTATCTACCTACCCTCCTACCCCCTAACTAGTTAGTCTATTTATTTTCTTCGAGAGGATTAGGAGGAGAAACTAATTTATCTATGTTTTCATGTGCAGGTGAGAAGTTAATACAATTTCTTACACAGGGAGTAATCCTTTCCTTAATTACTTTTCAAATCAATGATGAAATATTATCCTCCCATTTATTATTTATTTCCTCAATTTTAGGAAAAAGAATGGGGAGAGGGAGTTGAACACTCGACCTCTCGACCCATCCTTTTTTCCTACCTAAACTACTCGACCTACCCTAACCAATTACTCTATGTTATTCCTTGAGGGTATAGGTAGGAATTAAGGGATACATATTAGATTATTGAATTTCCTTTTAATAATTTAGAAATAAATTAGTAGGATCATAAATGTAATTGATTTTCTTTTATATAATGTTATATATTTTTATGAGACTTAGATTTATTACTAATGTGATTGTTCATTTAGGGTTTCATTTCAAAGTACCCTAAAAACCCTAAAGTGAAAAGTATATAAATATAGTTATTTTGGTAAAATTATTATTGGCCATAGGGTTTGAAATAATGTTAATTGCCATTAACCTTTTAGTTTCAAATACCTAAAAGTAACTTTTCATTTTACTCTCTTATATTTTTAATTTTAAAAGGGCAATCTATTAGGGTAAAGTGGGTATTAATGATTTTACCTTACTTTAATTTGATTTTAGCTTTTCATTTTGTAAATTAAGTGATTTATTAATATATACATTTTAGAGTTTTTATTTAGAAAGTGAGATTATTTTAGATTCCTAAAACTATATGTATTTTTTATATAAAATGGTTGTAATATCATTTTGCATTAGAAAACTTTTGTAACATTTGAGTGGTTATTTTGTAAAATCAATGTACTTGCCCTAAGTGGATTGTTTTGATATTTATGGTGAGTACTTTCCTCTCTTTGTTAGGTGGATTATAAAACTTTTTACCCTAATGTTTTTAAAATATTTCTATGTTGTAATTTACATTGCATTATGTTTGTGAATAGATATATTTTAATAAATAAATATAAATGCATTATGTTTTATTTTAAAAATAAAGGTAATATTCAAAACATAATGTCATTTTTTATTTATTTAATGTTTTAAGTATTATCTTATTAATGAAATTTCTCATGTTTTGATAATTAATGTGGGCAACTTATGAGTAATATTTAATTTTTATTTATACTCCACTTTATTTATCAAATACATTTATAAATTATGGCATGAATTTATTTCAATTAATTATTAATTAATAAATACATGATGGTGGTCTTTATAGAAGCCTAATAAATTATGAATATAATAATTTTGATTTTAGGGTTTATTAAATGACTATCTAATGTCATGTGTTTTTGTGCAGGAACTAAACGTTGGATTATTATGCACAAATACCTAAGATCATAACAAATCAATTTTTTTGAACGGGAAATATTTCCCTAATAACCATTGGTATGGTTTATTTTGTATTTATCGGGTTAATTGTCAGGATTAGGTCCTATGAAAGGGGATGTCTTTTCACAGGGAACCATTGGATATTATATTTATAATCAAACATTTGTAATGAATCATCATCATGACACACAATTTGGAAAAATCTCCTGGACTACGGATGTGGACCTAATTTTTAATTTTGCAAGTGCAAATATCAGATAAGTTGTTTATGCTTTCTAAGGTTATATAATTTTTTTATTTTCAATTAGTTTTTTAGATTACTCTATGAACCAGGGTATCCTACTATTTTCTTTTCCTTGATTCATTTGTTTAAGGTTAATTTGTACAATTCGAATAGGAATTGCAAGGTCTGTGAACCTGTTGTTGTTCCTTTCGGCCTCTTAATTTGGGTTAAAATTGATAGGACTAATTGTATAAATTATTTTGAATTCGTGATTCAACAGAATCCTGTAGGGTGATGGTCTCACTTTATAGGAGTGAGTTACCTTAAAACCATCTCTGAATATACGTATGATTGAATGTAATTGACTCTATTCCCAATTTTGCATCAGGCACTAATCTCATTTCATTTGTAATTGTTATTTGGTTATTTCTGCAGCTTACATATTAAATCTGATATCTCTCTTTACAAAGCATTTAATTAGGTTTTAGTAATAATTTTAAGCTTTAGTTTAGATTTCAAGCAATTTAGCCATTAGGAGATTATAGTTTTTCCTCCAATGATTGTTTACCCCTTTGGAAGGAATTATTGTTTTGTCTATGCATGCATTTTTGCAACATAGGGCATTGGTGAATTCAGGCCTACCAGCCTTGGCTTGATCAAGTTAGATTTGTAGAGGCACTTGCTTGTGCCTGTTAGTTGGCCTCAAATGGTCCAATGTTTTTGAGGACCAACAACTCCAAAGGACATTATTTAGATATGACTCATCTATGGTATACTGGAGACCATAGGATATGACATTGATTGCCCCCAAGTCTTGAAACATTGATAGGATATAGATGCTTGAGCCGATTAGTGTAGAAATTGACTTTATTGAAAATAGGAATGCGAAAACAAACTAGGAGATATGTACAAACTAAAGCAATATTAAAAGCTGGGAAGGACCAAGATTGCACTAATAGATGGAGTGTTTTAAACAAGTGGCACCCATTTGCCGAGTTTTCACCATCTTGGAAGAGATTCTATTTTTGCTACCAAGGCACCTGTTTCTAGGTTTTCACCAAGGCACTTTTTCTTTTTCTCATTTTTTTGTATTTTTCATTTTTTTAATTTTTTTTTGTAATACATCAAGGTGCTTATTGCTAGGTTTTCACCAAGATGTTCATTTTTTCAGGACTTTTTTAGATTTTTCAGATTTTTTTTCAGGACATTTTTCAACACTGAATGCCTTAGGCATAGAATTTCTTTAGATGGAGAACATTGATTGGTTCTCAGAGCTGTTATCCATCAGTTTTTGAGAGTTGATAGGCTCCAAAGCCAAAAGAAGTAGTGATAACAAAGGGACCCAACTAGTTGGGTTCAAACTTCCCCTTGCATTCTTGATGTGATTGATTTTTAGGATTCTCTCTCAAGACTAGGTTGCCAACCTAAAATTCTTTGTGTTTGAATTTCTTTTTGTAACCTCTAGACATTCTTTTATGATATACTCTGAGATGATCATATGCTACTTGTCTGTGCTCATCTATTAGTTCAAGTTCTTACAACCTAGACACTCTATAGTCATCATCAGTTACTAGACCATGCATTCTGATTCTTAGTGATGGGATTTCAACCTCAATAGGTAGTACCACTTCAGACCCATAAACTAAAGTGAATGGTGTAGCCCCAGTGGGCATTCTGATACTTTTTTTGTAGGCCCAAAGAGCTGGATTGATCATGAGATGCCAGTCTCTTCCTATTTTATTAACTATTTGATGCAAAAATTTCAATAGGTTCTTGTTTGAAGCTTCTACTTGTCCATTCGCTTGAGGATAGTAGATTGATGACAAATGTTGTGTAATCTTGAATTTGGCACATAGATCATCTAAGTCTCTATTCTTGAATTGACCACCATTATCTGTAACTCTTGAATGTGGGATACCATACCGACATATGATGTAGTTTAGAATAAACATAGAGATTTTCTTGCCAGTTGCTTGAGTCAAAGGGACTTCTTCTACCCATTTTGTAAAATAGTCTATAGCTATAATAATATGGGTTTCTATTAGAAGAATGAGGATGTATGGCTCCAATGAGATCAAACACCCATTTTTGAAAAGGCCATTATGTAGTAAAGTGAATAAGATCTCTCCCTAGTTTATGAATCAAGTTTCCATGTACTTGACACTTTTGACAATTCTTTGCATACTTGATAGCCTATTTTTCCATGTCAAGCCAATAGTACCCAGCCCTAATAGGTTTTCAAGCTAGTGTTAAGCCATTTGAATGTGATCTACATATTCCATCATGAGCTTCTTCTAATGTTCTTTGAGACTTGTCATGTTCTAAGCACCTAAGAAGAGTACTGTCTAGACTCCATTTGTATAGATCATTGCCAATGATAACATATTGAGATGCATTTTGGATAAGGTTTCATTTATCATACCGGTTAAAGGATTTGGGAATGATTTGGTCTTGAAGATAGGAAAATAGGTGTTTATATCTAGAAGAATCATGACCTACAACACTGAAAATCATTTAGGTTACTAGGCGATCATAGGCCTGGAATGACAATGCTTCCACCAAGAACTCATAACATAGCTCATGTTCAAGTTGCTATAGTAGAGATGATAACATTGCCATAGCATTAACAACCTTATTCTCTATTCTGGAAATTTGCTCAAATGTGATAGATATGAAATATTTCTTGAGATCATCCACCATGTGTTTGTATGGAATAAGTTTTTCATCTTTTGTCTGGTACACATCATTGACTTGGTGTATGACTAGCTGTGAGTCTCCATGAATGTGTAACTCTATTACTCACCATTATACTGCTATCTTCATGCCATTAAGTAGAGCTTCATATTCAAAAATATTGTTTGTGCAAGGAAATTTTATTCTAAATTCTTTAGGTATTGAGTAACCTTGTGGTGTTATGAATAATATGCCTACTCCAAATCCATTATGTGTGTAAGATCCATCAAAGAAAAGTTTCCAAGTTCTAGAAGAGATGTGCATGATGGATGAATTAGGAAATTCCATTTGTAATGGTGCATCAGCTAACTGATCTACAATTACTTGTCCTTTGATAGCTTTCCTTTAAACATATTCTATGTCAAACTCACTCAATACGATCACCCATTTAGCTAATCTACTTGTGAGGGAAAATTTGCTTAGTAGGTACTTTAGTGGTCAATCTTAGCTATTAGTTGTATTGTATGAGATAACATGTATTGTCTCAATTTCTGTGATGCAAAGATCACAACTAGATAAGCTTTCTCAATCATGGAATAGTTCTTCTCATATGCTACCAATGTTCTGCTGATATAATAAATATCTCTTTCCTTCTTATTCTCATCATGTTGTGCTAAGTAATGCCCCCAATGATGTATTTGTGGTGGAGGCATATAGAATCAATGGCTTCCCTTGGATAGGAGGCATCAAAATAGGAGGATTTGATAGATATTGCTTGATATGATTGAAGTTCTTTTCACATTCCTCTTTCCATGCAAAAGTCACACCTTTATGTAATGTTTTTGTGAAAGGTTGTGATATGTCTGCTAGATGAGATATGAAATGTCTAATTGATTGCACCCTCCCTTATAAGGTTCTCATTTGACTAATATTTTTAGGAGGTTTCATCTACATGATAGCTTTGACTTTAGCAAGATCTACTTCAATTCCCTTCTTTGAAACAATGTAGCCTAGGAGCTTTCCAAAAGTGACACCAAAAGCACACTTTTTAGGGTTTAGTCTGAGACTAAACTTCTCCATTCTATCTAGTATTTTTCTTAAGCCATTCAAATGTTCTAATCTTATTATAGAGTTAGCTAGGGTGTCATCAACATAGTCTTCCATAGTTCAATGCATCATGTCATAAAACATAGATGTCATAGCCCATTGATATGTAGCACTGACATTCTTAAGCCAAAATGGTATGACATTCCAACAAAAAGTACCCCATGCACATGTAAAATTTGTTTTCTCTTGATCTTCTAGAGCTATTTTGATTTGGTTGTATCCAGAAAAACCATCCATTAAAGAATAAATTTCAAAGCCCGCAGTCATGTCCACTATCATATCAATATTTGGTAATGTAAAATCATCCTTAGGACATGCTTTGTTAACATCTCTAAAATCCGTGCACACTCTGATTGATTTGTCTAGTTTTGAAACTAGAACTCTATTAGAGATCCATTTAGAATAATCAATAACTCTGATAAATTCAGCTTTCAATAATTTCTCTAATTCATCTTTGACTAAGAGTGCAACATGAGGATGCATCTTTCGCAACTTTTGTTTAACAATTTTAATTCCTGTAGCGGTAGAAAGATGACACATTATCAAATTTGGATCTAACCTTGGCATATCTGAATACTTCCATCTGAAGTTGATCTTCTACTCTATTAAGAAAGTAATGAATGTCTATTTTTCTTCTTCTGAAAGAGACTATGCTACATGAATTAGTTTTGGTTCTTCTGTTGTAGCCAAGTTGATAGATTGAATGGGCTCTATCAATACTAGAGATTTGTCTTGTAAATGACTCAGAAGGACATCAAATATCTCATCCTTAGGCACCTCAGAGAGGTTTTCATCTTTTGATACATCTTTTGTTTTTACTATTTTAGGTTCTGAGACTGTCACAAAGTGGTTTTCACCCTCAAAACTCCTTTTATTTTTATTTTTGTTCTTTTGACTAAGATATTTGATATCTGACTCTGTCATGCTAATACTAGGTTCACTGATGGAAGTCATCATAGGTTCCACTACATTGAGGTAGCAAGCAAGGGCATAGTCATTTCAAAAGGTATAGATATCTTGGCTTGGATCAGTAGACATTTGGTCAATAAGCTCTGGATGCTAGATAGTCAATGTAGGGGAGGATTGGCTAATCATGTTAACGCACATGATATTGGCATCATTGGCAATGATCTAACTCATGAAATCAAAGGTGATACTACTACTTGAGATTTTATGTTCATTAAGAGTCACAACGTCATTATGGAAGTCCACTTCAGGAATTGGTGGATCAAATTCATCAAGTTTAATTTCTTTCTCTAGACTTACGTCGGGTGTAGGTGCATATTGGTGAATGACATCAACATGTTTCTTTGTGATGAGTTCATCTTCTTGTGGAATGACTCCCCATTCATAGTCATTGGATTCATCTTCTAATTCTGGACCTCTAGGAAATCTAAGAACACGTGTAAAGTCGGGATGGATACCCCAAGAAGGGTTACCTTTAGATTTTGATTTGAATTCATACTCATGGAAATCTATTTTAGCATAGCTACCACCTTCCTCCTTGTCTATGTGGTTTCCTTCAAGATCACCTGGTTCTTGTGGTGCAACTGTCTTTTGTTCCATAGTAGGTTCTTGTGTTTCTACTACATTGATTCTTTTTATTAGCTCATCTTCAGCTTTGAGAAGATCTAGGATTTCTTGAGATAAGCATTCATAAGGAATAAGTTCAGAGCTGTCTGAATCATCACTGTCTGATTGTTTGTTTTCTTCTTCTTCTCTTCTGGTTTGATCTATTCTATCACATGAGAGGAGCTACTCTTGAGATAAAAAGGTTTATTTCGATAGCCTAAGCCTATAGTATCTTTGTTTTGTCAACCCAAATGTGTAATGGGTGCCATGAGACCTTTTCCTCATACTCCTAGAGGTCCTTTACCAGGATATCCCACTTTAGCTATCAATTTATCCCCTGGTCCATATGACTTGGAAGGAATTTTTGGTGTTTTAGAGTCACATGCTTGAACCATTTTGGACTGAGACTCATCTTTGTATAGCCATGCAAGCACAACTTCATCCTCTTCAAATTCTTGTTTGGACACTTGTTCTAGAACAAAACTTCCATTGTAGATAACTTGAGGTTCTTTAGATTCTAGTTTTGGCTATTTCAAAGACTGTCCATAAGATTTAGGCAAGATGAGGTGAGATGTTAGAGATAGGATTGGTTCCATAGTATATTCTCCCATGCCATTGTCTTTTATTTTGACTTCTTTTGCAATGTCTTCCATCTTGGATGTAGATGCAACATCTATTTGCTTAGTGGAATATTCTATGTTATTCGGAACAAGTTTGTTAGCACTTTCTTTCAATGCATTACAAGTTGTAGATATGTCAGCTAGAATGGTTACTTCTACTCCCTCATAAGGAAATTTCACACATTGATAGTATGTAGAATGAATAGCTCACATTTCATGTATCCAGGGTCTCCTTGGGAGAATGTTGTAAGCCAAAGGTAGATCTAGAACTTGACATGTGATGTCTTTGATAATTGTGCCTATCTTGATAGGTAAGACAATTGTTCCTTTGGAAGCTCTCTCTTGTTCATCTTAAGCTTTGATAGTTATCTTCTTTTTAGGATCAATGGAAGCTTCTAATAATCCTAGTTATATGATCAAGTTGTAAGAATAAATATTCAGACCAATGCCTCCATCTATCAACACACGTTTGACATGATGGTTTTGGATCAAGACTTCAATGTGCAAGGACTGGTTATGCGAATGACTCAGTGAATTGTCATCTTCCTTTGGAAAGAAGATATACTAGGGAGATGTCAGATGACCAACCATAGTCTGGAATCTATCTAGATCAAGATTGTCAAGAACATTGGAACTGAGCATAGCTTTATCTAGAATAGCTCTATGAGTAGGAGATATCCAAAGCAACTCAAACATGGATATTTTTGCATTGGTATGCTGGAGTTGTTGGATAATATTGTATGATGTAGGTCTGGTGTCTTTGGGATTCGATGATTTTGAGGCATCCCTCTATTTAGAAGAAGATGAAAGATTAAAAGGCATCTTAAGGACATTTGATGAATCTGAATTTTGTCCTTGTAGATGCACCTGAGCTTGTGATCGAGTAACTAAATTTTCTGATTGATTATCTCTATCTTTTCGCACAATGGTGATGACATTGCAATGTTCAGATAAGCACGGTTCCACCATATTTATAACAACAATGTTTCCAGAGTAAGCATAATTGACTTTAGCACCCATATTAGGTTGAGAAGATGAATCTCCTTGATTATGTTTCAGAAATTGTTCTGTGAATGTCGTATGATCATTATTGCTCTTATGATTGTCAATTACAATTTCTCCATTATCAATCTTGTCTTGTATGGGATGCTTCAAGCGTATGCAGTTATTGGTTTTATGACCCTTGTTGTGATGGAAATCACACAAATCATTCTCTTTCCACCATGTTGGTTTAGGTTTAGGATCAAATGGTCGGATCTCAGGTAATGTGATGATTTTGTTGGCCAATAGATTTTTTATGGCAGACTCTAAGGATTCTCCAAGAGGAGTAAACGTGCATTTAGGATCTATATCCCAAGGTTTGTAGCTGGATGGCTTCTTGTTTGATTATGTCAGTTGTACCTCTCAGGCTTTGATGGCTTGAGTACCAACAGTAAGATTGAAAGTAGGTGCCTTGGATGGGTTATGGACATTGTCAACAACACCATCCATGACGATGCCTTTATTCTTGTTCCAATTTTTGTTCTTGTCTTTGGAACTAGATCCATATTCATAATTCTCTTTTTGAAGTGATATGTCTCCTTTTTTCACAAGTACTTTCTCAATTTTGATTGCATTTTCTACCATCTTATCGAAGGATGTGTGATCTTTCATTTATAAAGGGTAGTTGATTTCTAGAACAAGATTGTTGATGAAAATTTCTAGCTTCTTTGTTTCTAGAATGGGTCTAGCATATAGAGAAAACTTCTTCCTCCATCATTTGAGGAAAGTTAGGAATGGTTCTCCTAGGTATTGTTTCAGATTACAAATGTTGATCATGGTGACTAGATGTTTGATGTTGTAGGAGTATTGTTGATAGAATAGCCTGATTAACTCCTCAAAGGTCTTGATTGTGGGGGGCATTTTTGAGAACCAATGAATGGCTGCTCCTCCTAGAGATCAGGGGAAAAGATGCATTAAGTAGGTTGGTTCATACATGAACTCCGTGGATTGAGTACAAAATTCTCTGACATGATCTTGGGGATCATAGTTTCCATCATACTTTTCATATTTAGGCATTTCCACTCTCTTCAGGAATGGTGGCATGTACAAGTCTTTGTCAAATGGAAAAGGGCATAGAGCTTCCATGAAAAACTCTTTAGGTTCGTTCTCTTTTTCAATTTTGTTGAGCTTGACTTGCATAGCATGCATCTATTTCATCATAGCCATGATAGGAGTTTATTCCTCTTGAGTAACGATATCTTTGACATTAAAGTTTGGAGGAAGTTTAGCTCCTTGTTGAGATAACTCTAGAAAGTATGCCTCTCTGTCTTCCCTCAAGAAGTGTCACATCATTCTCTTGAAGTTATCATCATTTTGATATTGGGAAATTTTAGAGGGTGTTGGTTCGGGATATCTGCCATGATTGGAGTGATGACCTTAGGAGCCTTGGTTTTCTCCACCTTGAGACATAGTGTTGTTGTGAGGACTACTGGGAATTGATTGAAGTGGGGTTGGTTGATTACCTACATGAATTGATGTAGGAGGGGTGACATAACCACCTTTCATGAAAAGATTTCCAAGAGCGTCTTCTCCAAATTTAGTAGTGTTGTAGAGTTGATGAAATGTCTGAGAAATCATAGAAGATGTTGCTAAGGATAATTTGGGTTGTTCTATTTGTTTTCTTTGTGAGGAAGCTCTAGTCTCCACCATTAACTTTGAGTGAAGCAAAAGAGAAAGATTAAAGCAACTGAAGAATGACTTGATTCAAGAAAATCAAATGATGCAACCTTGTCAAGATTGGATAGGTTGAAGATTGATTGGACATAAATGAAGGATAATGTTCCCTAGAGGTATGGGTAGACGCCCAAAAGATGGTGGACATGAGCTCGCAACACAGCCATTTTTTTTTTATGAAGATTGAATTGAAGATAATTGACAAGGTTTTGACACAAGATGAAAAAGATTCAAAATCGATAGATTAGAAGGATGGATCAAACTCAAGAGACCACTTTTGGAAAATGGGTTGGATTATTTTGGTTTTTTCTCTGTTTCTAACATGGTGAATTTTCTAACAAAATCTGGAAGTAAGCTGTAAAAATTGGATTTCTAAAAAATTATGGAGTTTTCTGACAGCTTTTGAAAATTCTAATATGAGTTTCTCTAGGCTCGTATGAGTTTGGGTAGGCTCTAGCATGACAGTTGACAAAACTTGTATGACAATTGACACCAGCGCTAATTTCTGCTTGACTTTTTAGACAAATCTCGTACGACAATATGTATGATCCCGTATGACAATATGGGGGTTTTGAAATGACTTTTGGGAAAAACTCGTATGACTTTCTAAGACTGTGGGATGACTTTTGACTCTAGAAAGGATTTTAGCTTCAAATTTGCAATTTTTTAGTTTTTCAGTTTCAGATTATTTGAAAATTTTTCTGTCCAGGTTTGAAGATCTATGCAATACTTCATCTTGGGTTTTTTCATTTCAAGTAACCAAGTAGATATCAAGCATGCAAAACAACAAGCAAGGGAAGAAAGAAATCATCGTAAAATAATGAAAAAGGGAAAGAGAAACCTTGCACATGAACCAACAATAGTGACTTATTATGCTAATCCCTAGGAATGCTACTTGTGTATGTTTTGAAGAGTTTTTCAATAACGCACATAGTTCTAGAAAATGAAAAATTGGCCTCACTGAGGTTTTTAGTAATGGTCTGACTCTGTAACTTTTGTGATCTCAAGAAGGCGAACTCCAATCCAGGTGCACCAGGGTTTTGACATAGTCTAAGAATTTAATCAATCAGGAGCTGGTAGGGAGATCTGACAGCCTAACAAGAGATCACATTTGTGGAGATTTCTTCCACAAAGACATTTATATAGAGGTTGTTGCTACCACGATGAAAATGGCTATTACTACTTGAGGTTCTGTCCATGTGGTTGACCTAATAAAGGGAATGTCCACTATGGTTAACCCTCTCTAAAGGTGAATTACAAAATATACCACATGGGGACTTGGTCCAGATTCAAGGATCTAAGTTTCTGATACTACCCAAAAAGAGAGTAGAGTATAATCCTCTAGCCTTTTCACTTTTACCCAAACACAGCAGATAGATTCTTTGACATGCTAAGATTGAAATTACCTCACCAAGATTTGTAATGTCAACAACAATGTCTACTCAGCTGTCTAAGTGGTACCAAGAGAGAACGTACCGATCAAGGTTGAGGACCAAACCAAGTGAACGTGAGATAACCACAGTATCCTCCCTACCTACAAGGGAATTTTTCGTCAAGAAGAGCTTTGCATGAAAAACAAGTGAATGAAGCCCACTCTCTCAAGATCATCCACAAATAGTGTTCATAGGGCCAAATTACTATGTGTGACAGATATCCTAAAAGAAAATCTATGTTCATTTTATAGCACAAAACTGAAGTGTGAATTATTAAAGTTGGAAAGGCACTCAAGCTAAACACATGAGAGGTTTGTTTTATGTCCCAAATCAAAATGTTATTAGACCATAGTAGAACACCTAAATTCCCTCACAACGTGCTTAGTAGATTTTAACCTAATTTTTAGCTATCTTGAGCAATCCCATGAGAAAAGAGATCAGAAACAATAGATATCAATCGTTAGGGTTAGCTATCAAAATCTAAAATCAAATCTAAAATGACTATTTTTGCAATTCTGCTATCAAAAAAATGAAATTCTAGCCCAAAAACTCCTACGATAGTGGACTATTGCTTGCATGATAGTTCAAGCATGAAATGACAGTGGGTCAGCACGTACATGACTTTTCAAAACCTCATACAGCAGTCCGCATATAGTCGGCATGACAATTTAGGTTGTCATCTGTCGTATGATAGACAAGGGGTCCTGGTACGATAATCTATCAAATGTCTTATGAAAAATGTACAGACAGAAAGTAAAAATTACAATTTTGAAAGAAAAATGATAGAAAATTGATTAGAAAGAAATGGAAACCTATTTCAGGGCCCCATGGTGGGCCCAAAAAATGTGTGTGAAAATTGTACCTAGCTATACACAACACTTTAGTAAAACATTAGAGGTTAGCAAAGTCAAAATCCGCAAATAAATGAAACTAAACTAACCAGGAGATTTACTTCCTTCTAGTAGGTGTGAGTATGGTATTCTCAGATTAGATTGAGATCAGTGACAATGCAACACCTAAACGAAGGATTTGAATTTAAATGAAAGAAATGAGATATGAATGCAGATTAATCTATTTTTTTGGATTTTTGATGCAATAAGATGAAAAACTGTATGAAACTAGTCTAGAATGTATGAAATTAATATGCAGATTCTTCTAACAATGCTATGATATGATACGAAAATGAATGCAAAAATATGAAAAATAATGAAAAATCTCACAAAATTGCCTGTCGCAAATGCTTGATTCTTCAGATGCAATTTCGCCATAGTATTTGTGCAAATTTGAGAGATGTAATGGTGAAGATCTGTGCCTTGATTTTATAGAAATTTAGGGCTTGAGTGTGCATTGAGAAAAGCCACAAATCACTCTTGATAAACTCAGGTTGATTTTTGAGTTAACAAGAAATCAAGAATAATTAGCTCATAAAATCATGCAAAATCATGCAAAAGCAACTTTTTGACTTAAATCAGAAGTTTAGATCATCTTTCAACTCAAATAGATGTTGAGTTTCAAAAACATAACAACTTGAATTGATTTTCTGATTTAAAGTTTAACTGCTCTTTGAATGTGCATAGATAATCATGAATTAATTTAAAAATAAAGTGATTTATTCTCAACTTAACTGATTTTTGAATTAAAAAAATTGATTTATGGGTTAATCAATTATTTAAGCAAACTTTATTCCAAAACTATATCATTAAATATTGACAATTGACATTAATTAATTAAATAAGAATTTAATCAATTATTCGATAGATTTTGATTTATTGTCAAAATTAAATAATACAATTTAGGAATAAATGTAATTAAATGATTAAGTGGCAGAATTAAATTAATTAATTAATTATTTGGAATGTTCAATTAATCAACTTTAGGATAAATGAGATTTATCACCAAATAATATTGAATTAAAGATAATTAAGATAAATAGGAATATTTAGGAAATATTCCCGGATGTAGATTTATGATAATCAATTAGGATAAACTGATGTACAGATGTGCCTTAGGTTAGGACTTTGATGTCAATTTCATTTGATTTGAAGATGTAGGAGGTTAATGAACCTATAGCCCATTTTTTGGGTATTACAGATGGTACACTTCTTAGGTGTTTAGAACTGAAGAGTCACAACGTGCATTAGGGGAAGTCCATGAAGGTATTTTTGGATCACATTTAACAGTTTGACACTAGCTTGAAAAATCATTAGGGAAGGGTACTATTGGCCAGACATGGAAAAAGAGGCTATACAATATGCTAAGAATTTTTAGAAATGTCAAGTTCATGGAAACTTGATTCATGCACCAGGGAGAGATTTGATTCCCTTTAGAACACAATAGCCTTTTCAACAATGGGTGTTTGATCTCATAGGAGCTATTTATCCAAATTCATCAAATGGTCATACCCATATCATCAAAACTACATATTACTTCACAAAATGGGTGGAAGCAGTTCCTTTGGCACAGGCCACTAGCAAACAAATCTCTATGTTCATACTAAATTACATCATTTTCCGATATGGTATACCACACTCCATCATCACAGATAATGGAGGCCAATTCAAAAAAAAGGACCTAGACTCCTTATCCTATAAATTCAAGATCACTCAACATTTCTCATCCATTTACTATCCACAAGGGAATGGACAAACCAAAGCATCCAACAAGAATTTATTGAAAATTCTACACCGAATAGTTAACAAGGTAGGAAGAGACTGGCACCTGATGATAAATCCAACTCTTTGGGCCTATAGAAAAAGTATCAGAATGCCCACTGAGGCTACTCCTTTTGCTTTAGTATATGGGACTAAAGCGGTGCTGTCTATTAAGGTTGAAATACCATCACTAAGAATCAGAATGCATGGTCTGGTAACTGATGATGATTATAGAGTATCTAGGTTACAAGAGCTTGAACTACTAGATGAGCATAGACAAGCTATGTATGATCATCTTAGAGTATATCAGAAATGAATGTCTAGAGGCTACAACAAGAAATTTAGACATAGAGAATTTCAAGTTAGCGATCTAGTCTTGAGAGAGAACACTAAAAATCAATCCCAGTGAGAACGCAAGGGGATGTTTGAACCCAACTGGTTGGGTCCCTTTGTTATCACTGCTGCTTTTGGCTTTGGAGCCTATCAACTCTCAATGACTAAAGGAGGATAGCTTCAAGAACCAATCAACATTCTCCATCTGAATAAATTCTACGCCTAAGACATTTAGTTTGTGAAAATGTCCTGAAAAAAAGCATAAAAATCAGAAAAAGTCCTAAAAAAATGATCTTCCTGGTGAAAACCTAGCAATAGGCATCTTGATGGTTCACAAAAAAATTAAAAAAATGGAAAAATAAAAAAAAAATTTGAAAAGATGAAAAATACAAAAAAAAGAAGAAAAATAAAAGGTTCCTTGGTGAAAACCTGGTAAACAGGCACCTTCGTAGCAAAATTAGAATCTCTGCCAAGATGGTTTAAACCTGGCAAATGGGTGCCACTTGTATCAAAATGCTCCATCTATCAAAGCAATCTTGGTATCTCCAAGCTTTTAGTACTGCTTTAGTTTGTACATATCTCCTTGTTTTCTTTTTCATCCTATTTTCAATAAATTCAACCTATGCACCAAGAAACAAAAGCGTACGTATCCTATCAATGTTTCAAACTTGGGGGAAACCAATGACTTATCCTACAGTCCTCAGTATACCTCAGACGAGTCATATCTAGTCAAGGTCCTTTAAAGCTATATTCAAGTCATTTTTTCTATCTCCCTACCAGAAAAGGATTTTGCACACAAACAAACTACAACAACAAACAAAAACAATCTTTGCAAACATGCTTTAATTTTCTTGTATGCTAACTGATTCACATTAAGATTTTTGCATATTATGTTCTCTCGAGCTCATCAATGATGTCCTTTCACAGGATTTAGAGAGTGATGACTAGGAGCATAATCTCATCTTTGTCTTCTGTTTGTAAGTGAAAATCTAATAACTCTGGAAATTTTTTATTGAATTGGTGTCCACTATAAGCTCCTCCATCATGAATTGGATTGCCACGTGTACCTCGACCATCAATACCTAGAAGCTTCAGGGAATTTTGATCTAGCTTTGTCTTTTTGAGTGATTTCTTATTCCTATTGTGCAATGCAACATTACCCAAGGATGTGAAT
Source organism: Chamaecyparis obtusa (assembly GCA_027943335.1). Lineage (NCBI taxonomy): Eukaryota > Viridiplantae > Streptophyta > Pinopsida > Cupressales > Cupressaceae > Chamaecyparis > Chamaecyparis obtusa. The sequence continues at coordinate 1,725,549 of BSBK01001384.1, forward strand.
GATAAAGGGTCACTGCAGGTAATTCACATTGGAATTAGAATTATCTCACCACTACTTGGTGTGTTTTTATGCAAGGTGTATTCGGGTCATCACAACATTTATGTTTTGATGCTTATACAAATTGCTAAAGCAAAATGGACATGATATTTATGTCATCCTATCTTTTGTGTCTTGATGCTTATATATAAATCCAACATTTCAAAACTAAAAGTCAATATTCATATGTTCATGGTTGCCTAACTAGTGGACATTGTATCGACTATTCGGTGTTACCTAAAAATATTTAGTGATTATAAAAAAAATGACATATGATCAGTGACTAAGTCCTAGGTCTTGCATTTCATTTTCATTTTGCATTTTACATGTTTGCATCTTTCTCATGATCTAAATAAAGCCTGATGTTTGATGCTCTCCAAAATTGCACCAAAAACACATCACAAGGACTGAGTGTCATGTGAAAGTCCTAAAAAACTAATTAGTAGGCAGTCATTGTTCTGGGTTACACATCCTTTTTGACAATGACTGAGCACTTTAAATCTTCATATACCTACAAAAATATCATGTGAATCGCTGCATGACATCTCATTTTCATATAAACATTTCACATATTCATTGCATATCCATAAAAACATGAATCATACATTGCATTTATTCATCTACCATCTATCATTGAATTGTACATTACATATTCATACATTCAACATAAAAAATTATTGCATATTCATACATTCAACGTAAAAATTCATTGCATATTTGTACATTCAACATAAAAATTAATCGCATATTCATACATTCAAATAGGGAAAGGGAAATATTTCATACATTTGCATCACATGATAAAACATCATAAATCAAAATGAAAAGTGCTACGAAGTCAAAACCACTAAATCTGATCTCATATATATAAAAATGTCGATACAGTACAAGGGGCGCAATGCACATATAAAAATGAATGAGCTTCAATGAGCTATCAAGTAAGATCAAAATGTCAAAAATGTGGAACACAATGTATCAGCTGTCTGCTTGGTCTTTGACATCAGGCACTGCTCCTCCTCCTGCAGGTGCATTGGGTGGTAGATCGACACATGGTGCTTAGGCTCCCTCTAATGCTAACATATACTGAGAATATGATGTCACTCTCTGCCTGGGTGGCACCACTGGAAAGTATGCATACACATAATATGCCGCACACCCTATTTTGTGGATCACCTCAACCTAAAATTGCCGAACCTCAGCATATCGATCTCTCAACTATGTATCTCACTCTTGTACCTGGACCTCTAGTGATAAGCTATGTGCCCTCTAATCCTAGAGCTAGTGATGTACCTATCTGATAATGTCCTGAGGTGTCTTCCTCATTCTAGGATCTGCCTCTGCCACCACTTTCATGTCCTCCATCACCTCATCACCACCGACATGTGTGTCAATCTACACCTTACAACATTGAATCTCTTCTTTGAAATCAAAATTTAGGGCATCCTATGCCTCCTCCATGGGTGCATGCATCCTGATGTTCTCCCAATACCTCCTCTGCACCTACTGTGCTACCAATCCTGCCTAGTGTCCCAACCTCACTCCTGCTATACTAACGCTACAAAATTGTTGGTCTACTTGTTGGAACTACTCATGGTATGAGAGGAGGTCTCATCTATCCTGATGGTCCCAAGGGAGTAACAACAACTCTCGACCTCAGTGGAGTAGGCTACACAATCAGGATTTGCACCTCCCTACACCTCTATTCTCTACCTATAGTGGCACCTATAACATCCTCAGCCTCTTCCATTTTGGGAATCAGCAATATCAGATCAAAGAACTACCTAATGGGATGCTCTGTAATATATGCAATATATGCATTAGTGACACCTGCATCAGCTACCTGTAGATAAGAGGGTCCTAAGCCTGCCTCTCATCGCCACAAATGGGCCTACATATAGGGATGTGCTCCCATGCCTAGATCTAGAGAGCTATAGCTTTTGATGTGAATATCTTACCCTCATGGTAGACAATATCATGCATCTCTATGAACATATGGGCTAATAGATACTACCTCCATCTTTACTCTGCTGGTTACGCCATAAAACACTGAATCATAGGAGCCCAACCCATCAATAGACCATTCTACTCATAATCAGACATGATAATCTCATCGATCATCCCAGTAATGATACATGCTAGATGATGAGTCTGCCCATAACATTGTATGAGCACCTCCCATGAGATCTACTACATGATCTTCTCATTTTCTTTGAAGAATGTTTGGAATGCCTATAAACTTGTATTACCTGCACTGAGATAGTCTGGGTAGGGGCCATGAAATAGTATATGAATTATCCTACATACATCCTTAGGAATGACTCTAATCTCACCTGTCAGGAGATGGAAGGTCTGTGTCTCATAATGGAATCGCTCAACGAGCATAGTAATCAGCCCATGGTTCACCTAAATATCTCACAAATTGATCAAGTACTCAAAACCACACGTTGCAAGGTGCACTCTCATAGGATCAGGCAAGGCCAGACAAAGTGTCTGTGTAGTTGGATGGGAAATAAGGACATGGACATCCGAGTATAGGACCTACAAAGCATAGAAATAGGACAACTATAATAAATTCACTAAAAAATAAGGCTATATGTACACAAATTGAGAAAATGAACATATCAGAAGGTACATTAAACACAATGGAATTCAACTATAAAATTAAAGGATATTGAAAAATTGGCCTAAAGACCTAAAAAATGCTCACTACTTTTTATATGACATTTTAGATAGTGTCAATTATCGTACGACAATATATAGCTACCCATACGACATTTGATGGGTATACAACACTCTGCAAGTTCCCACATGACACTTGAGGGACCCAATGAAATGTCGTACAAGAGATGGGTGTCTCCCATATGACACTATGCTACAACATAGATGACACTTCAGTTTGACTTGAAATGTCATACAACTCCCCACGAGTTATTGTACGACATCTCGTGAGGCAAAATTCAAAAATTCAAAAATCATCCTAAAGATCTTAGAAAGTATTAAAAACATGCAAATTGAATTCACAGAGAGGCATAAAGGTCCACTTATCAAATTACCATACTAACGAGGTCTCTGATATCACCTTGAGTGCTTGAAATGATGTGAAGACACAAGAACCTTCATTTTCTCTTAGAGGGCTCCACAAGGTTTCTAAAGTCAAATGTTTAAAATGAATTGAAAATTACCCTTTTAGGCCTTACATAGGTTTTGACCTAATTTTTTAAAGTGCTTCTATTTGTGTGAAAATTACACCCCTAGCTAATTTCACAGTTCTGAACCCATTTTAGGGATCAAAATCAAAATTTGAGATTGTTTACTTTGTCAACAACATGATTTAAAAATTTTGGACTCAGGACAACTGACTGCTTGCATAATCGACCTTTGTAACATCACAAAAATCTAGTATTCAACTTAACTGATTATCTAATATCAAACTCTTCAAATTTCAACTTGGTCAAGCATGTTTAACTCATGGTCAAACCTAGTCAAACTTGGTCAACAGGACCCCTAAACGATGCAGAATGTGTCCCTAGATGTGTACAACCACTTCTATAATCGATTACATTGCTTCTAATCATTTCATGTTGGCTTTCTTACTAGATTTTGATTTTCATTCCGAAGGGGGCATGGTATTACACATCATTAATCAAATCTATGAATCAAATTTTCTTCAGCAATCAAGACAACAACCATGTCTAATTGCCGATTCATCAAATTCCTCATTGCTTGGGGCACATCGCTTGGGGTATATCAGATTCATCGAAATTCATATCAATCTGGTATTTCTCTCATCAATCTTGTAAATTGTATCAGCACTTTGTAACCATTGGTTCATTAGTGTTATTTCCTTGATTCTTCATAACTGAAGGGTTCAGATTTGGCATACTTTTGATTCCTTTGGACAATCAGGTCTAGAGTCAGGAAAATCACTTCCTCATAATCATAGGTTCAGAATCAGATATTTTGACACTTTTTCATAAGCACCAGTTCATTGTTGATATTGTTAAACATCATCTTGATTCTTGATCAATCAAGATTTGAATCAACATCTGTAAATCTTTCAATCGATTTCTATCTCAGAATCAGTTAATCTTTCAGAATCAATTTCTCCACCACATAACTGAGTCTGAATATCATAAAAAATAGATTAATATTTGAACCACTATGCTTCACATAGTAATTCAAAGAGGGGAAAAATGAATACCCCCAAAATGGGCTTCAGTACCATTAACCTCCCACATCAACAAATTGATCAAAATTGACTCTAAAGTCCTAACCTAAGGCACATCTACACATCAAATCATCGAAACCCTAATTGATCCTATCTTAATTCTGCATCGGGGAATATTCCTAATTTATCCTAATTATTTCTAACTAAATATTACTTGGCGATAAATGATATTATTTGATTTATCCTAAAGTCAATTAATTGAATATATTGAATATATAATTAATTAAACTTAATTTGGCCATTTAATTATTTAATTAGATTTAATTGAATTTTTTCCTAATTAATATTGTTTTTATTTGACAATAAATCAAATTTCTAAGAATAATTGATTAAATGTTTATTTAATTGATTAAATCAAGTTATCAAATTTAATATTTAATTTTGGGATAAAGTTTGATTAGATAATTGATTAACCCATAAATTAGTTATTTTTATTCAAAAATTAGTTAAGTTGAGAATAAAACACATGTGAATTAAATAATTCATGATTATCCATACATAAATTAGAAAAGAAGTTAAACTCTAAATCAATTATTAAATTCAAATTTTTAACTTTTTGAGCTCAATATGTGATTGTGAGTTGAAAAGTAGATTTGGGTGATCTGAACTTGTAATTTGAGTTAAAAAGCTAATTTTGCATGATTTATGAGATAACTATTTCTAATTTCCTGATAACTCAATAATCAACTTGAGTTGATCAAGGAGATATTTTTGGCTTTCCATGAGTTCTCAAAAACCTTGGATTTCTATATAAACATGCCTCATTCCTTTACAAACGACCACAAATTTTGGATAATCTTGCACGTGTGATTTGGCAAATTGAGAGATTGTGCTATTTTTGAGATTCTTGCTAACATTGTTTTCATTTTCATAGCATTCATAACATTACTAGTTGAGATTTCAATCCATATTTCATCTAGTCTTAGATCATTTTTACATTTTTTTCATCCATATTACATAGAAAAATTAAAAAGCGTAGCTTAAATCTGCATCCATTTTCATAAGCTTTCATCATTTAAATCCTTCATTTAGGTGTTGCATCATCACTGATCTCGGTTATTTTTGAGAATACCATAGTCGCATCTACTAGAAGGAAGTAAATCACCTAGCTAATGATATTCATTTTCATTGCAAATTTTCTAATTTATTAACCAATAATGTTTTACTGAAGTGTTGTGTCCATAGACAGGTACATTTTCACATGCACACTTCCCAAAAAAAGAAGAAATCTTCAGTCTTTATGGCCTTAGCGAACGATCAGGAGACATGGCATGTTGTTATGGAAATAGCCCAAACTAGATCTACTAACAATTTGGCTTGGTTGAATGTGTCCAACTTCACTATGACTAGGATAGACATTGGCCCCCCTAGACACAAGAAAATAGTTCAGATGTGGAAATTCTCCCACCATTAGGTAAAAGAGAAACTAGAAAAAGATAAACAGGAAAAGGAAAAGGAAATATTGAAAGTAGTTTTTTCTCAACTTTTCGTCTATCTTAGGAAGGTTCTTACACCCATATCATCTCAGCAGGAACCTTCTTCTTCTAAGATCCTAGAATCAACATAAAACAAGAACCAAGCCCTAATTTCCCAATTACAAGAAGATAGACATATGGGCAAGATTGGACTGGATTGGGTAGAGGATCTTAAATTTTGAGGAGTTCCCCTCATTGAGTGCATGAATGCCTTATATAAAATCTTGGTGCAAGTGAAGGAAAATGTCAATCATGATATCATAATCATCAAGGAAGAGGAAACTTCTTTTGAAATTTTTTTTTCGATGCTCAAAGAGGTTATTGATATAAAAGTGGAAAATGCACTCAAACCGGGGTTGTTAAAATCACCTAATGAGCTATTAAAAAAATGGATGTACTCTATAACTTTTAAGAGGAAGTCTATATCCAAAACCCTTAAGCATGTAAGGGAGATAATCAATGGTTTACATGAAGACATCTTGAGAATTGAAAAGTATTTCATTGATTTGGGGTGCAATTCACACTAAGCCAAGGGGAAGGATGTCATAGATATTAATACTATGAAAGAGGCTTACTAGGAGCATATCAATAGAATAACCAATCCTATAGTGTATCTAAGGATATAAATTGAAAAGCTCACTCAAATTGACATCTTGTTGTCTAAAATTAGCCACAAGATGGAAGATTATGAAGAGAAGGAAGAAGACACGTAGGAAAACCACCTCTACTAGACTACTAAAAATGAAAACTTCATGGTGACTAAAGATGAAGATTTGATGCATGTCATAGAAGACCTTGAAAGACACAAATCTAACCACATGGCTCCTACATAGGTATTGGTTAAAAAAGGACTAGAAACATGATTTCTTTTTCTATTTTCTTTTATTTTTATTCCCATACTCGAACACTTGTCTTGTCTATGTTAGTTATTTTTCAAGATTTTGTTATGTAACCACTTGGATAGGTGAATGAACTATATTAATCTTTGTTAAACATCTTTAAAGGATCAGAATTTTTTGAATACAATTTCCCCCTATTTCTCTAACAATTGTGTGAGACTCAAAATTATTTTTTGATATTGTTGTTCATAGATATAATTTGATTTACTATTGAATGAAGGAATGTATGGTAAATGAAGAAAATTGATTATAGATATCAAATTGTGTTTCATTGAAATCTATGATTATAAGGTGATCTGTGAATCACTATTTGTTTCTCTACTATTATATTCATGTTATTTAACAACAACAAAAAATCTTTATAGTATTCAAGATGGGTGTGACATCTTTATGATCATAGAGGTGTATGTATAGTAGTGGTTTAATGATTTAAGTTGTTCTTTTTTGATTCAAGATTTTTCCTTTCTGTCATGGATATATCATGGTAATGAATGTCCACTAGGTGCCTCTTCTTCTCTTTGCTTAAGAGCATACCCCTTTAAATTATCTTAGTTTTCATTCATTTCATATCTACTTAGGAAGATGTACCTATCAATTTAGAGATCAAATTTCATAGTTTGTTTAACTATTGTTAATAGAAAGGCCTTCAACGAGGGTTTGAATCATATTATAAAAAGGAAAATCCTGTTAGATAACTAAGGGGGTGATGAATTAGTTAAATTAGTTATCCTGCAGTCCCAAATTCTTAGGTGTAATTTTTCAAACTTATTTAACAAATCAAGAAACTCAGTAAGATAAAATAACTATCTTTTTATTCATTTATCGAATACTAGTAATTTCCAAAACTATCTTTACTGATTAAGGAAATATGCAATATGAAAAGTATGATAGAAAAACAATCATAGAAAATTACACATAACACAAAGATTTAACATGGAAACCCTGCTAAGGGAAAAACCACCTGGGAACGGTAACCCAAAATATTTTAGTCTTTTGAAGTGAGCTCAGTTAGGAGCCAACCCTGTTAAAGGTTACAATGAACATTGTTAGGTGTGACCTGGTTAAAGGATTTATCACTAATAGTTGACTTTTGACCAACATTCACTATGGGGTCAACAAGAAAACAATTAACATTCCTTGAATTTCATATGGAAATACAAAAGACTGTTAAGTCCACTCGGTAAAGAGATTTTGTTGTAACTATGGTTAAACTGGTATAGTAGTGATCTGATTCAAATACAACTCAATTTTCAAGTATTTAGATCTATGCTTAGCTCAAAATAACTTGTTTGATCAATAATTAATTCATTTTATGTCCCCCAACTTACTTCAATCGGTGTATATATCTCTAACACTCGGTTATGCCTGTAGTTCAGCTTGGTTCTGTCTGTAACCAGTTTGATTAGGAATGCATGAAAAATGTCTTCATGTGAAATGCTCTGCAGTATCTATTCATCTGACATAGTTCAACATTGAATCTCATGTCTCTTAAATAGACGTGTAAACCATTTTTATATCATCCATTAGACTTTTCCTCTTAATCTTCTTCATCCATTTTGACGCTTCAAGCTTCCTCGATAGATGTGTCAATAACACATTTCATTTTGTTCCCTTCGATCATCACTAAATTTTATCTGTTGTGTATCTTATAACAAACTTCATCACTTACCTCAGAATCATAAACAATTTCTAGCTCATCAATTTCAGTCGGTTGTTATAACATTTAATGTTTTCATCCATACTTGATTAATACTAAATACATTGGTGATAACTAACTCGGTTATTATTGTCACTCGGTATACACAATATTGACTCGTTGTATATAGAAATCTTCAATTACTGACCACATTAACTTGTTCAATTATGATCTCTTCTTCATAATAGAATAATGCAACATGCTCAAGTCAACAATATAATGTCATAGACTCATGAATAAGTTACCCAATGTATACCTTATCCTTATCTATCATATCCATCTTTTCCTTATGCAGATGCCTCATTTCTTCACCATTTCTTCCTTCTACAGATGTTTAGATGTTTGTAACTATCATGATAAGTATAGTCAAAAACTATTTGACATCAATGAAAACATATTGACTAATTTAATCATCTTACATATCACTTTTATAGCTCGGTGATCTCCAATCATTGTCTCTTCAGTTCATCAAGATATTCAATCAGTTGTAGGTCATCAATCTCTCCCTTTGGCATTGATTGCAACAAAAACAATCTAAAATATGTCATACCATACCAAACATTTATTTTACAACTATATAGATAAATGTATTAGCTTGATAAGCTCTCCCTAGCTTGATATTTAATATGTTTAATCACTACAAACAACATTCCATGTAGACTCTCCCTACGGATTTGATCTTCTTCAGTTCTCTCATTATTTTTCTCCCTATAGTGGATAGATGTTTCATTGAAATCTTTCTCCCAATATTTCCAATATTTCATAGAAATCTCTCTCCCTTTGACAACAATGCCAAAAGAACATAAACAAATCTTCAGTAGCCTAGTAGTTTTCTATTGTTCGGTCCAAATCAAGTACCTTCATGTACTGATATACAATTCTTTGTTCCAGCTTCTACAATCTTTCACAACCTTAGGATTCCTAAAGTGTGAGCTACATGCATCAACATGAATGATTTTCTGATAAAGTATAGGTTGATGCAACCTCCTTATCACCTTAGTGACTGATAGATAGGGGACATAACCCTAGTTTAGTCCTTAAGTACTCAAAAGTGTCCTTCAGTAGGGGCTTGGTAAATATATCAGTAAGTTGTTCTTTAGATGTAAAAAATTCTAGTTTCACTTAATTTTCTTGTACTTGTTCCCTCAAATAGTGATACTTCATAGATATGCCCTTTGTTTTTCAATGCATCACCATATTCTTAGAAATGTTTATAGACTTGTATTGTCACAATATAAAATCACTGGATCAGTGATCACCTCATTCATTCCTTCCAACAATTATTTTATCCATTCAATATTTGAACAATTAGTAACAACAACAACATACTCTGCTTCAGCAGTCAACTGAGAAATACATGCTTGTTTCTTTCTTATCCATGTTACAAGTCTTTCTCCCAAAAATAATGCTCCACCGGCTGTGCTTTTCTAGTCATCAATGTTTCTAGCCCAATCTGCATCAATGTAAACTTGGAGTTTAAAATTGCCTTCCTTAGTGTACTGTAAACCATAATCTTCAATTTTCTTCAAATATCTCAGAATCCTTTTAACATAAACCATATGTGATTTCTTGGGATTAGCAAAAAATCTTTCCATAATCCCAACTACATGTGCTATATCAGGCCTATTGTGTACCACATACATCAATTTTTCAATCATTGATCTATACAGTGTCTAATTTACCTTAGTTTATTCATCATCTTTTGTTAACTTACATCTTGTCACCATTGGTGTACCTACTAGTTTTGAATCATCCATGCCAAAAGTCTTTGACACTTCCTTGATGTATTTTGATTGTGTTATGGAAATCCTATTATTTTGTTGTATAATCTACAAACCTAGAAAGATTTTAATCTCTCCAAACATTGAAATTTTAAACTCTTTTCTCATTTCATCAACAAAAGATTTTTAAATAATATCATGTCTCCAAATATTATATCATCAACAAAAATTTTAGTAATCAAAATATTGTCATCAAATTCTCCTTTCATGTACAAATTGCTATTATCACTTGTCCTCACAAAGCCAATACTAATAAGATAAGCATGTAATCTTTCATACCATGCTCTCGGTGCTTGTTTCAGTCCATATAGTGCTTTGTGCAGTCTAGATACCATGTTCTTCTTATTTGGATCAACAAAGCCTTTAGGTTGTTCTATGTAGACTTCTTCCTCAAGATTTCCATTCAAAAATACTAATTTCACATCCATTTGTTATACTTTGAATCCTTTATGTGCAGCATATGCAAGTAATATTTAGACTCCTTCAAGTCTTGCTACTGATGCAAAATTTTCACCATAGTCAATACCTTCTTCTTGTGCATTTCCCTTCCATACAAGTCTTGCTTTGTTTCTAGTTACTTCACCAATCTCATTCAACTTGTTTCTAAAAATCCACTTAGTACCAATTACATTTTTATCACTCAGTCTTGGTACCAATGTCCATGTTTTGTTTTTCTCTATTAGTTCAATTTATTCATTCATGGCCTTAATCCATTCCTCATTCTCAAGTGCATCTCTAACATTCTTAGGCTCAAATTCACAAAATAAACATGTGTTCTATCTTAACTTACTTCGTGTCATCATGCCATCTTGCTTGTCTCTAATAATTTGGTTATGTGGATGGTGTCTTCTAACAAATCTCACCAGTACTTGTTCTCTTCTTTTCTCATCATTTGGTTTAGGTTCATTTTTTTCCTCAGTAGCTTCTTCCTGGTTCTCAGTTTGCATTGGCTGATTCTCAGTAGCATTTTCCTGTTGCTCGGTAGACTCAGCCTATGGCTTTGGTACATAGTCTGGATGCTCAATATATGTAAACCTACAATAGTCTTCTGGTTCCTTCCTACTTTCTTCATTATTCTTCTCAGCAAACTCATCAACTTTCACATTAGCACTTTCAATCATTTTGTTAGTAGCCTTTTTCAAACATTTGTATGCTTTTATCTTAGTAGAATATCCTAGAAATATTCCTTCATCACCCTTAGAGTCAAATTTACCATTTCTATCATCTTTCAGAATGTAACATCTACTTCCAAGTTTTTTGAAATAACTTACATTCGATGTGTAGACAAACCATAGGTCATAAGGTATCTTATCTGGGTATGTGTAGGATCATGGTATGCCAAAAACTGACAATGAGAAAAAGAAGTCATGATTTATAAACTCTTTGAAAAACAACTATAACTTTCAAACAATATAACATTTTTGAAATTTGAAATATACATCACATTCTATGCTTCACCTAATACAATAATAATAATAAAATATTTCAATTTGATGAAGTTTAGACTAAGTTAAGGTAGCCAAACATGAGAGTTTTTATACTAAAGAAAATTTGTAGCAAAAAAATCATAATTAATTATTTGCTTGGAAAAAATACAAAAAAATATACATCACATCCAGACATGAGTTACTACTTTTCTCTATAATCTTATAAAAAAATATTATCATTTGATTTTGTTTAATGTGGTCAGACATACACCTACTTGTTATCTTTCTAGTCCTGATTGATAGACTTATTGAAAAATAGCTATAAATTTCAAAGTATATAACATTTATGAAATCCAAAACATGTGTCACATTCTATGATTTTTCTACTACAAGAAAAATAAGGAAAAATTTCAATTTGAAAAAGTTTAGACTAAGTTAACGTGGTCAGACATGAGAGCTTTTGTATTCTAGAAAAGTTGTAGAAGAAAAATCATAATTAATTATTTACTTAGAAAAATTATAAAAAAATATGTGTCACATCCGGACATGAGTCTACTACTTATATCTAGAATCTTGTAAAAAAAATTTATCATTTGATTGTGTTTAAGGTGGTCGGACATACACCTACTTCTTATTTTTTCTTGAAATTTTCATATTACTACATAGAAATTTGAAATTTTCAACATATAGAATAATTGTTTTTAAAAAAAGTCCTAGTATCTGAGAAACTAAATTCAATTTTCTATAGATTCTCTTCTTACATATTTTTGATATAATATTTATAACTTGTTCAAATTTTTATGTCAACATGCCTAAACCTGATTTTCTAAATTTTCATTGCCACTTAAGGGCCTAGTTTGGCATACCATGATCCTACACATACCCATTTGTATCTTTCTTTAGTTGAACTTTGTTCAAGGTGTATACAATAGTGCTAATAGCTTCTCTCCAGTACATTTGTGCAACATCTTTCTCAATCATCAATGTTCTGGCATAGTCAACTATAGATTGATTCCTTCTTTCTGCAATACCATTCTGTTGTGGTGTCTGTAGTGTATAAACCTATCTTTTAATTCCATTCTCATTACAGAAGTTAGTGAATTTATCAGAAATAAACTCACCTCCTCTATCAAATCTTAAGAATTTTAAAAAATTTCCAGTTTCCTTTATTCAATTATTACTTTGAATATCTGAACACTTTATACCACTGTGTGATGATGATAATCACCTTCATGAAATTAAGATCAAATTAGCAACAAATCTAAAGTAAATACAATGCAAATCTATTTAAAAATGAAACTAAGATCTATAGCATCTCATGGCTCTCTAGAAAGAGGTGGTAAGTGAAGCTCTCAGCTCAAATCTCCACTAGTGACACTTCTAAAATGAGAATGTATGCTACTATGCTTCTACAATGCTTCTACAATGCTTCTATGATGATGATTCTAGCTCAAATTGACAAAAGTATAATGCTAATTTCTCTAAATGCTCTTAATTGCTCTTAGAATGCTATTCAAATGCCTATAGTAACAATGTTTTGCAAATGAATTTCTAAGATATCAATTGCTCTCAAAATGCTTCATATTTATAGTAAATTCCCAAGGGTAGGGGGTGGAGTGAAGTAATAATGATTATCCCTTGGTTGAGTCAAATCTTTTCTTTTTTCATAAATGGGGGGACAATTTAAAGGTTTGTCTCAAAGCTTTGGACAAAAGGACAAGATTGAGTGGTTGAGATTGAAACTTTAGAATGAGTGATTGAGATTCATCCTTTTTGAGTGATTTGTGTCTTTTTGTCCTCAATTCTCATTGGTTTCTCAACTTTGTTGAAAGATATTAGGAATTATTAAATTCAATTAATTAATTAAATTTAGCCATGTAAGGGTAATAGGTTCATTTTGATTTTTGATTTAAACAACTATACAACTAATTGATTAAAATTAATTATGTAGTGTTTTTCACCCCTTTAAGCTTTGATTTAATTATTTAACATCCTTATTTGATTTTTCCTTTGCTTTAATTGATTTTGTCTAATTTTTTTTAATTATGTCCATTTTAATTGATTTGATCCCTTTTAATGCATTTTGATGATTTTAAGCCATTTTATTGATTTTTGCGATTTAAAAGCACTTGTCCATTTTTACATGTCTACAAATGCCCCTCTTTGAATTGATGTGCGAAGAACATTGATTCAAAGATTCTTTTGAGTCATGATCGCTTTTAGGTCCTAATTGTTGATTCACTGATATGCCTCTGATACTAATTGATTGTTGCCTCTGATACAAATTTTTTTGATGCCCCACTGATTCCAATGTTGTTTTGATGCCACTTTCAATTTGATAACCTGATGCCCCCTCAGAAATTAAAACATATTGATGGCTTGATATGAAAAATTTGATGATGTTTGATTTCTTGAATATGTTTTCATTTTTGAAAAACTTGATGAGATGCCATGATTCAAGGATGGCCTGGTTAATTTGATAGGGTCACTATATAGGTCTAAGCCAAATTTCACCCCCAAAATTAAGTCAAAATAGCTTAAATAGGTTAAAAAAACCTTGTTTTACTATTCATTTTTACTTTTATCTTTGGTGATTTTGCTCTGGTCCTGCGGTGAATTTCAAGATGGTTGTCCCTATTCGAGAACATTGATTCAAGAGGTGTCAGAGATATGCAAGGCCACTTGACTATGGACCTCCAGTAAGTTATTTCAAACCTCTTATTTACATTTATTGCTCATTTATTAGCATTTATTGCAATTTCCCATTTTATCATTGCCTTTAATATGCGAAATCACACCTAGGAAAAATTCACTGTCGCCTAGACCCTTTTATTGTCACATCCGCGCTTTTCTCTCATGCTTCTGCATAGTTTAATGTCACTTAAGAAAATTTCATCCTTGCCTAAGAATAGGATACTCACATGTAGAGCTAGGTCAAAATGCCCATTTTCATATATTCTATCGTGTAGGAAACCCTAGCAATTTTGTTGTCGCCTAGGCCACATTTTGTTGTCACCTAGCATGATTTACTGCCACGTAGCATGAGAACTATTGTGTAACACCCGAATAATGTCACGTCACAACTTTTTGTTATTTCTTAAGAGGAATGTCACCTGGGATGATTAAAATCACGTCTGCAGACTTTGGAAAAAAAAATTATACTTTTTGTTTCACACTTGTACTTAATTATGTCTGATGAAATTTTTTGATGACTTTTGATGCTCAAGTTGAATGATTAGATTAGGTCTATTGTGTTCAAAAAAACAAATGGATTAGGATATCAGGATAGTGTTACCAACAAATGTGATGTGTCAATTCGATTAGGGTAAGATATTGATAGGATAAATCAACCAGTGTGAAAATTGATATGATTTGATACTGCTGCTTCATTATCAAGACACAGAGACACAAAAAAATGGTACTTGGTGTGATTGCTTGATACTTTTGATAGACTTGATTGAATTGAGATAATTCCTTAATATGATAAACTGATATGATTCCTTTGCTTTGCCAACAGGCAAACTTTCCTACTTTATACATCCGAACAGTGGCTTCTTGGGTCATTGATTTGGGCCAGACACTTACAGATGTTGATTTTTGTGTGATTGAGTTGTGTGGTTTGAGTTTTCTCCTTGACCTCCCATGGTTCTAGCTGAACCATGGTTTATTGACTATAGTGGTGGAGCAATGGCACTCCGACCATAATACATTTCATTTTTCTTTATGGAGAGATGACTATCACACCTAAGGATGTGTATAGATTACTACGTATCCCATGCAGAGGAGAGGTAGTGTATTATAATTCTATCTATGATTCTACTGTCTACTGATGAGTGTTTGAGGACAACTCTATTGATGATGATATGATCACCTAGCCTCATTTTTCTTCCTTTCCTACATTACCAATAGTACTTGGTGCACTGATAGGTGGTTTGCTTCTTCCTTACCAGTGAGGTCATTGTTTTTCTATCGAATGAGGTAGGATATTAGAGGATTTACTTGCTCATCCTCAATGCTTCAATTGGGGTTCATGCGTCCTTGCATAGCTCTACCATTATTTGCATGAGGTATTCTATAGAGAGAGTGCATCCTTGTTGGCTGGTGCAGTTATTCTTCAGTTGTCGATATGGGAGCATTTTCCCATCACTAGGCCTATTTCTGATTGTGATCAGCCTCGGGGTTTTCCATATGCTTTTCTATACACTAGGATGGTTGTGCAACATCATTTGGGTCATCTAGATTTTTGGTGATGATATATTGATGATCTAGATCAGGTTTTATGGAGACCATACAGGGGTTGTGAGCTGTGGAGAGAGGATGATGATGAGTTACCTTACATGTTTTCCCCTCGCTAGATGATTGGTCACACTACTACCACTATTGAGTGCTTTTTCTTTGGCAGAGTTTCTAGACAATATGGTTGGACACAGGATATTCCATAGGGTACAACACTATATGCTTGGGTATAGGTGGAGAGATCTATGTGGGGTCCTCTCATTGATTATTAGTTTTCCTTAGATCATATTATTGGTATGGCTTATTGTAGGAGGGAGATGCTTTCTGGTGTTACAGATGTAGGTATGTCTCATGAGTTTTCTGATTGGTGGGCTCTTAACAGGTTTACTCATTTCACTGATCCAGTATAGCCTATCCCAGGTCGGGGTGATAGAGGTGGTGGTGGTGGAGGTGGTGGTGGTAGATGGTGGAGATGATGAGGATAGAGAGATCCTCCTACTATTGGTTGAGTACAGGTGAGAGGTGGTCATGTGAGGGATAGAGATCATGCTAGAGGTCATGATGGTGCACTTGATGTATGTCCTAGAGTAGATAGACAACACAAAGCTCATAGACATCAGAGATAGGATAGACAGGCTCATGTTGATGCTGCTATGAAGATTCTCAATGGATTGGATCCTTTGGTTCAGTTGCAAAGAGTGGCCTTGGCTCAACAGGATGATGCCCTAGTACAACAGGATCAGGTTCTGGCACAACGGGTACCTACATAGGATCAACAGCCATAGGGTCAGGGACAGGATTCCCAGGATGTTCCTACTATGGGTACTGGAGTAAGGGAGGTTCAGGCTATGAGGATAGATATGTCCAATGTTGTTGGGCATTTAGATTAGGTTGCCACCTTGATGCAGCAGTTCATGTCTATGATGGTTTAGAGACAAAGTGGAGTGAGTACTTCTTAGGCTCCTCCCCCATAGGATGATAGAGGTCTAGATGGATCTGTTCCTATAGGATCTTGATTGATAGATTGACTTATGGTTGATGTACTTGTATCACATGCCATGTTTTTTGATTGATCAGACTATTTGATGTACCACTTTGTATGACATTGTATCTTAATATATTAAGTTGATGGATCATTGATGAACACTTTTTTGATGATATATGATGATATACTCCTTGGTTCTCCTTGATGAGTTATTTATGGGATTTTCTTTTATGCAGCTATATGATGTGTTATGCATTTACTTTGATTTATGCTATGGATGCAGTTATCTTATTTTATGATATAGATAAATGATGTATGAATGTATGGATTTCTGACTAATGATTTTCCCTATTTCTCAATGTATGGATGCAAAGTGTTTTATGGAAATGCATCTTATGTTTTTTTTTATAAATTTTTTAATGTATGCAATGTTATCCTTAACTATATGTATGCAAATGATGTATGGATGTTTTTCTTTTTCTTTGGTATATGGATAATGACTAATGATTAATGCTATGCATGAATGCAAAAGATAATCTCATTTTCTTTGTTTTGATTGATCAAGAATAAGATGTTTGATTGAATCCCTCATTTCATTAATGTTTTGACTAACCAAGATTATTGACGTACCCCCTTGTCCTTGGAAAATTAACCACAAACAAATGCAATTAATATAACATGATAAATGTAATGCAATTAATCTAACATAATAATGCAATGCAATGCAACCTAAGTGTCACCATTTTTTAGCAAATAAATGCCATGGAGATAAATTTTCATCATTGAGCATTTTGGGACCGAAAAGCTAGTACAATCATCACTAACCACATCATGATGATACGAATACCACTTTTTATCACTTTTTGGTAACCTCTTTTTGAACCAAGTACAACCCTCACTAGTTGGATGACCAAACTATGGGAGTTTGAATACCGGTGTCAATGGATTCAATGTTGCAAGTGGATTTTTGGTATTAAGCTATGGAAGATCTAAATAGCCAAGGGATCCATTTGTGTAAACAAGAAAAGGTCAATCCATCATCTTATGAGATAGTCCTCAATGGTTATTTGCTAACCATGTCGTTAGACAAACACTCATAAGTTGATGAATCTTCCTCAAAACAATCACTCAAAGGCAATAAAATATCATGTCTCTCTCATGACTAATCTAGTCGAAACATCATTGAATAATTCAAAAGATATGATAAAAGTCAATTTCCTAAAGATTATCACAAGAAAGTTTTAGGTGTTTTGCAATGTTTCCTGATTTTCAAAAAGTATTTCCAAGCATTCTAATCTCTAAGGTGTTTTGTCAATTTTTAATCTTGAATTATAAAGTCAATGAAGGCCCAAGGATCATGTTGTAGGATCAAATACTTAGGTTTTGAACAATGATATCCATCAAAGGTTCAACAAACTTTCCACTTTTCTGAAACTGACAAATCTCTCTCTAACGTGACTGATTGTAGCACTTATTGAATCCATTTGGTACCAAATTTCCAACCTTCTTCTGCCCTTAAGTGATAAATGGCATCATTTGACAAACTTAGGGCTGATAGGCAATGCAATAATGTGACTAAATGACTTTATTATGACTATGTACCAATGATGGATGCAATGGCAGTTGTACAAATGGGATGTTGGAAGTGCAATATGGACATATGTGACTAGGAAAAACAAACTTAAGGGAAAAAAAGGCACTTGTTTACCAAGTTTTCACCTTTTGGAATTTTTTTTCTTTTTTTTCTACCAAGGCGCCTATTGCTAGGTTTTCACCAAGGCACTTTTTTATTTTTTTCTCTCTTTTTTTGTATTTTTCTTTTTTTCAATTTTTTTGTATTTTCAAGATCTCTTTGACTATGTGCAATAAATATGATGCTCCTCATCTGATACTCTTTATACTCTTTCATCTCCCTTATGTGTAGAACCTTTTGAGATGAATTTTGTTGATGGGTTCTTGAAGTTCCTCTCCTTCACAATCTGATAACTTATAGGTTCCTGTTCCAAATGAAGACACAATGATGAATGGGCCAAGCCAATTAGCCTCCCATTTTCCTTTCTTCTCTCTTTCAACCTGATTCTTTGGGTTCTCTCTTAACAATAGTCTCCTACCTAAAAGACTCTCAGTTTGATATGTGGGTATGTACAAGATCATGAGGGGCCAAACTATGCCCAAAAGTGGCAATGAAAAATCAGCAAATCAGGGTTAGTCAACTTGATGTAAAAATGTGAACTAGCTATCAACCTAATACCAAAAAGTTGTAAGAATAGAATCTATAGGAAATTGAATGTAGTTTCTAAACTACTAGGCCTTTTCTAAAAAACAATTAATATAATTGGTGAAAAGTATAGATTTCAATACAGTAGTACAAAAATTTCAGAAAAAAAATAAGTAGGTGTATGTTTGACCACCTTAATCATGATCAAATGATAATATTTTTTTATAAGATTTAATATATAAGTAGTAGACTCATGCTCGGATCTGACACATATTTTTTTGTAATTTTATTCCAAAAAACAATTAATTATGAATTTTCTGCTACAACATTTTTAGAATAAAAAAACTTCCATGTCTGACCACCTTAACTCATTCAAAACTTTACAAAATTCAAAAAAAAAAAAAATTTCCTTATAGTAGGTGAAGCATAGAATGTGACACATTTTTTGGATTTCAAAAATGTTATACCATTTGAAAGTTATAGTCATTTTTCAATCAGTATATAAATCAGCACTTTATAGGTAGCTCAATTAGAAAATAACTAATAATTACTTACTAAATTCAAAATTTGACAGCAGTTATATCAATAGAAAGCTGATAATATCCTTAAAATACCCTTTTCATTTTATCAAATTGGGGTCAAAAAAAAGTCATCAGCTACATTGTCAAAGTCTAGAACTTAGAGAAACTGGGAAAAACATATATTTGAGACATTTCAATAGTTGACCATGTTGGTTTGGTGCACAAGGCAATACAGAGCCTAATTGGGTACCTGAATATGACGACATAATTTTTAATTTTCACTTTCCCTTCCCTCCACTTTCTCCCTCCCATTTCTCCATCCTTCATATGATATATTATATATAAAAAATTATATATTAGATATATTAAATATTTATAATATCAATTATATATTAACTTTATATAATATACATTTTACATTAAATATTATTTAATTATATATAATATTATATATATTAAATATTATATAATATATATTTTACATTTTAAATATTATTTAATATATATTAATATTAAATGTTACATTATATATTCTATATTATTTTATATGTATAATATATTAATATGTATTTTACGACTATGTACGAAAGGTTGGAAGATTGCAAAAAAATCATGGATGGCCATTGAAAGAAGCAAAGGAAATTAATCAGCCATTTAAAAAATTCATGGGTGGCCATTGAGGAAGAGAGAGAGTGAGAAGGTGGTGGGGGCTAAGAGAGGAAGAGAGAGGAGATAATGGAGAGAGAGAGAGAGAGAGAGAGAGAGAGAGAGAGAGAGAGAGAGAGGACAGAGATGAAGATAGAGGGGGGAAGGGGAGAGAGTAGGATAAGAGAGAGAGAGAGAGAGAGAGAGAGAGAGAGAGAGAGAGAGAGAGAGAGAGAGAGAGAGAGAGAGAGAGAGAGAGAGAGAGAGAGAGAGAGAGACGGGGGGAATGGGAAGGGGATAGAGTAGGAGAGAGAGAGAGAAGAGGAAGGGGAGAGAGTAGGAGAGGGAGAGAAGGGGAAGGATAACTAATTCATTGCAATATTAATCAGTAAGGTGCAAGGCAAACTTAAATAATATCACAACAAGCATTAGAAATCCAAATTCTAATTAGGAGTTTTAAGCAAAGTGAGTAAGGTCCTAGATAGGGGCATTATAGATCCACACATTGTTTAGTAGATACCTCCAAAAACCCACATACACAGGAGTAGGTTTGAAGTAAGACTAAGATTTTTTATCGGTTCAAATTTATATTACTGTGTTGTACTTTTGATTAACATCCAATGATTGGATGTGAAATTCACAAATTTGATTATATTGCCACTGGTTCTATTTCAAATTCTGGAAAAAATGGATATTTGACATATGTTCATAAATTTCAGTCAACACCATTTTAAAATAACACATCAGTTTATTTTTACACATTGAGAATATCATCCTTAGGAATTGAATTGAAATTGACATAGGTCATAGGAAATAAATGCCCCAACTATTTGGTGTCTTCTACATTTTGAGTTTCTTATTACAATCAGGAGAAGAATATTACTCTCCAAATGGTTTTGGATAGTAACATTTATACTTCCTCTTCACAAATATATTTCTTCCCTCATCTTGCTGCCTATTGATACCAACAAAGTGAATCTAGGCATTTCTGCCATGGAATGGGAGAAAATTGGTTTCCTAATTTATTGATGTGTCTAAATAACACATGCAAGAACCTTTTCTTTGATATTGCTCACTAACACTTTAGAACTAAAAATGTTTACAAAAATTGGCATGTACTTGCATGAGGACATTATATATTACAAGAATCCCATACAAAAGTAGCTGGCAAGCTGCTCAAAAAGTAGTAACTGATAGCAAGTGGGATAATGCAGATGCTTTAATAAACCACTATCTTCTTTACTCAAGCAACATCTAGTTCATTTGCTTGACTGGGGCATGTTTGGGAACAAACAGTCTCCATTTAAACTCAAGTCTCTGGAAATGCAGTTATATTTGTCAGTGGAGAAGATACACCCATTGGATCTACAATAACTTTATGCTCACTAGAATTTCCATTTCTCTTCAATTGGGATACTCTTTCCAAAATTGCATCTACCCTTTTACCAATTTGGCAAATCAATGGGTCTATTTGTGGACCTCGAAGGAGTTGGTCACCTAAACAAGAACCTTGAGATGAATTAGGAACTTCTCTATGAAAGAGATTAGTACCTTGAGAAGCTCTCCATTTGTCAGCTGAATTAAAACCTTTGACCATAGATGGCTGCCCTTTGTTGTAAAATGAGTGAGACTGCCTTGCCAAAGGTGGCAATGAACTTACATTTGAGGGATATTTCCCAACATGAGTAACCTGGTTTCCCAAGTCCTATAAATTCAAGGCCATTGATGAATAGGCATTTCTAATAGAAATATTTGTGGTGCTAGAATGAAGTGCATGACCAAATTCTTTGCTTGCTAATGAACCAATTTGAGGCTTCATTTCACATTGCTCTGTGGATAATTCCACAGCACTTGTAACTTCTCTATCTGAATTTTTTGTGTCAATGTAAATGTCACTAAAGAACTTCTATCACTACTTGAGCTACTGCCAGATGGTGAGTACTCATCATCATCATTTGACATAGGCTCACACACATATCTTACTTCTTTCCTTTGCTGCTTTCCCCTTCTTAGCTCTTCCTCCTTATCTATAACTTCTATCATGGGTCCAAGAAGCTCTTCCCACTCCTTCCCATTAATATGCAAATATTTTTGTCCGTAATAGTATTTTCTGCATTTATTACGATATTGATCTGATTTGATGCACCATCACTATTTGATCCATACTTCCCTTTCATTTTACTTGCTTTTCTCCTTTTGCACTTCATAGGCCAGGATTTGACAATGAGTATGACCTTGGTACTACAGGCGTCAATGATAAATTTTACCTTTTAGCTATTAATTTTTTGTCATTTTTCCTGTATGATGCTTTTGTATATGAATTGTGGATATTCTCTAGGAAAATTTTCATTTTTTCCTATAGGATGTCTTTTTATACAAATTTTGGAGAATCTCTATTAAAGAGTAGGTAAGGATGGCTAAGCTGAGTGTAACGGAGAGGGAGATGACTAAATTGAGAGAGCAGAGGTGGAGAGAAATAATGTCAAAAATTTTTTAGGGCTTGTGGAAATACATGGAAATTATAATCTTCCTCCCAGAGCATACATTAATGAATTTCTTCGTGCCTTAGCAGAGGAAGCCGACTAGATTGTTGAAGTTGATGGCACTACATACAGAAATGTGGTAAGTATTTTTGGCCTAATTTTTATTTTTCATTTCTTCTGGGTCTTTAAAGGCGGCTAGCTAAATCTTTGTATTAAATGTTAGGGAATGCATGAAGATAATATGATTATGATCATGAGCATGAGTCCCTACAGGGGCATAGTTGTGCCTTTTACAGGCGTCATAAACCCTAGCTACCCAAAAATGGAGGCTTTGAAGAATAGATCACTGGAGGTAGATTACAGAAGAAAAGGGCAAGAGAATCACTTTGTTTCCAATGCCTGTGGCTGTGAAATGTTATCTTTCCCTTCTTTTTCAACCAGAATGCTAAATTACAAAGGTTCTTGAAATAGATTTTGGTTGAACCGGACAATTGTACCATGCCTGTTGATCATCCGATAGCTCAACAGAGTCATTGGGAGGTCAAACAAGAACAACCAAATGGATCTTTGAACCGATCGAAGATTATGGAGAGCAGGGAAGGGTTTGGTAAAATGAGTAGCTGTACTAGAAATTATGCAAGCACCATAGAACCGACTGCATTAATAAATTTAAAGAAGAGATCAGCGGCGGCATGACATTATGAGGAAAGCCTTGCCATTTTGATGGCACCACCCTGATATTATGAAGAATGTCTTGCCACTTCAAAGTTGGCACCACCTCTGTCTCAGACTTTCACCATTGCTTCTCATGAGTACTCTGAGATATGGCAGGGATTGCGGGCTTTTGCACAACATAGTCCATCATAAATTCTCTATAAATCATCATGTGTTACAGTATTCTGCGCTTTTCTGAATGACTAACTTGAAGAATTTAATTTTGATCATAATTTTGGCTCCATGGATTGTCATTTTGTGCTCAAAGAGAAGTTGCGGATTGCAAGAATTTGATAAATTTGGTTTATCTCATTTTCTTTCTCTACCATTTCTGATTAATACAATTTTGTTTTTGTTCGTCTTAAATGATTTCGCCTGAAACTAATGAATTTTTTTAGATGATTTTGTCTCATGTTAATGAAATTTATTCCATGGATGCTAATGAAATCTCTTCCATGAATGCTGATAAACATCTAAATTCAGAGGTAATAAATTCTATAGCTTGAATGTTCTTTGTTGCAGAAGGTTATTTTCATGGTTTGTGATTCATGAAATTCCTTAATAGTTTCATTCTTAATAGAATTCATACCTATATTTTCCATAGTCAATTTTCCTCTTGATTATTGCAATATTTTCTCCTCAACTGAACATTTTGTACATTTTGTAATCAGTTGATATACAATCACATTTTTCTCCTGGCCAATCCTGTAGGCTCGCAATTGAGCCTGTAGATCCACAAAAGGATTGAAATCTAGATCTGGTGGAAGAGTAGTATTAGCAAGAAGTCATTCACTAACATCTCATCTATATAACAACTAAATTTGGATTCACTAGAAGCACTAAAGAATCTGGAATGACCCCTTTTGACACATTGGAATGCTCAAGTCTATGTTAAGGGGTCCTAGGACCCCTTCGAACACACTTGAGCATTCAGATGTGTCAAAAGGGGTCATGGGGACTCCCTAGGGGTCCTAGTATGCCTTAGCATGTGTTACAACCCCTAGGAAGTCCCCATGACCCCTTTTGACACATTTGAATGCTCAAGTGTTTCTTAAGGGGTCTCAGGACCACTTCAGACACACTTGAGCATTCAAATGTGTCAAAAGGGGTCATGGAGACTCCCTAGGGGTCCTAGTACACCTTATCACACATTAGGACCCCTAGGGAGTCCCCATGACTCCTTTTGACACATTTGAATGCTCAAGTGTGTCTTAACAGGTCTTAGGACCCCTTCGGACACACTTGACCATTCAAATGTGTCAAAAGGGGTCATGGAGACTCCCTAGGGGTCCTAATATGCCATATCATGCATTAGGACCCCTAGGGAGTCCCCATGAAGCATTTTAACACATTGGAATGCTCAAGTGTGTCTTAAGGGGTCTTAGGACCCCTCCAAACACACTTGAGTGTTTGAATGTGTCAAAAGGGGTCATGGGGACTCCCTAGGGGTCCTAATATGCCTTATCACATGTTAGGATCCCTAGGGAGTCCCCATGACATCTTTCAACACATTGGAATGCTCAACTGTGTCTTAAGGGGTCCTAGGACCCCTTTGGATACACTGGAGCATTCAAATGTGTCAAAAGGGGTCATGGGGGCTCCCTAGAGGTCCTAGTACACCTTATCACATGTTAGGACCCCTAGGGAGTTCCCATGACCCCTTTTGACACATTCAAATGCTCAAGTGTGTCTTAAGGTGTCTTAGGACCCCTTCAGACACACTTGAGCATTCAAATGTGTCAAAATGGGTCATTGGGAGTCCCTAGGGGTCCTAGTATGCCTTATCACATGTTAGGACCCCTAGGGAGTTCAAGTGTGTCAAAAGGGGTCATGGGGACTCCCTAGGGGTCCTAGTATGCCTTATCATGTGTTAGGACCCCTAGGGAGTCCCCATGACCCCTTTTGACAAATTGGAATGCTCAAGTTTGTATTAAGGGGTCTTAGCACCACTTCAAACAAACTTGGGCATTTGAATGTGTCAAAAGGGGTCATGGGGACTCCCCAGTGGTCCTAGTACACCTTATCACATGTTAGGACCCGTAGGGAGTCACCATGACCCCTTTTGACACATTGGAATGCTCAAGTGTGTCTTAAAGGGTCCTAGGACCCCTTCAGACACACTTGAGAATTCAAATGTGTCAAAAGGGGTCATGGGGGCTCCTCAGGGGTCCTAGTATGCCTTATCACATGTTAGGACCCCTAGGGAGTCCCCATGACCCCTTTTAACACATTGGAATGCTCAAGTGTGTCTTAAGGGGTCTTAGGACCCCTAAAAACACACTTGAGCATTCAAATGTGTCAAAAGGGGTCATGGAGACTCCCTAGGGGTCCTAGTATGCCTTATCACATGTTAGGACAACTAGGGAGTCCCCATGACACCTTCTGATACATTTGATTGCTCAAGTGTGTCTTAAGGGGTCTTAGGACCCCTACGGACACACTTGAGCATTCAAATGTGTCAAAAGGGGTCATGGGGACTCCCTAGGGTTCCTAGAATGCCTTATCATGTGTTAGGACCCCTAGGGAGTCCCCATGACCCATTTTGACATATTGGAATGGTCAAGTGTGTGTTAAAGGGTCTTAGGACCCCTGCGAACACACTTGAGCATTTGAATGTGTCAAAAGGGGTCATGGGGACTCCCTAGGGGTCCTAGTAGGCCTTATCACGTGTTAGGACCCCTAGGGAGTCCCCATGACTACTTTTGACACATTTGAATGTTCAAGTGTGTGTTAAGGGGTATTAGGACCCCTTCAGACACACTTGAGCATTCGAATGTATCAAAAGGGGTCATGGGGACTCCCTAGGGATCCTAGTATGCTTTATCATGCATTAGGACTCCTAGGGAGTCCCCATGACCCCTTTTGACAAATTGGAATGCTCAAGTGTGTCTTAAGGGGTATTAGGACCCCTTCAAACACACTTGAGCATTCAAATGTGTCAAAAGGGGTCATGGGGACTCCCTAGGGGTCCAAGTATGCCTTATCACATGTTAGGACCCCTAGGGAGTCCCCATGACCCTTTTTGACACATTCGAATGCTCAAGTGTGTCTTAAGGGGTCTTAGGACCCCTTCGGACACACTTGAGCATTTGAATGTGTCAAAAGGGGTCATGGGGACTCTGTAGGGGTCCTAGTATGCCTTATCATGTGTTAGGACCCCTTTTGACACATTTGGACACTCAAGTGTGTCTTAAGGGGTCTTAGGACCCTTTCAAACACACTTGAGTGTTATAATGTGTCAAAAGGGGTCATGGGGACTCCCTAGGGGTCCTAGTATGCCTTATCACATGTTAGGTCCCCTAGGGAGTCCCCATCACCACTTTTGACACATTTGAATGCTCAAGTGTGTCTTAAGGGGTCTTAGGAACCAGTCGGACACACTTGAGCATTGAAATGTCTCCAAAGGGGTCATGGGGACTCCTTAGGGGTCATAGTATGCCTTATCATGCATTAGGACCCCTAGGGTGTCCCCGTGACCCCTTTTGACACATTGGAATGCTCAAGTGTGTCTTAAGAGGTCTTAGGACCCCTTGGGACACACTTGAGCATTTTAATGTGTCAAAAGGGGTCATGGGGACTCCCTAGGGGACCTAGTAGGCCTTATCACATGTTAGGACCCCTAGGGAGTCCCCATGACCACTTTTGACACATTGGAAAGCTCAAGTGTGTCTCAAGGGGTCCTAGTACCCCTTCAGATACACTTGAGAATTCAAATGTGTCAAAAGGGGTCATGGCAGCTCCCTAGGGATCCTAGTATGCCTTATCACATGTTAGGACCCCTAGGGAGTCCCCATGACCCCTTTTGACACATTTG
This sequence comes from Chamaecyparis obtusa, assembly GCA_027943335.1. Classification (NCBI taxonomy): domain Eukaryota; kingdom Viridiplantae; phylum Streptophyta; class Pinopsida; order Cupressales; family Cupressaceae; genus Chamaecyparis; species Chamaecyparis obtusa. The sequence goes on from BSBK01001384.1 coordinate 1,752,707, forward strand.
AATGCTCAAGTGTGTGTGAAGGGGTCTTAGGACCCCTTCACACACACTTGAACATTTGAATGTGTCAAAAGGGGTCATGGGGACTCCCTAGGGGTCCTAGTATGCCTTATGACATGTTAGGACCCCTAGGGAGTCCCCATGACCCCTTTTGACATGTTCAAACTCTCAAGTGTGTCTTAAGGGGTCTTAGGACCCATTCAGACACACTCGAATGTTTGAATGTGTCAAAAGGGGTCATGAGGACTCCCTAGGGGTCCTAGTACACCTTATCACATGTTAGGACCCCTTGAGAGTCCCCATGACCCCTTTTAACACATTGGAATGCTCATGTGTTTCTTAAGGGGTCTTAGGACCCGTCCAGACACACTTGAGCATTTGAGTCTGTCAAAAGGGGTCATGGGGACTCCCTAGGGGTCCTAACATGTGATAAGGCATACTAGGATCCCTAGGGAGTCCCCATGACCCCTTTTGACACATTGTAACACTCAAGTGTGTGTTAGGGGGTCCTAAGACCCCTTAAGACACACTTGAGTGTTCCAATGTGTAAAAAGGGGTCATGGGGACTCCCTAGGGGTCCTAGTACACCTTATCATGTGTTAGGACCCCTAGGGAATCCCCATGACCCCTTTTGACACATTGGAACACTCAAGTGTGTCTTAAGGGGTCTTAGGACCCCTTCAAACACACTTGAGCATTTGAATGTGTCAAAAGGGGTCATGCGGACTCCCTAGGGGTCCTAGTATGCCTTAGCACATGTTAGGACCCCGAGGGAGTCCCCATGACCCCTTTTGACATATTTGAATGCTCAAGCGTGTCTTAAGGGGTCTTAGGACCCCTTTTGATACACTTGAGTGTTCAAATGTGTTAAAAGGGGTCATGGGAGCTCCTTGGGGGTCCTAGTACGTGTTATCACATGTTAGGACTGCTAGGGAGTCCCCATGACCCCTTTTGATACATTGGAATGCTCAAGTATGTCTTAAGGGGTCTTATGACCCCTTTGGACACACTTGAGCATTCTAATGTGTCAAAAGGGGTCATGGGGACTCCCTAGGGGTCCTAGTATGACTTATCACATGTTAGGATCCCTAGGGAGTCCCCATGACCACTTTTGACACATTTGAATGCTCAAGTGTGTCTTAAGGGTCAACCCTTAAGACACACTTGAGCATTCAAATGTGTCAAAAGGGGTCATGGGGACTTCATAGGGGTCCTAACATGTGATAAGGCATACTAGGATCCCTAGGGAGTCCCATGACCCCTTTTGACACATTCAAATGCTCAAGTGTGTCCGAAGGTGTCCTAAGACCCCTAAAGACACACTTGAGCGTTCGAATGTGTCAAAAGGGGTCATGGGGACTCCCTCGGGGTCCTAACATGTGATAAGGCATACTAGGGCCCATAAGGAGTCCCCATGACTGCTTTTGACACATTCGAATGCTCAAGTGTGTTTGAAGGGGTCCTAAGACCCCTTAAGACAAAAGTGGTGTCGGCATTGAAGCGGGAAGACATTCTTCATAATATCAGGGTGATGCCATCGAAATGGCAAGGCTTTCCTCATAATGTCATGCTACCACTTATCTCTTCTTTAAATTTATTAATGTGGTCATTTCTATGGTGCGTGCATAATTTCTAGTATAGCTGCTCATTTTACAAAACCTGTCCCCACTCTCCATAATCTTCGACCGGTTCAAAGATTCATCTGATTGTTCTTTTTTAACCTCCCAATGACTCTGTTGAGCTGGCAGATTATCAACAAGCATGGTACAATAGTCTGGTTCAACCAGAATCTATTTTGAGAACCTTTGCAATTTAGCATTCCTTTTGAAAAAGCAAGGAAAGATACCATTTCACAGCCACAGGCAGTGGAAACAGAGTGATTCTCTTGCCCTTTGCTTCTGTAATCCACCTCCAGTGAACTATTCTTCAAAGCCTCCATTTCTACATAGCTAGGGTTTATGGCACCTGTAAAAGGCACAACTATGCCCCTGTAGGGACTCATGCTCGTGCTCAGAATCATATTATCTTCATGCATTCCCTAACATTTAATACAAAGATATATATCATATTATATACGTTAGTATATATATAATATATTATATATATTAGTATATAATACATTAGTACATATAATACATTAGTATATTATAATGCATTAGTATATATCGTATGCCTCTTATATATATATATATAGATATATATATATATATATATATATATATATATATATATATATATATATATATATATATATATATATATATATATATATATATATATATATATATATATATATATATATATATATATATATATATATATATATATATATATATATATACGTAAAAGTTCAATTTTTTTCATTTGCTCCCACCCTTTTTTCAATCTACCTAGGAATATCAGGTACCCGATATGAAATCGGATACGTGATTTTGGACAAGTAATATTTGACCAAAATATTCCCTGTCCCCACAGACTAGACAATCACAAGATTTTATACTTTTTTCACATGTTGCAAAAAAAGAAACATGATTTGGGGCCCATTGTTTGATTTTTGTCAACTTGTGGTCTCACCATGGGAAGCAATAGTCGTCGAAAGGCTAAATGCAAGAGGAAGCTGACACATGAAGAAATTCAAGCATATAGGGAAAAGTATAATGAAAATCACCGAAGAAGGAGAGAAGGTATGTTAAACATTAATCAATCGGACCCCGTAAATGTAGTTGTAAGTGAAGAGGATGTTGAATTTGAAAATGTACAGATGGAGATTGAAAATGTAGACTTCAGGAATGAAAATGTTGCACAAGAACCACATGAACATTACACATCTCCAAATTATATGCAAAATGAAGTCCCTTGCAATAAAGATAATCAAACTTCAAATTTGGGGCTTTCAGGAAGACCTAAATGGTTAATTGAATTTGAGGAGAACATTATAGATAATTGGGAAGGAAAGAGGTCACATAGAACTGTTAGCTTGTGGGCTTCAAGACTTTATGATCAATTTTTTGGAAACAAGACATTGATTGAGCAATGACAAATTTTTGTGCAGTTGTTAAAGATGCAAAAGATGTGACCTATGCTTGTGAAATTGAAGATTCATGTGAACAAAAAAATGGAGAGAAATGCCATTGTTGTGAAGAATCTTTTCAATGCTCTCAATAGCATTGGGAAGACTAGCAGAGAAAAAGACAAGAGAGTTTCTCGGAGGATTATTACAACCTCCTTAGTAAGTCATCGGTTGAGAAAGGCTCATTTGATGAGACAAACTTGTGTTGACTTCAATATAGACCATAAAAATTTGGGTAGAGCACTTTCAAGAAGAGAAAGACTTGATGATCCACTTCAAATTGATACATGAGCTTATGGTGGGAGACTTCCACATTTTGATAAGAAGCTAATAGATGTTGTCAAGGATGAAATTCAACAATTTTGGGATGCTAACTCAAGAGTGTCACCAAATGTGAAGGATGTCTTGAAGTTAAGAGTTGGCAATCAAGACCGCACTCCACATCCTAAACATTATGTGGAGGTAAGTCAAACAATGTTGTATAAAAAAATTTGTGAGACACATCCAACATTGAAAATATCACAAATGTCTTTTGAATTCATGAAGCCATTTTATTGTGTACCCCTTAGGATTTGGAATACATGTTGTTGCAAATATCATGTTGAGTTTTCAATGCATCAAGAATTATTATGGTCCATTCATTCTACTTTTCATACTAATGAAATGCTAGAGGATTTTGGTGCAAGTGGTCTTCCCAAATCATCAAGAGACTTGCTAGATCAATTTTTATGTCATAGAGATGATGGTTGTTTATTTTATAAAAAAGATTTCTTAAATGCCAAGAGCTCAGAATGTGGTGGCTTGTCCAAGTTTAGAACATGTTTTCATGAGGGTTTGGAACACAATTTTGGAAAGACACTCATCCAAAAAAAGGTATATGAAATAGTGAAATTTACATTGAAGAGTGGAGGTGAAGGCTCTAGATGTGAGTTAGTTGCAAAAGAATACAATGTTGCTGATTTTATCTCAGATTTCAAGACAAATCTTTTTTACAAGTATGCAAGGCATAATCATAGGTCTCAATGGTTGGATCAACAATTCAGGACATGTAAGGACACTTTCCCCATTGGAACTATTATATCTGTTGTAGACTTTGTGGAGAACTATACATTGCAGCCCCAAAATGAGACTCAAGCTCAATATTACAATTCCATTCAGGTTACTATTTTTGTACACATCACATATAGACATTCCCCTGATAGCACAAAAGATGAGTGAAAGATAATCAAAGAGTACCATTTTTATATGAGTGATGACAGGTCTCACTCTCATGAGTTTGTTCAACATTGTTTCCAGAACTATTTTGACTTCTTGCAAGAAAATGGTATTGCTATGGATAGGCATCTCATTTGGTCAGATAATTGCACCAGCCAATTTAAGAATGCCAGAATGTTTTATTGGTTGTGTAGAATGCATGTGGAGAGAGGTGTACCTCATATTTGGATTTTTTTTGAGTCAGGGCATGGGAAAGGGGAGCATGATGGAGCAGGTGCGTGTGTGAAGAGAGCTCTAGTTAATGAGCGATTGAGGATTTTAGGTGCTATACTTCTTGATGCTCATTCTATTGTTGATTGGTGTACTTTAGCATTGTCATAGGGGGGACTCTTGATTCTACAGTGTGTTGATTCTTTTGGTTGGTCAAGGAGGGAACTATAGGAGATAGATTGGATTGTCAAACAGTGAAAGACTCTTAAAAAATGCATTCATTCCAAAGATCCAATAGTAGTACATGGACCATTTGGACATGAGAGTTGGCTTGTTTTTGCCCCATGTGTTTTCAGTATGATTGGGATAATTGCGAGTCAAGTGAGTGGATGGATACATGGGTTCCATAGTATCTAACTCCTTTATCTTTGACACTCTCTATAAGAAATGATGACATGGAAACTTCAATTGACTATGACCATCTTTCAGATCTTCTGAAGCCAGGAAATGTTTTTGCATTGGTTGTACCATAGGGGAATGATGAGAGGTCAGATTATTGGTTAGCACATTGTGTACAAGGTAAACATAAGCTTGTACAACCGATGATAGATGGTGATGGGTTCACATATCCTACTGGTTCAGTTGTTGTTGCGGGAACATGGCTAAGAACATACATGATTAGAAAGAATGGAATTCCCGCATTGGAAGACTATGAGAAGCACAAAACTATTCTCATGTATTCACACCTTGCTATAGCAACAAATGTCAAGTTGTCAAAGCATCAAGGAAGACCAAAGATAAAAGAACTTTGGACTATTAGTACTACTAATCATGAAGCACTATTGGAGACCCTGAAGCAAAGAGATGACCCTTCATGAACACTTGAGTAGGTAATAAGTTAACTTAGTGCATTGTTTTCTAAGTTCGTTAAGCTTAATTTCAATACATTAATTTCACCTTTCTTAGATTGTATTTTGAGTCAATAAACTTGGTTTTGTATGTGGATTGTAACTTGTGTAGGAGCACCTATGAAGATGCCTATGGTCACCATGGATCCAATCAGAGATAGAAGGACAAAAGGATCCTTAATGGTTAATTGAGATCTTTTGAAGCTATAATGGAAATTTGTAACAATCAATTTGATTTAAAAGTTAAATGTCCTAAAACTCTTGATAAGGACTTATGACCAAAATCATGTATGGGTGGCCAATAGTGCCAAGAAGGGATCTTACATGTCATTTACTTATGTCATTTGCATGGTTTGAATTCTTACATGTTTGATTGTTGTTTATAATGCTTTAAGGATATTATTTTTTATCATTTCAAATAATCTATAAAAGTTAAACCTCAAAAATAATAAGCTTCACAGTTCAAATTTCACAAGCTTAATCATGATTAGTTTCACAGTTCAAATTTCAAACATACCAGTAACAGTTAGTTGAAAGTGGCTCAGCAACGTATCTTTCAAACCATCCAACTTGGCATTGAACCATCTACTCCATCGGCTCTGGTTGGCCAGGTAAATGCCAGTGACAACCCTATTCTGTCCATGGAGTCACGGGAATGCTCATGACCATGCTTGACCCAAGTGACCCCAAGGTGCACTAAGCATGATTGGGCAATGATCTTCTGGGGCTCGTATCTCAGAGCTCATGAGAAGTATCAATAAACCATTAGGGGATACAATATCATGTTTCTGAGGTCTAAAATAACCTCTCTCAGTTTTGGGTGATTCAACTTTATTTGCATTTGGTAGGACAATCTCAGTTGATGCAAAAACTTGTAGTGAGGGTCAGTTGAAAGTAGCTCAGCAATGTATCTTTCAAACCATCTACCCCATCATCTTTGGTTGGCTAGGTAAATGCTAGTGACAACCTCATTCTACCCACGGAGTCACGAGAACACTCGCGACCACGCTCGACCCAAGTGACCCCAAGGTGCACTAAGCACGATTGGGTAGTGATCTTTTAGGGCTCGTATCTCATAGCTTGTGAGAGGTATAAAAAAAAAACTAGGGGCTATAGGATTCTATTTCTAAGGTCTACAATAACCTCTCTCAGTTTTGGACGATTCAACTTCATTTGCATTTGGCAAGGCGATCTCAGTCGATGCCAAAACATGCAGTGAGGGTCAGTTGAAAGCGGCTCAATAGCGTATCTTTCAAACCATCTAACTTGGCATTGAACCATCTACTCCATCAGCTCTGGTTGGCTGGGTAAACACTAGTGACAACCCCATTCTACCCACAGAGTCACTGGAACACTCGCGACCATGCTCGACCCGAGTGACCCCAAGGTGCACTAAGCACAATTGGGAAGTGATCTTCCGGGGCTTGTGTCTTGGAGCTTGTGAGAGGTATTGACAAACCATTAGGTTCTATGAGATTGAGTTTCTGCAATCTACAATAACCTCTCTTAGTTTTGGGTGATTCAACTTCGTTTGCATTTGGCAGGACAATCTGAGTCGATGCCAAAACTTGTAGTGAGGGTCAGTTGAAAGTGGCTCAGCAACATATGTTTCAAACCATCCAACCTAGCATCAAACCATCTACTCCATCAGCTCTGGTTTACTAGGTAAATGCCAGTGACAACCCCATTCCATCCAAGGAGTCACGGGAACGCTTGCGACCATGCTCGACCCAAGTGACCCCAAGGTGCACTAAGCACAATTGGGTAGCAATCTTTTGGGGCTCGTATCTCAGATCTCATGAGAGGTATCGAAAAACCATTAGGGGCTATGGGATTTTGTTTCCAAGTTCTACAATAACCTCTCTTAGTTTTGGGTGATTCGACTTCATTTACATTTGGCAGGACAATCTTAGCCAATGCCAAAACTTGCAGTGAACATCAGTTGAAAGAGGCTCAACAACATATGTTTCAAACTATCCGACCTAGCATCAAACTATCTACTCCATTAGCTCTGGTTGGCTAGGTAAACACTAGTGACAACCCCATTCTACCCACAGAGTCACGGGAACCCTCATGACCACGCTCGACCCAAGTGACCCCAAGGTGCACTAACCATGATTGGGCAGTGATCTTTTGAGACTCACATCTCAGAGCTCATGAGAGGTATCAAAAAACTATTAGGGGCTACAAGATCATGTTTTCAAAGTCTACAATAACCTCTATCAGTTTTGGGTGATTCGACTTCATTTGCATTTGGCAGGGCAATCTTAGTCGATGCAAAAACTTGCAGTGAGGGTCAGTTGAAAGTGGCTTAGCAACATATCTTTTGAACTATCTGACCTGACATCGAACCATCTACTCCATCATCTTTGGTTGGCTGAGTAAACACTAGTGACAACCCTATTCCTCCCATGGAGTCACAGGAACACTCACGGCCATGCTCGACCCAAGTGACCCCAAGGTGCACTAAGCACGATTGGGCAGTGATCTTTCAGGGCTTGTATCTCAAAGCTCATGAGAGGTATCAACAAACCATTAGGGGATACAAGATCTTGTTCCAAGGTCTACAATAACCTATCTCATTTTTGGGTGATTCGACTTCGTTTGCATTTGGTAGGAAGATCTTAGTCGATGTCAAAACTTGCAGTGAGGGTCAGTTGAAAGTGGCTCAACAACATATCTTTCAAACCGTCTGACCTGGCATGAAACCATCTACTCCATCAGCTTTGATTGGCTAGGTAAACACTAGTGAAAACCCTATTCCACCCATGGAGTCATGGGAACACTCACAACCATGCTCGACCCAAGTGACCCCAAGGTGCACTAAGCATGATTGGGTAGTGATCTTTCATGGCTCATATCTCAGAGCTCGTGAGAGGTATCAACAAACCATCAAGTGCTACAGAATCATGTTTTTGAGGTCTACAATAACCTCTCTTGGTTTTGGGTGATTCAACTTCGTTTGCATTTGGCAAGGTGATCTCAGTCGATGTCAAAACTTGCAGTGAGGTAAGTTGAAAGCGGCTCAGCAGTGTATCTTTCAAACCATTTGACTTGGCATCAAACCGTCTACTCTATCAGCTCTGGTTGGTTGGGCAAATGCTAGTGACAACTCTATTCCACCCACAGAGTCATGAGAAAGCTCACAACCACGCTTGATCATAGTGACCCCAAGGTGCACTAAGTACCATTGGGCAGTGATCTTTTAGGGCTCATATCTTGGAGCTCATGAGAGGTATCGACAAACTATTAGGTGCTACAAGATCATCTTTCTGAGGTCTACTATAATCCATCTCAGTTTTGGGTGATTCGACTTCATTTTCATTTGGCAAGGCAATCTCAGTCGATGCCAAAACTTGCAATGAGGGTCAATTAAAAGTGGCTCAGTAGCATATCTTTCAAACCATCTAACTTGGCATCAAACTATCTACTCCATTAGCTCTGGTTGGCCGGGTAAATGCCAGTGACAACCCTGTTCTGCCCACAGAGTCACGTGAAAGCTTGCGACCACACTTGACCCAAGTGACCCCAAGGTGCACTAAGCACAATTGGGTAGTGATCTTTCGGGGCTTGTATTTTAGAGCTCATGAGAGGTATTGAAAATTTTTTAGGGGCTATGAGATTGTGTTTCTAAGGTCTACAATAACCTCTCTTGGTTTTGGCTGATTCGACTTCATTTTCATTTGGCAAGGCGATCTCAGTCGATGCCAAAACTTGCAGTGAGGGTCAGTTGAAAGCGGCTCAGCAGCATATCTTTCAAACCGTCCAACTTGGCATTGAACCATTTTCTCCATTGGCTCTAGTTAGCCAGGTAAATGCTAGTGACAACTCCATTCTACCCAAGGAGTCATGGGAATGCTCGTGACCATGCTCGACCCAAGTGACCCCAAAGTGCACTAAGCATGATTGGGCAGTGATCTTTTGAGGCTCATATCTCGAAGCTCTAGAGAGGTATCAAAAAATCATTAGGTGCTATGAGATCATGTTTTCGAGGTCTACGATAACCTCTCTTAGTTTTGGGTGATTCAAATCCATTTGGATTTGGCAAGACGATCTCAGTTAATGCCAAAACTTGCAGTGAGGGTCAATTGAAAGTGGCTTAGCAGCATATGTTTCAAACTATCCAACTTGGCATCAAACCATCTACTGCATCAACTTCAGTTGGCCAGGTAAATGCCAATGACAACCCCATTCCACGCACGGAGTCATGGGAAAGCTCACGACCACGCTCAACCCAAGTGACCCCAAGGTGCACTAAGAACAATTGGGCAGTGATCTTTCAGGGCTTGTGAGAGGTATCGACAAACTGTCAAGTGCTACAGGATCATGTTTCCAAGGTCTACCATAACCTCTCTCAGTTTTGGGCTATTCGACTTCGTTTGCATTTGGCAAGGTGATCTCAGTCGATGCCAAAACTTGCAGTGAGGGTCAATTGAAAGTGACTCAATAGCATATCTTTCAAACCATCTAACTTGGCATTGAACCATCTACTCCATTAGCTTTGGTTGGCTGGGTAAATGCCAATGACAACCCCTTTCCACCCACAGAGTCATAGGAACACTCGCGACCATGCTCAACCCAAGTGACCCCAAGGTGCACTAAGTAAAAAATGGGCAGTGATCTTCTGAGGCTTGTATCTCGGAGCTCATGATAGGTATTGACAAACTATCAAGTGCTACAGGATCATGTTTTCAAGGTCTACTATAACGTCTCTCAGTTTTGGGCGATTTGACTTCGTTTGCATTTGACAAGGCAATCTCAATCGATGTCAAAACTTATAGTGAGGGTCAATTGAAAGTGGCTTAGCAGCATATCTTTCAAACCATCTGACTTCGGATCAAACCATCTACTCCATCAACTCTAGTTGGCTAGGTAAACACCGGTGAAAACCCCATTCCACCCACAGAGTCATGGGAAAGCTCATGACCACGCTCGACCCAAGTGACCCTAAGGTGCACTAAGCATGATTGGGTAGTGATCTTTTAGGGCTTGTATCTCAGAGCTTGTGAGAGGTATCCAAAAATTGTTAGGGTCTATGGGATCATGTTTTCAAGGTCTACAATAACCTCTCTCGGTTTTGGGTGATTCGACTTTGTTTGCATTTGGCAAGGCGATCTCAGTCGATGCCAAAACTTGCAGTGAGGGTCAGTTGAAAGTGACTCAGCATCCTACCTTTCAAACCATCTGATCTAGCATTGAACCATCTACTCCATCAGCTCTAGTTGGCCTGATAAACACCAGTAACAACCCCATTCCACCCACAGAGTCACAGGAACGCTCACGACCATGCTCGACCCAAGTGACCCCAAGGTGCACTAAGCACGATCAGGAAGTGATCTTCTAGGGTTCGTATCTCAGAGCTCGTGAGAGGTATTAACAAACTGTTAGGTGCTATGGGATTGTGTTTCTGAGGTCTACTATAACATCTCTTAGTTTTGGGTGATTTGACTTTGTTTGCATTTGGAAAGGGGATCTCAATTGATGCCAAAAGTTGCATTGAGGGTCAGTTGAAAGCAGCTCAGCAGCATATCTTTTAAATTGTCCAACTTGGCACTGAACTGTCTACTCCATTAGCTCTAGTAGGCTGGTTAAACACTAGTAACAAGCTCATTTCTCCCATGGATTCATTGGAATGCTCGCGACCATGCTCGATCCAAGTGACCTCAAGGGGCACTAAGCACGATTGGGCAATGATCTTCCATGGCTCAAGTGACCCCAATATGACAAGTTATATACACAATGAGTATATACATAGTATTCAAATAATGTAGTACTAAGTGGCTCAAGTGAGTATATATAATGGTATGAAACATAAGAACATAGGAAATCTATAGAAGTTAAACCTCAAACATAATAAGCTCCATGAACAGGGTATTCCAGAGTAAAGAAAAACAAATGTAACTTCAACAAGATATAATTTCAATCATAACAATGATCATACTCAAGATATAACTTCACCATTCAATTCCATAAATATGAAAATAAATATGTATATACAAAAGATGACACAAATATAACATATAAATGAACATGTTCTATATATACAAAGTATCAAATGTATCAAAAGTATCTCCATATACAAATATGGCACATGTCATTTCAAAATGTCTACAAAATCAATGTTTTAAGGTGTACAATGTGGCATATATGTCATCTCAAAATGTGTCAAGTGGCATCTCTAAATGACCACAAAACTAAAACTACATCCTATGTCGTAGGGGGATCATCAAAATGTAGCCTCTTTGAAGAAGTGTTGGGCTTTGATTGATCCTGCATAAAAAATGAGTTCAAACCCAAGTTAGATTGCTTACTTTATATGATTTGTACATATATATATACATATACATATATATATATCTATATATATACATATATATATATATACATATATATATATATACATATATATATATATATATACATATATATATATATATGTATATATATATATATATGTATATATATATATATGTATATATATATATATATATGTATATATATATATAGGTATATATATATATATCTATATACATATATATATATATACATATATATATATATATATGTACATATATATATATACATATATATATATACATATATATATACATATATATATATATATATGTATATATATATATATGTATATATATATATATATGTATGTATATATATGTATATATATATCTATATATATGTATATATATATGTATATATATATGTATATATATATATATATGTATATATATATATATATGTATATATATATATGTATATATATATATACATATATATATATACATATATATATACATATATATATATATACATATATATATATATATATATATATATATATGTATATATATATATATGTATATATATATATATATACATATATATATATATATAGTTCATAATTCAAACACTAATTTAATTAAAATTATAACTGAATACAAATATCTATACCTAGTCTTTCAGTCGCCTACCACGATCAGGTGTCCTAGCATAAGTCCTAGGTAGCGAAGGGACCATGCCAACAATAACAACTATGACCTATAAATATATATTTGCAATAATGAGATTAGTAGAGTGGTGCAACATAGAGTAATAAATCTACAAGATAGGATAATAGCATAATAAAATTACAAATTGATTAAACTAAAATTAAAACTTACATCTGATGATCCCTCCTCTAGAATGGTGGGCTGGGTCAACAAAGATACGAAAGATTCTCATGAGCCCTCCCTCACACTTGGAGTAACCTATGAGAGTAAAAAGATTGTCAATTATATATAAATGTACTTCATCATAGCAACCCTGGTTACAAAATACAAATAACAATATGTAAAATTCTATGTACAATCGGGCTATCACTCTGAATTGAGATGCATGTAACCCTATGCTGCCGAACAACTGTCGGGACATCATCAATAGCCACACCCTATACAATAAAGTGCAAGAAAAATATTTATTACTACACACAAGTGGCATACATGTGCATGCATAATTAATCTTAAACAATTAACTACCTTTCCTTCGTCGACACCTGATGAAGGAACGCCCTCGTGCCCCCCACTAACATCAGCTGTACCCTTCAAGAACACAATCAGATGATAATATATAAGTAAATGTATGATTTATTACTCTAATTAATAGAGATTTAAGCATGTACACCAAATGATATAAAAAATAACTAATGGGTGCATAATTTATAATAGACTGTATAGTCATCAAGGCCAAATGAAATGGCCAAATGTGTGGACTCATCCACTTGTCTCACCTCCTCCTATGTCATTGACTGAACATAAATGGAAAAAAATATATATACATAAGTGCATGCAATCATTAAAACTAATCTAAATAAATAAATTATTTTTAAATTAAATAAGTCATGTGACAAATTTATTTATAATGTTTACTCTTACCATATCAATAGGAGTTAATGGCTCTATGTACACCTCCTGAGCACTCTCATGAGATGTAGATGCTCCATGAGGTGTTGCAGCCTCTGCAGCTGTGTCTCCTATATCCTCCTCATCAATAACATGTAACTGATATATATTAGCATCAGTAAGTGGTTTGAGGCACATGTTCTTGCATATAATGCAAATATGGGGCTCGCATACATGTGAACTCTGACGAGATGTTGATGCGCTAGCATCATCCACACTAGGAGACAACACTGACTTGGTTTGCGTGATCAACTGATCACTTAGTAAATGAATAGCCCTAATAGTCTATGAGTCAGTCTTTGCAATGATATCGGGATGTTGCACTCGAGGAGGGGGTGCGACATCAGTGGGGGGGACAAAGGTAGTGGCCTTTTTGTGCTGGACAGATGACCTAGTCCGAGGAGCTCCTCCACCTACGCCCATGTTGGGCATCATACTCTAATAATCAACATGGAGACCAAGCACAAACTCAGCATACAATTTTTTTATGAAATAAAATGGGACCTCCAAATTGCTATGGGGTGGTTTATCAAAAACCATCCACTAGCGATCCCAAAAGTTTGTGCGCATTGCTTCATTTGTGCACCATTTTATTGATAATTTGGGCTTTTTGGGGTCAACTAGTATTCTGGTTTTAGGATTGACAAAAAGGGTGGCTATATCTTCCTTGGTTATATTAAGGGCCCCAATCCCATCATGCTCAAGCCCGTCATCAAATTTGGCATGCATATCATCATGCCAATGAAGAGCAGCATTATGTTGCTATGTGAGTGTGTCAATATTTTCAGCAATTGTATTTAGTGTGGCAAGCATGGGACCTAATGTAGGTATATTTCGATATGTGTTTTGGAAACCTTGTATTATGTTCAAATTATCTTATATCAAATCTTCTAAAGATTGAGGGTTTTGACACGGGGGATTGTTTTCAGGATTTTTATTTGGTGCAGGAGGGTTATTTTCTTCATTGTTGTCAGCCATGCCTGATTAAATAAAAAACAAATCTAAATTTCAATCTAATTTCATATAGTATTACAAATATAAATAGAAAACCCTATTTCAACAAAAAAATGACATTTGGCATGAAAATTAAATAAAATAATCAAAATAAACAAAAAATCTACATATCGAATATGTTAGTAGTCAAATTTGTTGTTGCCTAAATCATATACCCAAAAATATATCGGGTATATGATATATCAAGCCATTTTAGCAAGGGAAAACATGGAAAGAAATGAAGAAAAGGGCTCGTGGGTTTTAGAATTATGCCATAGTTATCGGGTACCTGATTAGGCCTGTGCTTTGGTGTCAAGTTTTCCCAGGTGTACTGACACCCAGGCCTACTCAAAAGTCAACAAGTGTTTTCATGTGCTTTTGGATGAGTGAAAAGTGAATATTTTTCACATCACCACTTTTTGGCCCCTCATGATCTTGCACATACCCATTTTTGTTGTAATTCCTCGAGATTCTATTTTGATACACTTTCAGGTGCTCATAAGCTTGTGTTTGATGTTCTTCTAGCAACTCCAATTATTGAAGTCTAGCGACTCTATAGTCTTCGTTGGTGATCAACCCTTGTAATCACACTTGTAGAGACAGGGTTTCAACCTCTAATGGTAGAACTGCTTCGGCCTCATAGACTAATGAAAATGGCATGGCTCCTATAGGTGTTTGAATGCTCATTCTATAGGCCCATAATGCTGGGTTAATTTGCACATGCAAATCCCTTCCCAATCTATTGACCGATCTCTTCAAGATTTTCAAGATATTCTTATTCGTGGCTTTGGCTTGCCCATTTCCCTGAGGGTAATAGATAGATGAGGAATGGTGAGTGATATGAAATGTAGCACAAAGTTCATCCATGTCCTTGTTTTTGAATTGTTTTCCATTATCTATTATGATGGCATGAGGAATGCCATATCTACAAATGATGTGGTTCAAGATGAACATGGAAATTTGCTTACCCATGGCCGTGATCAAAGGAACCACTTTGACCCACTTAGTGAAATACTTTGTTGCCATTATGATGTATTTTTGACTAGTTGAAGAAGGTGGGTATATGATGCCAATTAAATCAAACCCCCATTGATAGAAAGACCAAGGTGCAACAAATGGGTGCAATTCATGTGCCAGTGCATGTATCATGTCACCATGATATTGACATTTGCTGTAGATCCTGACAAAGTGGCAAGCATCTTTTTCTAATGTCTTCCATAAATGCCCTAAGCGAGGGATCTTCTTAGCTAGATTTAAACTACTTGAGTGTGACCCACAAATGCCTTCGTGAACTTCATGCAAAGCTAACCTAGACTCTTCCTCCTCTAGACACCTAAGTAATGTCTCATCGAGACCCTTACGATACAATGTTTCTAAGAGGATTATGTAATGGGCTGATTGGCGTATAAAGTTTCATTTTTGAGCTCGTGTTTGGTCTAAAGGTAGCACTTGGTCTTTGAGATATGTATATATAGGGCTATACCAAGGGGAGTCATGTCCATGTAATAGGGAAAAAATTTGGGTTTTGGGAAGGTTGAATGCTTGTTTCACCAACTCTTCCACCAAGAACTCATACTTCTCATTTTGATTAGGTTTTTGTAACAAGGAAGCCAAGGTGGCCATGGCATCAACTGCTCTATTTTTCTCTCTCAGAATATGCTCAAAAGTGATCAAGGAAAAGTACTTCTTCCATCCATTAATCATGGTCTTATATGGCATCAAATTTTCATCTTTAGTGTTATATTCATTGTTGACATGATTGATAATGAGTTGAGAATCTCCATATATTTGTAGCTCTGTGATGTTCCACTCTAAGGCCATTTTGATGCCTATGACTAGTGCCTCATATTCTGCTATATTATTTGTGCATGGAAACAAGAGTTTTTAGGACTTAGGAATGGTGTACCCTTGAGGAGTGACCAATAATATGCTGGCCCCGGAACCTCCTTGAGTATAGGATCCATCAAAATATAACTTCCACATTTTTGCCTCTATGTTTACAATGGCAAAATTCAGAAATTCCACTTCAATAGTTTGTGTAGAAGTCATTGGATTCTCAGCCAAGTGATCTACTATCACTTGCCCTTTTATGGCTTTTCTATCGACATACTCAATGTCTAATTCACTCAATATCATAACCCACTTTGCTATCCTACCCGTTAAGGCAGTTTTACTTAGCAAATACTTGAGAGGATCAATTTTGGCAATTAGCTTGACCTTATGCATCAACATATAATGTCTCAATTTTTAAGATGCAAACACAACTGCTAGGTAAGCCCTTTCCATGAATGTGTAGTTAAGTTTGTATTTGATCAATGTCCTACTCAAATAGTAGATAGCTCTTTCCTTTCCTTGTTCATCCTCTTGCACCAAAAGCACTCCTAGGGATCTCTTAGTAGCAAATATGTATAAAAGCAATGCTTTTCCCTTGATTGGTGGCATTAGGATAGGAGAATTTATCAAATAGGTCTTCAATAATGTGAAGGCATGATCACATTGTTCATCCCACATGAATATAGTATCCTTATGTAGCAACCTTGTGAAGGAATGACATTTTTTGGCCAATAGGGAAATAAACCTTCTTATGGATTGTATTTTGCCTTGTAAGGATCTCATTTGGCTAATGTTCTTTGGTATCTCCATATCCATTATGGCTTGTACTTTTTCCAGGTCCACTTCAATTCCTTTGGCTAAAACTATATAGCCTAATAACTTGCCAGATTGGACACCAAAGGCACATTTCTTTGGGTTTAATCTGACTTTGAATTGCTCCGACTGAATGAATATCTTTTTCAAAATTTGGAGGTGTTCCTCTCTTTTGTGGGATTTGGCCAATATATCATCCACATAATCCTCTAAAAATGTATGCATCATGTCGTGGAAGATAGTTGTCATGGCCCTTTGATATGTGGCTCCTGCATTTTTAAGGCAAAAGGGCATGACATTCCAATAAAATGTGCCCCAAGGGCAAGTAAAGGCAGTCTTCTCCTGGTCTTTAGGTGCAATTTTGATCTGATTATATCCACTGAAACAATCCATTAGGGAGTACACGGAATGACCTGCTATCAAGTCAACTATTGCATCAATTCTCAGAAGTGGGAAGTCATCCTTAGGACAAGAAAGATTTAGGTATCAAAAATCTATGCATACTCGAATGGATTTATCATGTTTTGTGACTGGTACAATGTTAGATATCCATTCAGCATAAGCTATTGCCCTTATGAATCCCACCTTTAATAATTTTTCTAATTTTGCCTTGACCAAGAGAGCTATATGTGGGTGCATTTTCCTCAACTTTTTCTTAACAGGCTTAACCCCTGGTCTAACTTTGAAATGATGCATTATAAAGTTAGGATCTAAGCTGGGCATGTTGGCATATGACCATGCAAAGTTCACTTGTTGCTCTTGGAAAAACTTGATGAAGTCCTCTCTTTCTAGAGGTGTAAGCGATGCTACCAAGTGTATAAATTTTGGATCCACTTCCATACCAATGTTAACCTTTTATGTTGGCTCTATGAGTACAGGCGACCTTTCTTCCTCATGCTCTAGTAGAGTATCCAAGCTCTCTTCCTTTCATGCCACAATTGGGTTTTCACCAAAGGAAACATCTTTTATCTTCACTTTTTTGGGTACTAATGCTGCCACATAATGGTTTTCAGCATTAGAACTTTTCTTTTTCTTATTTTTTTTCATTTTTTTCTTTTTACTAAGAGATTGAACCCCCACTGCTTCTATCATGTTTAGTTCAAATTCATTGGTGAAAGAGGGCTCAATCGCATTAAGGTATTGATTTGCTGCTTGGTCATTTGGGAAAGAAAGAAAGTCACTTGGCTCAATTTTGTCCCAATCAATAAGATGGGGGTTTATCAAGGATAAGGTTTCATTAGGCAAGTTTTCATCAATTTGGTTTATGGACATGACTTCATTTGAGGGTTTGTACATTGTATCATTTAGATCTATGACATGCGCTTCCACAAGATGGTCCATGGAAGAAGGGTCGAAATCCCCTTCACTTGAGTCCTCGTCGACTTTTATGTGAAACAGCATGGGAAAAGCCATGAGCAGATTAAAAATAACATTTGAATCTCCCTCCTCCTAAGGCATCCAAAATGTATCTATCCATGGTGGATTAGTATATGCTTGTCCTATGTTAAGACCTTGAATATTAGGCTCTTCATTGACTTGAGTTTGTTGCCTTGGGATCTTTGCATATGTATGTATTGTGACTACTTCTTTATCTTGACATGATTCATCAAATAGGGTATCCCACTCATAATCCCAAGAGTCATCACTATCTCCATTAGATTCTAAGGCATTTACTTGAGGATAGAAATCTTGCATTGGGTTCGAGCTTTCGCCTTTGTATTGGTAGCCTACTCCGGATCTTTCTTCCTTTTCCATCCAAGTAGGTTCAATGGGTTCTAGTAAACCTCTATTCCTTTGGCCTAAGGGTCCTCTTCCCTTGTATCCCATTTTTTGCATTATCTCAAACCCTTTCCCATATTGTTCAGTTTATATATTAACATACTGGATTCTTTCCATGGGAGTGTTTGAGGTATCCTCTTCATCATGATAAAGCCATTGGAGGACTTCATTCTCTTCCTTTTCAAATGCTACTTTGTCACTTTCTCTTATGAAGTAAGAGTTATACTTATGAGGTAAGTGTTCTTTTGATGGTTTACCATGTGTTCTTGGAGATGTGGGCATGTCAAATAGGGAAACAGAATATTCCCCTACTCCTTTGGAACTAATTTTGCATTCTTTATCAAATGCATCCATCATCTCATCCATTTTCTTGTATTTTTTCTTTTTAGCTTCATCTTTTTCTTCTCTAGTGGGTTTGTAGGGTACTATCTCTAATTTGGGTGCTTGATCTGAACCCTCATTTGTAGTTAGACCCTTGTAGCTCATCTTTTCCTTTTCCTTTCCCTTAGTTGATGTCATTGAGCTAGCTTGAGGAGGGTTTGGAGTAGCATTTAATGTTATTATAGGATCATCCATTTTGGTATCTTCAATGGTGGCTCTTTGAATGATTCCTTCCCGATTATGTGGAATAAATAGCTCATGAAGGGGTTTGAGTCCCCTCCAACCATGATTTCTTCACCCATGTATAGAAATTTGATGCATTGGTGGTACATGGATGGGACTGCTTGCATCTCTAGGATCCATGGTCTCCCCAACAAAATATTATAAGTTAACTTCATGTCCAATACTTGGCAATTGGTGTCCTTTTTGATAGGTCCCACTTGAATGGGCAATACGATCATGCCTTTAGAGGCCCTTTCAGCTTCATCATAAGCCTTTATGGTGATTCTTTTCATAGGGTCAATGCAAGACTCAGACAACCCTAAAGATTTAACAAGACTTAATGTGCAAATATTAAGGCCAGCTCCTCCATCAATGAGAGCTCTTTTGACTTGATGGCATTCAATCAAGACCTCTATATGTAATGGTAGGTTTTGGGGATGAGTAATAGACATGTCATCTTGGTTAAAGAATGATAAGAAATGAGGTGCAATGAGATGACCTACCATGTTTTGGAACTTCCCCTCTTCTAAGTTAGTAGGAACATTCATCTCTACTAGATCTTTTTCTAAAATTTCCTTATGGTTAGGGGATAGCTTCAATAGTCCCAAGATAGAGATTTGTGCTGGAGTTCTATGCAACTGATCTACCAAGCTATAAGGTTTTGATGTTGTAGAAGATTGCTTGATCACAATGTTGGACAGTGGAGTGCTAATAATTTTAGGAGCAACCCCTTGCAAGGTAATCTTTGAAGTCTGCCCTCTTGTAATAACATTTGATGTCTCTTTTTGGAGCTATTCCTTGATTATTATAGCATTCACAATGTTATCATAAGGTGGCACAAAGTTAATGCTATTACTGCTTTGTTTCTTGCCATTAGATGACTCCCCTTTGTCATGTTTATAGAAGGGTTGTTTGAATGTTGTATGGTCTTCATTGCTTTGAGGTCCATCAATGGTGATCATGCCATTATCGATTAAGTCTTGCACTATATTCTTTAGCTACAAGCATTCATTTGTCATGTGCCATCAAATCCTATGGTACTCACAATGGCTATTGGCACTCCACCAACTAGGCTTTTTGTGTGGCTCATAAGGCTAAATGCTAGGTAGAGTAATGATATTATTAGCTATGAGGGTCTTTAGTACCTTTTCGAGGGGCTCACCCAAGGGTGTGAAGTTCCTTTGAGGAGTTGGCACCAAATATTTATCAAACTTATTATTCCTTGGATTATTTCCTTGGTTGCCATTATTAGCATTGTTGTTGTAAGGTGCATTGGAGGTCTGGTTGGCATTATTCACCTGATTAGGTGTTCTTGTAAGAGAAAATAGAGTCACCTTCAAGTTGCTAGAGTCAACAACCCCATCATTGACTATTCCCTTATTTTTGTTTTTATACTGACTATTGCTATTGAACCAATTCTTATTTTGATTAGTGCCATTGTTGGAGTTATTGTTGTTAGAGTTGTTCTTGTTATCTTTATACAATTTTAGTTCTCCACTCTTAACCAACACTTCTTCTATTGTTACTCCATTTTCTATGAAGTCTTGGAATGTCTTGGGACATTGCATTCTCAATTAGTAGTTCATCTCGGTGCTCAAACTATTAATAAATATATCCATTTTTTCCTTCTCGGGCACACTCCTAGGATACCTCGTGAATACTGTCCTCCACCTTTGTAAGAAAGTGAGGAATGCCTCTCCATCTTTTTGTTTAGCATAATGTTATCATCATGACCTCATGCTTGATGTTGTATGAGTAATGAGACATTAATTTTGAAGCTAATTCTTTGAAGGTTT
The DNA here is from genome assembly GCA_027943335.1 of Chamaecyparis obtusa. NCBI lineage: Eukaryota > Viridiplantae > Streptophyta > Pinopsida > Cupressales > Cupressaceae > Chamaecyparis > Chamaecyparis obtusa. The sequence continues at coordinate 1,773,879 of BSBK01001384.1, forward strand.
TTATGCCAGAGGGTAACTTAGAAAACCACTCCATAGCCATGCCTCCTAAGCTTCTTGGGAATAGTCTCATTAAATCGATTGTATCATGCATGAAATCTAAGCTCAATGTACAAAACTCACATAAGTGATCTTGTGGATCTAACATTCCTTCATATTTGTCATATTTGGGAAACACTACACTGATCAGGAATGGTGCCATTACTATACTTCTATCAAACAGGGATGGACACAATGCTTTGATAGAAAAGGGTTTGGGATCCCTACTTTTCTTGATTGTATCCAGTTGCATTTGAAATATTTTGAACTATTTGTTCATGATGTCAATGGCACTTTCTTCAACTTTGGGTGGTCTAAGTTGATTCACATCATAATCTCGTGGAAGTGTAAGACCCATTCAAGCTAGGTTCATGAAATACTTCACTTTATCTCTTGCCATTGAATTTTTCATGAGTCTTAAGAAATAGGGGCATTGAATGGCTTCATCAACCTTTTCATCGGTGGCATCATCTGTGGTTGGTTTAGTATTGGTTCTTTGGTGAGTGGTATCAATTCCTTGAGTATTTTGATCTGCCCCCCCACTATTGGTATTGCCTTGGTTATTTATGTCAATGCCCCCATTATTTGCATCACCTTGGTTTTTGGGGTCAATGCCACTATTTATTTTATTACCCAAATTACCATAGTACATCATGTTGTCTTCCACTTCTTTTTTGGGTGATTTTTGGGGTATTCTTGGAGTGGTAGACTCGTCTCCTGGGTAAGGGAGTTCTTGACTCAAATAAGTCCCGTCTACTTGCAAGGTTTTCTTGATGTAGTAGGATCTAGTAAAAGCAGGCATGAACCTTAGATAATAAGAGTCAATATTACCCATGGTCAAATCCTTTGTAAAATTTGCAAAAATGGTGTAGAACAAGATTTTTTATTGAGCTGAAAGTTTTAGTAAGAGCACGGAAAAGGGTACTCAAATATATGATCAAAATTTTCTGACCCCCTGCAAATACTCTCTGTTTTCCCTTTTAGATTTATGGGCGTCACTGATCTGAGCATAGGTGTGACTGAATTTTGTATACGCATGCACTGGTATATTGTTAGGTGGCACTTTCTTATTGATAGGTGATTTTCCAATTTTAGCAAGCGTGATTAAATTTGTTCTAGGCGTGACTTTTTTGTTGATACATGTTTTCATAAAAGTCACAAGTGTGACTGAACCTCTGATAGGAAGGATTATTTTGTGCACAGGTGGCACTTCTCTTACCAGGTTGTAAGATTTTGAATTTTTTAAACTTTTAAGATCAGGTCCTTTGAAATTTTCTTGTTTGAAAATAAAAAACAATCTCAACACCCACATCAATGTCCCTAAAACAATCTAATGTGTATATTCTCAATCATTTCCACAAGTATAACACAAGAAAGAATTCCAAGTAGCTTACCTAAAGTCAAATTTGGCTCTTAACATGGCTCTAAGAGGTAGGCTTGCTACTTTATCTAGGATTTATTATGGATTTTGTTCAAATAGATTTTAAAATTTCATCCCCCAAGTATGTTAAGGGGTTTCCCACATGCACCGAAGTGCGATTTTGCATAATCTATGAAGACTACTAGAGGAAATTCAAAAAATTCAAGATCTGTTTGTCACACACCCCATTAAGCATGCATGCATTTCATTTTATAGTGGGTTGGATTCTCATAGTAAAAGCAAGTGTATCACACTTTGGGTTGTCCCTCTCACCGGCCTCGTTAAGGCACAACTCGGGAGGCGAGCACACTAATTCTCTACTTTAACTAGCATGTTCATATAAAGCAAGGAAAATGGAATTAAGGTTAAGCTTTTGGAAATTTGGTTCACCTCAAAGGTGAAGAGCATATCCCTAACTTTCCCTTTAGTTCCTCAAACACTCAAGCAATAAAGTTCTTTTTCAATCTCGTAACAAAGAGATTCTTAAGAATTGAGATGTTTGGTCAAATTCCTTATTTTAATTAAGCTAGATTTCAATGAATGCCACAATTTAAGCAAGTGCAAGCTTGATTCGATGAATACCTTTTCCTTTGTAGCTAGCAATGGCTAGACACTTTTTTTATGGTTTTTGCTTTTTCTTCTTTCTTTTACTCACCTAGTGGTGATCGTTCCCACTCCCTCCTCCAACAAGTTAGTCCAACACAATAATTCAAAATGAGGGAAACCAAAATCAGAAATTAATGAAGCAACCATTGTGTATGAATCTTTAGAGAACTTATTTGCAAACTTTCAAAGGAAAACTTGATTTAAGGACTAAAAATCCAATTTAAAGAGACAAATTTCATTTTATATGCTTGAACAATTACAAGGTAATTTTGAAATACCTGATTGTCCTCCTCTTGTGTAGTCTCAAGAATAGCCTTAATGTGCTCAAAGTTCTCCTTCTTAATCTTCTTTGCTAAAGCCTTTCCTTCTTGGTTAAATCTACTTTCTGGCTTTTGTACTTTCCTGTGATTGCTCATTTACTATTAAATCATATAAACAAGGAGTTAGACAAATGATTTAATCAGTTTAATAGTAAACAAAGACAACAGGTAGCAGGCGACATTGTCCAGCTAATAGGCATGAACAAATTGTTAGCAGGCGTAACTTTACTGGTAGCAAGTGACACTTTGCAGTAACACTGAGATACTGAAAATTACACAGGCATGAACAATTTATCACAAAGCGTGAACAAAACTTAAATTTGTGGAAAATTATTTATGCTAAGTGATAATTTAATAATAGTAAGCATGAATTGAAAGATTATAAGCATGACTGTAATTTAAAATGGCAAAGCAAAGCGTAAAGATAGGTGATAACAGATTGCGGCAAAGCGATACTTCCTGAGTCACAGGCATGACTTTAAGCACCAAAGGCTAAATGCATTAATCTCACAGGTGTGAGTGAATGATTTTTAGCCGACTACTAAGTACTCGAAACCATGTAGAATTTTCATGCTAGGCATGTATCTTCAGATAATAGGTATCAGGATAGAGATTGTAGGCAGCAGTAAAATGGCTGCAGGCATGAACATATCTCCCAAAAGTGTGACTTCACCGGTTTCCTACAAAATATTCATGGAAAATAGACAATACAAGCATGCAAATTATGATGAAAATGATAAAATGAGGCCTAGAGCCCCAGGGTGGGCGCCATTTGTGTGATGATGATAATCACCTTCATGAAATTAAGATCAAATTAGCAACAAATCTAAAGTAAATACAATGCAAATCTATTTAAAAATGAAACTAAGATCTATAGCATCTCATGGCTCTCTAGAAAGAGGTGGTAAGTGAAGCTCTCAGCTGAAATCTCCACTAGTGACACTTCTAAAATGAGAATGTATGATGCTATGCTTCTACAATGCTTCTATGATGATGATTCTAGCTCAAATTGACAAAAAGTATAATGCTAATTGCTCTAAATGTTCTTAATTTCTCTTAGAATGCTCTTCAAATGCCTATAGTAACAATGATTTGCAAATGAATTTCTAAGATATCAATTTCTCTCAAAATGCTTCATATTTATAGTAAATTCCCAAGGGTAGGGGGTGGAGTGAAGTAATCATGATTATGCCTTGGTTGAGTCAAATACTTTGCTTTTTTCATAAATGGGGGGACAATTTAAAGATTTGTCTCAAAGCTTTGGACAAAAGGACAAGATTGAGTGGTTGAGATTGAAACTTTAGAATGAGTGATTGAGATTCATCTTTTTTGAGTGATTTGTGTCTTTTTGTCCTCAATTCTCATTGGTTGCTCAACTTTGTTGAAAGATATCAGGAATTATTAAATTCAATTAATTAATTAAATTTAGCCATGTAAGGGTAATAGGTTCATTTTGATTTTTTTTTTAAACAACTATACAACTAATTGATTAAAATCAATTATGTAGTGTTTTTCACCCCTTTAAGCTTTGATTTAATTATTTAACATCCTTATTTGATTTTTCCTTTGCTTTAATTGATTTTGTCCAATTTTATTTAATTATGTCCATTTTAATTGATTTGATCCCTTTTAATGCATTTTGATGATTTTAAGCCATTTTATTGATTTTTGCAATTTAAAAGCACTTGTCCATTTTTACTAGTAATTTCCAAAACTATCTTTATCGATTAATCAAATATGCAATAATAAAAGTATGATAGAAAAGCAATCATAGAAAATAACACATAACACAAAGATTTAACGTGGAAACCCTATTAAGGGAAAAACCACCTAGGACTGGTAACCCAAAATATTTTAGTCTTCTAAAGTGAGCTCGGTTAGGAGCCAACCCTATTAAAGGTTACAATGCACACTGTCAAGTGTGACCTGGTTAAAAGATTTATCACTAATAGTTAAATTTTGACCGACATTCACTATGGGGTCAACAAGAAAACAATTAACATTCTTTGAATGTCATATGGAAATACAAAAGACTGTTAAGTCCACTCGGTAAAGAGATTTTACTGTAACAATGGTTAAACTAATATAATAGTGATTTGATTCAAATACAACTCAATTTTCAAGTATTAAGATCTATGCTAAGCTCAAAATAACTTGTTTGATCAATAATCAATTCACTTCATCATGTCCCCCAACTTACTTCAATCAATGTATATATCTATGACACTTGGTTATGCCTGTAGTTCAGCTCAGTTTTGTCTATAACCAGTTTGATCAGGAATGCATGAAAAATGTCTTCATGTGAAATTATTTGTAGTATCTATTCATCCAAAATAGTTCAACATTGAATCTCATGTCTCTTAAATAGACATGTAAACTATTTTCATATCAGCCATTAGATTTTTCCTCTTAATCTTCTTCATCCATTTTTCCGCTTCAAGCTTCCTCAAGAGATATATCAATAACATGTTTCATTTCCTTCCCTTCGACCATCTCTTAATTTTTTCAGCCATGGATATTATAACAAACTTCATCACTTACCTTGGAATCATAAACAATTTCCAACTCTTCAATTTTAATCTATTGTTATAACATTTAATGTTTTCATCCATACTCGGTTAATACTGAATGTGTCAGTGATAACTGTTGGCATTAAGCAGAATTGCCACTAGTGACAACACTTATTTGCATTCTGAGTGCAAACCGAGCAGAACAGTGCAAACCAAGCAAGACAGTGCAAACCGAGCAAGATAGTGCAAACCGAGCAAGACAGTGCAAACCGAGCAGGACAGTGCAAACTGAGTAGAACAGTGCAAATCGAGTAGAATAGTGCAAACCGATCAGAACAGTGCAAACCGAGCAGAATAGTGCAAACTGAGCAAGACAGTGCAAACCGAGCAAGACAGTGCAAACCGAACAAGATAGTGCAAACCAAGTAGGACAGTGTAAACCGAGTAACATTATGTCTACCGAGTCACCAGTATTTACTGAGTTCAAAACCTACCGAGTGGTTAGTATGAACCGTGCCTTCACTTCTACCGAGTGCATGACAATGCCAAGTAATGCAGTGGACGCCGAGTATCAGAAAGTCACCGAGTTAGTTTGCAGGAACCGTGTAACCATACTTGGGCCGACTTAGTGGCACTTATGTTTATTTGTCAAGATGACTTTGTAATTGTAATTGTAATTAATTGTTTAGACTTGTATATAAACAATGTTGTAAAAATGTCAAGATGTAATGAAATGAGTATGAATGTGAAAAAGAAAGAAAGGCAGAGATAAGCGAATTACAAAGGGCTACAACAGTATAAGGAACAACAAAGATAAATTCATCACAGAAGGTGATTAGTACATCAGTGAATCTCAATCAGCAATCCAGTTGCAAAGCAAGAGATCTACTATTTCATCCTAACAGGTGAATCAGTACTAAAATCCTTTAACCGGGTAGACTTAACAGTCTTTTATAAAATCTCTTTACCGAGTGCATACTTCATTGTATGTTTGTAAATCCTTTAACAGGGTGGATTTAGCAATCCTTATTGCTCCTAGCAGGGCAGATCATCAGAAGTGATCAATTGTAAGCCTTAACCAGCCAACTTTATTCTACAGTACTAAAGCTTTGTGGGTTTCATCCCCACCCCAGTTTTACTTTCTTTTTGGAAGGTTTCTGGGTAACCAAATCTATGTGTCATTGTTGTGAATGCTTTTAAGTTTCATGCTTTCTATATGCATAAGGAAAAAGTGAACTATATGTTAATACATCTGTAATTGAAAGAAAATTTGGAGTTACTGATTCACCCCTCCCCTCTTAGTAACTCGGTTAATTCCTGAATATTTCCAACAATTGGTATCAGAGCAGCATTGGTTCTCAAGATTAAGCTTAACTAGCTTGAGCAAAGATCCAGGACAATGGATGTATTCAAACTGAACAAGGTGATTGAAAATGAAAAGCTAGATCTGGAAATGGCCATAGCTAAACTTAAAGAAGCAAAAGAACATCTTTCCCAATCCCTAAGAAGAAGGAAGGAACTTGCAAATCAAATGAATGATCAGAATTACATTGAAGAAAAGATTGAAGATCTTTTTCCCTCAAATAGCTCAGATGAAGCAAACAATGCTGTCAAAGAACTCCTAGAAAAGAATGGGTCTCTGCAGGAAGAAGTGAGAAAATTAAAAAGAGAACAATAGCTACACTCAACAAGATTTTGTGAGATCTTAGAACAAAGAAACAAGTTGAAAGATGAATTAGATGGAAGGAACAATGAAGTCCAAAATAAAACCCTTCAGCTAGAAAACCTAATTGATCAGATCTCCCATACAAATGAGGAAATTCTGAATCTAAGATCAGAAATAGAAAGCACAAGAGAAGAACTAAGATCTGAAAAGGAAATCAATCTAAGATTGATGGATGACCTAAACACCAAAAAAAAAATCAATGAAGGAATGCTGAAAAGCCAAGAAGACTTAAATCAGCTGTATGAGCGAAATCTTCATAGGCAGAAAGGAAAAGCAGGACTTGGATATAAAGGAGAAGGTGAATCTTCTAAGCAAGGTACTCAAAGAAATTAGAAACCTACTTGTAATCATTGTGGTAAAATAGGACATACTTCAAATAAATGTTGGAGCAATGAAAAAGCAAAATTCAATGGAAAATGCTACAACTGCAATCAACATGGTCACAAAGCAAATGAATGCAGGGAAAAACCAAGATTCAGAGGTAATTGTCACAAATGCAACAAACAAGGTCACAAGGCATCCGAGTGCAGATCCAAAACATTCAATCCAGCAGAACAAATTATGAAAGCAATGTTTGGATGGGACTACAACACCTGGTGTAGATGTCATTACTGTGGAGAATATGGACACATTGGCATGAAATGCATAAAACATCATCTAAGGAAAAGAGATACTACCGTAAGATGCTTCAAATGCACTAAACTCGGTCACATTGCCAGAAATTGCATGAATGCTAGTGAAGTTGAAGATGGAAAGAAGAATGAAGCAACTAAGGTCAGGAAACAGGTGAGACAAAAGTGGATTCCTAAATCTACCGAGCAAACCAGTCCAAGTAATGGAATGGGTGGCTCTACCAACTCAAACTAAATTTCCAAGAAAGCACTGGAACTGTACTCTCATAGACCAATCTCAAGCAGTTCCAGAACTGAATTAAAAGAAAGATCTAAATCAGCATACAAGATGCAGTAAGATCACAGGAAGGTCGGTATCGGTCTTTACCGAGCAAGGTCGGTACCAATCTTTACCAAGTGAGGTCGGAGCAATATGAATTCTCGAGTTCACCGAGTTGCAAAGTCTTTACCGAGCAATTAATTCTTAGTGGGTGACAGTCTGTCAAAATTCATACCCTAATTTGTACTGAGCATTAATGACAGAGTTGTAAACAAAAGGCAAGAAATCAAACTCATTCTTCACCACGAACTTTAGCACTTTGAGAACAGAAAATTTCAAGAGCAATCCATCGATTCAAATACTTTTGCGAAAAGAATTTTCTGTGAGCTACCATGGCATCATCCAGCACTTCAGCAAAGAAAGGATCAGAAATGTTAGTCTAAGGGGAATGGAGAGCACCAGATTTCAAGATCGTGCCCGCAATTGCAGCAGCCCTAGATCCGAACGGAGCTCAATCTTAGATTCCTCCTAAGGTACTACTTATTAACGATATTCGCAATCATTTCAACTATGCAATTCAAGAAATGGGAAACCTAGAGCTAGATATTGTGCGTGAGGAACTGTGTGTGGATGGTATTCTAAAACTCGAGCACAAACATCTGGAAGATAAAGGATTAGTTCACATTGCACATTTACCTTGAAACTTTTGGGAGAAATGGGTTAGATACATTCTCAGCCGTGTACATCATGGCAAGATTTGGCTTGAGCAATCCATAGAGATCACCAAGAAGATGATTCATCAAATCACCGATCTTCCCATGTTGAACAAAGAAAAAAATACCAAAACCCTAGGTCGGCCGGAACTGGAGAAGAAAACCCTAGCTGAGTGGGACGGTAGAGGCATGAAAGTAAGCAGCATTACCGATGCTGAACTGAAGTTTGGTACACACATAATTGCCCATAAGATATACAGTTCAAGTCGATAGAATAGTGTCTCCTATGAAGCTATTGACCTAGCATACAAAGTGGTCAAGAATAACTTATCATTTGACCTAGCAGATTTGTTGTTAAAATAGTTTAACAAAAACATGGAAAGCATTCAAACTTCCAAAAACAATCCATGTAAGTTTGGATCTTTACTGGTCTGTTTATTCTTCTATGTCCAGAAATTCTTCCCTTCCAAAGGAAAAGTAGTATGGAGAAAAGATGTGCCAGTCCTTTATGAAATAAATGAATACATTTCAGAAATGGGTGAAAATTTTGAAAGCGTCATGGATAGTTATTTTGAGTCTTTCAAAGAGAAAATGAATGACAGATTTTGGATTCCATAGAAGTTGGTTGAAGATTATAAGGATGACATTTGTTTCATGGTGGACTATGACAATGTATATATTCAAGCAGCTAAACCAAGGATTGTACATGCAAAACCTCTTCCTTATGAGGTAAATATTGATGAAACCAAGAATATCATTGAAGCCCTTCTTAATCAGCCTGTTAATCCCAAAGCTCCATATTTTGGAACATATGATGAAGCAAAAGTAAGAATTGAATTAAGCATAAAGCTTCCACAGGCGGTAAACAAAGGAAAGAAGAGGATAGCCAAAATGCAAATGCTAACCGAGGACAAAGGAGAAGACGATGAAGAAGAAGAGGAAAAGGATGAGAAAATAGAGGAACCAGAACCTGCAAAGAAGAAAGGAAAGGTATTCATCACTAAGGCACCTAAGCCTCCCACTGCTGTATTTACAAGGAGAAGTGCAAGAGGTAAGGCAGACAAGGAAGACAAGGCAGACAAAGATATAGTATTCAAAAGGCCTCCTCTAAAATTTCAAGAGAGGATCAAACTTTTTAGAGAAGGATCAGGATCTGGAGTAAGTAACATAAAATCTTTTAAATATGAAACAAGAATGGAAACAAAATAGAAGGAAATAGAAGATGTTGTTATTGAAAAGATGAGACAGTGGAAATACTCTCCTGATGAAATAGCCCCACAGGTTCCAGCAGCTCTATTAGATCCAATAAAAATGAGATGGAGCAATGCCAAGCAAACTGTAAAAGACATATTTGATCAAACCCTGAGACAGTTAATGCCGAGCTTGAAAAATGATGAAATAAAGAAGGTATTGAAGGAAAATGAAAATAAGATGACACTAAAGTTCAATACTTGTTTGAATCTGATTAACAATATTGAATCAGTTGTGAAGGCTGCAAATGCCACATGGAAAAACATATACCATCTTCACCAACCAAGTATTGAAATAGTCATAATAAAAGACATTGAAGATGACAGTGATGAACAAGAAGAAGCCACTGAGGTAGATGATACTATGAGGATAGCAGCAGAAGTCATTGCATCACTTCCTACCTCTCCAGTAAAAGTTTCTACATCTAGCCCAGAGACACCTTCAAGCATGGTTGTGACAACTTTAACATTTGTCCAATCACCTATAGCAACAACAGAAGCAACCACCATTTCTTCTACCGAGTTGCAGTCTCCCACTTCATCAAGTTTTCTAGCAGTAAGTATTCCAGTTTTTGATTCTACAAGTGTAAATACTTTAAGTTCTCCAGTAGACAGTATGCCAGTCTCTATAGCCAGTCCTACTATGTCTACTGTCACTACTACTAAGGCATTAAGTACAGATAAGCCTAAGGCTCAACCAAGTATAAAATTTTTGGGTAAGAATATAGTAGAGGATATAGACCTAGATGAAGAAATAGAGATTCCAACATTAGATTTTGCAAATCTATCAGCGGACCAAATGCAAAATATAGGTGAAATCCTCCAAAGGAAAGCAAAGCAAAAGAAGCTTAAAGAGGAGAGAGACAAGGAATATCAAATCATTAAAGATGCTAAGGACATTTTGTCTGATGCATTAGGTATTAAAGTAGACTCCTCTCAACATGTTTTGCTACAATTAGCAGAAGTAGTAAATAAATACAATGAGGATTCATCTAGGATAGAAAAGTTAGTTGAAAGAGCCGAGAAGAGATTCAACAATAAAGTGCTTGAGCACATTGCTCAGCACATAGCTATTAATCAAGTGGAATTGTCTTCAGTTTTGTCAAACATTGAATCTACCTATTCAAATGTTACCTCTCTTTTGGCCAGACTGTGCAATATTGCCGAGTTCACAAAGGATGTCAAGGATAAAATGAATAAAATTGATGAGGATTTAAAGATTAGCATACAGAAGCTGCAACTTGAACCAAGTTCAAGCTCTGCTCATCACATGAAAATCTCATACCTATCAAATATGCAGTCAGATCTACTGAAAGAAGACACAAGGATCCGGTCCACACTGCTAGACATCCAGAACATGATCCTTCCCATCATGAATACAATGTATAAGCACATTGAACATTCCAAAACATTGATTCATGACAATCAGTTCTCTATAGAAGATCACATGATTGAACTCTCTGCAGAAGTCCAAATTGCAATCCAAACATGCAGGATTCTGCAAGAAAATTGGGATAGAACTTTGGCACTGATAATGAAGGTAAATTTTGTGTTTCTATCAAATTTTGGATTTTCTCTGTAAATCACTTGTATATACACCTTTGGCATTATCGTCAAAAAGGGGGAGATATGTATAGAAGGAGATATGTATAGAAGAAGATTTGTATAGAAGAAAAAGTTAGCACATTGAAAGGGGGAGATAATGTATAAAGCCCTATAACAAAGACAAATTTTGAAAAATCAAAATAAAACTCAGCATGGTTCATGTATATAAGTTTTGGGCAATAAGTGTTTTTGTCTCTAATGCCAAAGGGGGAGATTGTTGGCATTAAGTAGAATTGCCACTAGTGACAACACTTATTTGCATTCTGAGTGCAAACTGAGCAGAACAATGCAAACCAAGCAAGATAGTGCAAACTGAGCAAGACAGTGCAAACCGAGCAAGATAGTGCAAACTGAGCAGGACAGTGCAAACTGAGCAGAACAGTGCAAACCGAGCAGAACAGTGCAAACCGAGTAGAACAATGCAAACTGAGCAGAATAGTGCAAACTGAGCAAGACAGTGCAAATCGAGCAAGATAGTGCAAACTGAACAAGATAGTGCAAACCGAGCAGGACAGTGTAAACCGAGTAACATTATGTCTACCGAGTCACCAGTATTTACTGAGTTCAAAACCTACCGAGTGGTTAGTATGAACCTTGCCTTCACTTCTACCGAGTGCATGACGATGCCGAGTAATGTAGTGGATGCCGAGTATCAGAAAGTCACCGAGTTAGTTTGCAGGAACCGTGTAACCATACTTGGGCCGACTTAGTGGCACTTATGTTTATTTGTCAAGTTGACTTTGTAATTGTAATTGTAATTAATTGTTTAGACTTGTATATAAACAATGTTGTAAAAATGTCAAGATGTAATGAAATGAGTATGAATGTGAAAAAGAAAGAAAGGCAGAGATAAGCGAATTACAAAGGGCTACCCAGTATAAGGAACAACAAAGAAAAATTCATCATAGAAGGTGATCAGTACATCAGCGAATCTCAATCAGCAATCCAATTGCAAAGCAAGAGATCTACTGTTTCATCCTAACAGGTGAATCAATACTAAAATCCTTTAACCGGGTAGACTTAACTGTCTTTTATAAAATCTCTTTACCGAGTGCATACTTCATTGTATGTTTGTAAATCCTTTAACAGGGTGGATTTAGCAATCCTTATTGCTCCTAGCAAGGCAGATCATTAGAAGTGATCAATTGTAAGCCTTAACCGGCCAACTTTATTCTGCAGTACTAAAGCTTTGTGGGTTTCATCCCCACCCCAGTTTTACTTTCTTTTTGGAAGGTTTCTGGGTAACCAAATCTATGTGTCATTGTTGTGAATGCTTTTAAGTTTCATGCTTTCTATATGCATAAGGAAAAAGTGAACTATATGTTAATACATCTGTAATTGAAAGAAAATTTGGAGTTACTGATTCACCCCTCCCCTCTCAGTAACTCGGTTAATTCCTGAATATTTCCAAGAATAACTAACTCAGTTATTGCTATCACTTGGTATACACAAGACTGAATCAGTGTATACATAAATCTTCAATTACCGACCACATTAACTTGTTTAATTTTGATCTCTTCTTCATAATAGAATAATGCAACATGCTCAAGTCAGCAATATAATGTCATAGACTCATCAATAAGTTACCCAATGTATACCTTATCCTTATCTGTCATATCCATCTTTTCCTTATGTAGATGTCTCATTTCTTCACCATTTATTCCTTCTAGAGATGTTCAAGTGTTTGTAACTATCATGATAAGTATAGTCATAAACTAGTTGACATCAATGACAACATATTGACTGATTTAATCATCTTACATATCACTTTGATAGCTTGGTGATCTCTAATCACTATCTCTTCAGCTCATCAAGATATTCAATCAGTGGTAGGTCATCAAATCCATAAACCAAACATAAAAAAATGATAAGAGATATATATTCAGGTATGGTCAGGTGATTATGTACTTATTTTTCTATTTCCAAAGCATGTTCCCCAGTATCGATGATATTGCATGGACTATAGGTACTCCGGATTTTATTTAGATAAATAAAAACATCATAATCCTAGGAAGTGATTTTACTGGAAATATTTGAGGATGTTTCAAGGAATATTAGAAGAAGATACATGAAAAAGAAAGAATACCTTTTGATATTTTTGATAAATACAAGCATACTATTTTCTTTATGGTTGATACTGACACTTGTCTAATGGAAGCAATTGAGCCAAGGACCTCATGGGTGATTCCTATGGGTTATGACATAGATGGATATATTCTTATTATGTATGTCAAGAACCTATTATCTCAACTAGTAGATCCCTATACTCAAAGGTTTGGGAAATTTCAAGAGAAGTCACTCCAAGTTCACAAAAAATTGATGAAACTAGTTATTGAGAAGAAAGTGAGAAAGGAAGCTGAACATTTTATGATTCAAAAAGGTTTTACAAAATAACATATTAATAAGGCTAGAGCCAAACATTCCATTGAGAAAGCTAGCATATTGGGTACAAAAAAATATAAAGCTATTGAAATAGTTAGTGCAATCGGTAGTGTCTCAACCAGTCGGAAACCAATAAGTTCTATTATTGTGAAGAAGGAGAAATCCTCTCACCTTCTAAAGAACCTTAAAAGTCTGTTAAGTCTCAAACTTTACCAACCAAGGAGACACATAGCATAGAGAGGGAAATAGGAAAGAAAAAGAAGGAAATAGAAAAAAGATTTGAGAAATTTGTAGAAGGAGAAAATGAAGAGACACAATCAAAGAAAGAGAAAAAAGAGCTCAAGGAAAAAGGAAAGAAATCTAAAGTAGTAGGTTCCCCCACTACTAAGAATGTTGATAATAGAACTAGTAAGGTATTTTCTATTGATGAAATCATTAAAAATGTTAAGAAATATGGTATACTTGTTGGAGTTAAAAAGTATTATGATAATTTTATAAGGAGGAACAAGAATAGATTGAAGATGTTGTAGTGTACAACATGAATAATTTTAGCAAAATTTTGATGGAGTTACAAGGACAAATACCCACTTCCTTATATAATAAACTTGATGGTAGGTGGTATACTATTATTTAATAGGACAAGGAATTAATTTAGTATGTTCTTGTAGTGCCTCCCTCATTTAACCCTTTGCACAAAAATCCTAATGGTGTGGTTTCGACTGTCACTCTTAAAGGGTAAGGTCATGTTGGTCCCATGTGAGGGAGAATCCTCCAGGAGGATTATTTTGGAGCATGTATCGACATTCTGCGTGCACTAGGAGACGTAGGATATGGTCTTGAATCACATTCTAGAGACCCTTAGAGTAGGGATGAGTCATTCATGTGGATCTAGTGATTGTTACCCACATTATGGTCGATGGAATCATGAGATTCTCTTTGCCTAGATTTTCCTTATGTTTATCTGGAGTTTATATTTGGAGGTTATGTCAGGTATTTTAAGAGATTCTATCTTGGTATTATCTTTCTGCATAATAGACTCAGTAATTAGAAATTTATGCTATTACATTATGACTTGTGTCCTGGTGGATAGAGGTTTGATTACCATTATGATGTACTCTTTTCATGTTACTTATACACTCAAATCTTAGGATGCTCTATGTTTAAAATAAGATTAATTGAATTCAACTGATCTTTGTGATAATACTATCAAGTGCATGTTTTATAGAAATTGTATTGGAATAAGGTAGTTTAAATAATAAAAGGGTGAAATATATGTATATTCTAATATAGTTAAATATTGTTTCCCGTGTGTATGTAATCTCTAGAAGAAATGTAGTGGGAAAGGTGTGAGTGTACCACTATTGAATGTTGAAATGTTTCTATTTGGATATGAATGCTTACATAAATGACTATTTGAATTTATTTTATGTTGAGACATGTATTAATAAAAATAGTGATTATTAGGTCCTCATGTTGAGTTGGAGATTCCACATAGAATGCTTTGACGTTTTAATAATGCAAGAAAAATGAATCAATTGAAATATATCTTGTAAATGATTTAGGACTTATTTTCACACTGAATTATTAGGTCTTGACTTATGGTAAGGATGAATTATTTAATTTAGAATATTATGCCATAATTTCATGTTTATACAAGAAGAGTTTATGTGAGATAATCATGGTCAATAAATTAGGTTAATTGATATATTTATATTCTTGAAATAGCTTGATTTGAAACAAAGAAATGTATTATTGGAAGTAAGTGATTTTCTTGTGATAAAGTGTGGATGCAGTTGGACTATATGATGTACTTGAGTTTGATTATTTATGATGTGCATATATCATTGTATTCTTGAGTTTATATGCTTTAGAAATGCAATGTTGAAAATGATGAGGATTACTATGAGATGCGGTTAGAAATTTATGATGTTAAGAATGTGATTTTGAGATGTATTCTATTTACATATATATATGTTATTGACATTTCATGAGCTACTGATATTTTGTCAAGTGTGCAGGTAAGACCATGGTTATATCAGGGGAAATTAAAGATGGATAATTGTTAAAATCATGTTAAGCCAAGGTTATCTCCAAGGGGAGAAATAAACCTTGTTGTAATGTGTAATTGTTGTAAAGTGATGCATGGATATATTTATTGATTATGTTTATTCTATTTTATTATTTTAGTCTACTTGGCATGCCATGTGTATTGTGTTGTAATGTGATTTATTTGTGGTGTCAATTGACACATGTCATGTGAGTTGGCATGCCCAAGTGCTTTATGTGTGTGAGTGGTTTCTATTTTTAGGAGCCATGAGTGGGAATCTCTTTCATTTTCGGATGCAATCTTTGAGTGGTCTTTTGAGTGGCATTTAGTGACAATTTAAGGTAGTGGAGGTTAAAAATAGGCTACCCCATAGTGGTGCCATGTGTTGGGGGTCAAATTTTGACCATTATGATGTATTTTGACTATTTTTTCCCTTCCAAAAGATGCTCTTTTGAAAAGTGACGAAATTGGAAGAGGCATGTCAAGCTCACTCCTTATTTTAAACTTTGAATTTGAATTTCCCTCTTTGTTTGATAGGTTTAGGGTTTGTCTTCTTAAGGAGATAGAGGGAAAATTTGTGGGCAATTGCCCACTCTCCAATTGTTGGAGACTTGAGAATTGGTGAGAATTTTGGTCTTGTTTCTTGGAGGATTTTGGTGTTGTATAGAAAAATGAGGAGACTTGTTGGAAAGCTCATCTCAACCCTCTTACCATTAGCTTGGATCAAGGTTGGATCTTGAATTCTCTTGTCCTTATTGCTATGTGTATATTTTTACTCTTTCTATGTTGTATGGATGTTAGATCTTTATGTAGATCCATGGCTTCTAGTCTTTGCATGTATGTGTGTCTTCTTCTCTTGTTGCATTGTTTTCTTTGGGTGTGCAAGGCCAAGCTCACCCTTGGGAGGGAAGAGAGCCTTGATGGGTGAAGGGCATAAGTTGTGACTACTCTTCTAGTGTAGAGTCTTTCCTCTAGGAGGAAGGGGATAAGGCATGGATGTATCGGCATCCATGTTGCCATCTTTGTGTATGCGTATTGGGGGTCATAAGGGTGTTGTTATTGTGATGAATATGAGAAGGGTGGATGGATGTTTCTATGGCCTTGTGAAGGCATTTTGAGTAGAATTTAGAGCCTTATTGAAGGCTGATTTTCTTTTGTACTTTGGCAATTCTCCTAGTTGAGTAGCTTCCACCTTCACCCCTACTATGGGTCTGTGGTGACCCAATAGTGTGCATAGCCTTGGGAAGGGAATTTGATGTTCATATTTATTTGCTTGTTTTGTTGATCATGTTCTTGAGTTATGCATGTTGAAACCCTATCCATCTTTGTTTCCCCTAGCTCGGGGGTGGCCATGAAATGGCCTAGGTTGGGAGGTGAGCCTCCATGGTCTATTTGATTTGTTTTATAGATTTCTCTAAGGAAAAGCTAGCTAGTTTTAAGGTGAATTTTGAAACCTTGAAAATTGGCCCTAAGTGTTTAATGATTATTGAATGGCTGCAATGCCTATGTGAATATTTTTTAAAAAGTTTATGTATATGCCTAGCATGAAATATGCTTGTAATAGTTGATTTTCTATTCTTCCTCCTATCAACTCCTTGACTTTGAAGTAAGAAAATATTATGTCATTTCTATCTTTACACTTTAATGGAAAATGTAATGCGATTGTTGTAGCATTCTTAATTGTAATGTGAGTGTGGAAATATTCTTGTATCTCTATTCAATTTTCAAAATATTTAGTACATTTAATCATACTTAAAAGTTAGAACAATGTCATCATTTTCTACTTAGAATGAAATGAGAATATATTTCTTTCCTTCTTATGTAAAACAAAAAAAAGAAGGGAGAAATAGATGCTGGTTTCTATGATTATAAAGTTAGAGTAATGTTTTCTTCATGCTACTTAGAAAGAAACTAGTGTTTACATTTCTTTTAGTTCATGTATGTAAATGTGCTTTTTCCTAAAACATAAAAAAATGTGTAAATATAAATACACTATTATATTCTGAATATAATAGAATGTTTATATAGTTATGTATGGATATATTTCCTTTTTAATGTTCATAATATATCCCAGTGAAAATATAGAACATGTCATGCTTTGTTCATGTATATATATTATTAAATATATTACAAAATGTTTATAATAATAAATAAAATGAAAGTATTATGTTGTTCATATTTTAATCCTCTGGTATAGCTGCAAATATTATAATATATTTTAATCCTCTATTTAGATGATAAAGATATCTTACTTTCTAACATTCTAATTGGAAAAGTAACTAATTAATTTAGAAATATCTTTAATTTTAAATTATAAAGTAACATGTTTTTATATTATTGTATATTCTTCCAATATTCATCTTTTCTAATTGAGAATAAAATATTGCTAATTGGAACAGTAAAAAAATATAGAAAGATCTATTAGTTAGTTGATATTATTATAAATATTTTGGTTTATTATCATTTACTAAGATTTATAGATATAGATTCTATTTTCATAAAAATATAAGTAAATTCTGAAAATATATGTGATAAAAATTTATTGTCTTTAAATTTTTTTAAAAAGGGATTCATCCCCTTTCATTAAAATAAAAATAAATAAATTAAAACATGCGTTATCATTTTCGCTTGCACTTGTACAAAAAGAGGGGATTCGTTTACATCTTCGATAGCGTTTCAATTTTTTTTTATAATAAATATTATAATCTACAGCTTGGATTGCAATAGAATAAAAAGAAGTGAATGCACACGATATTTTACTAAGAGGAAAATTACTGGCCTAAGTGCCAGTAGTATTTATCAATTCCTTAGCTTTTCTGAGTGGATAAATGAAATAGTATAACAACGATGGATAAACTAAGAGGGTAAGAATCTAAAATAATTCATTCAACCTCTATCGCATAACAAAGATTTATTTAGCCTCTGTAGTTTACCAGAGATTAAATAATAAAGTAGCATTCCAAAATTTTTATCTCTATTGTATAACTGGCATACACAGAGAAATCAACCATCTGGTATTTCCTTGTAAACTCTGTTTATCAGAAGATTAATAAATCTGTAAACAATTTGCAAACTAAACCCTAAATGTAAATACAGAGATGCATGCAATGGAAGATAAACTCATTATTATTATACCTCGTTGTTAATGTTTCTGATGCATTGGGAGACCCGGATCCTTCCCTTGATTGAAAACCCTTTTTGTATATAATCAAGAATACATAGGGGTATATACACACTTGTGTGTATATGCACCTATGTATACTTGGGAGTATACTCATTCTTGAGTTCCTCATCTCCATAGCCCTTGACCCAGCTTGCAAACCCATCAACAATGAAATTAAGGTTTTGGGCCATGTTTTATTGTGGCCCAAACCCTAATTTTGAATTAGGGTTAAGGTTGGCCAAGGATCCATAAGGCATTTCTTATTTTATTTTGAAATTTATTCAACTCTAGAAAGTTAGTGATTACTTATTTATGTGGACCCATTTTCCTCTTTTATTTCTTTAAAACTTGTATTTCTATTTATTAATTTCTTTTGCCCTTTTAGATTTTCAAGATTCCCTATTATTGGGGATTTGGTTTGATTTTTTGGGTAAAGATGTTATTTAGATTTTTATTTCAAGATCATTTATTATGAGTGTTGATTTTGGGTCCTTTCATTTATTTATTTAATTGAGATTGTGTTGATGGATTTTTAATATTGTGTTTCCATATTTTTGATAACGTAAATTATTGATTTAATTGACCCTTATAATTTAACGCACTATTATTTCTCTTGGAGATTATTTTTATTAGGGAGGTACTTAACCTTGAAATCCCTAGGTGGGACCAAGGTAAGATAGTAACCCCTAATAATAATAATTATTGAATTAATGATTGTGACATTATTTTAATGTTTTAAATCACTAAGTTGTTTTAATTTATGAATCTTGAACATTAATTTTATTATAATTAAACTAAGGGAATTTTAACATTAATTTATTTGTTCAAGCAATATTGTATTACTATATGTTAATTTTATTGGACATTTAATTATTGATTTATTAAGGATTAATTGTATTATTAATAATTAAATGCCTATTTGTATTTCTCTTGATTATTAAATTATTAGGGAGATTGATAAACTTATAATCTCTAGGTGGGACCTAGTTAAGTTATTACTTCCTAATAATAATTACTTCAATTGATATTTATATCATTATTTAAATGTTTAAAATCTCTAAGTGGGATTAATAATTATGTATTTATATCTTTAATTAAAATATAATTAAACCTAGGGGGATTACAATTTTAATTCACTTATTTATTTTTAATTAATATATGTCCAAGTTCTTATGTACCCTTGTATGCAACCTAGTTGTTAGTGTTAAAAAAAAATAAAAATTGTGTGTTTTGCCTTAATTTTTGGGCATGACAGTTCTATTGTAACTACAACCAGAAATGTCAGAAGAGGAAATGAAGAAGATACTTGTAGAGACAAGGACACTCTTCAAAACAAAGAAGAGACTAAGAATACTCTTAAGTGATGAATCTCTTAGAGTTTAGGATTAAATTAAAGAGATCTTGATGAAACACTTAGGAATAATTGAAGATACAAAGGATGAGGAAGAAGAAGAAGAAAATGAAAAAGGAGAGAGTGACCCAATGGTTATTGAAAAATATGAGGGATTTACTATTGACAGTGTGAGGGTCACACTTGAGGAAATCATAGAAGAGATGGACAACATAGGAGATATCCTAGCTATGGAGATAAAAGATGAGCACATGGATACTCAAGATGTACCTAACAAGAAAAAAAAAAGAACTAGTAAACATGGGTATCAGTTAGGCTATGACCAATGGTGAAAAAGGTAAAGTTCCTATAGATGATGTTATACAAGTAAAATAGAGGAGGTAATTATAGAGAAAGAATGAGAAAATACAACACCTTATTCACTATCAAAGATGAGCATCAATCATGATGATATACCAATCAAGGGTCAATTAGAATTAAGCACAATGAGCCCTGAGAAAATGATAAATTTTGTAATGGTGATAAAGATGAAGGCCAAGAAGAATAAACTCAGGTAGGAGGCACAAGTAGTTTTGATGGTGAGAGATGTACTATTTGATCTTATGCTTGAAGTAAAATATGAGGACAAGGCTACTCCAATGGAACAATTACTACATCTAGTCACTGCCACTGGTGATGAGATGAAAAGTTTAGAAGATGCAACTGTTGATAAAGTAGAAAAAGAGTATGTCAAGAAACGATAAAAAAGGTTAGCATAGTCTATTGCTAAAGATAGGAACACTCTTGCATGGGTTGTGAGCTAGGTGAAGGATACATTTCTTGAAGGAGGTAAGACACTAAAGAATATTTGTTATATTTCCCATTTCATGCAGTATCTTGAAAAGAAAAAGGGTGAATCTCGACACTAGATGAAGTTGCTGTCAGAAAACTTTGATCCCAGTCATATGATTGCAACGTCTTTTGAATTGAAGTAGGAAAATAAACTAGAAACTCAATATTTACATGGTAGAACATGATAAAATCATTAGACATTTGATGGAGCTACAAAGTGTTTTTATTCCTAAAATGGATATCCTACAACAGAGTGTGAAGGAAGCTAAAAAACATTAACACCTCAACTTGTGAGCATAAATTGATGGTTTTGAGGAATTATCATTTTTTCCTCATGGACATATACTTACTATGGAGAATGTACACAAGTCATGTGTTAGTGATTGGAAAGTATTGAAGGATAAATTCCATGATATATTTGGTAGAATGTAATAGGTTATGCTACTCTTGATTAATAAAATTTTGGTTTTTTCATATCATTGTAACACCTTTGTCATTGTTGTCAAAGGGAGAGAATAGTATAGGGGGAGAGTAGTATAAGGATGTAAACAAAAAAATTGGCTAAGATCTTTAGGATGCATATAATTACATATTTTTAATTCTCTTTGTATGCTATATGTTTGTTTGGGATATTATTGTCTCTTAGAAAAATTTTATAAGTGTTTCCATGAATGAAAAATGAGGAGATTGTTAGAATTTGATGTAGGTGATATGTGTTTTGGTCACATGATTGTATTGTGGTGTTTTCATTTCTGGTAATAAGATCTATTAATGACAAGAGATCATATTTACAAATGGTGTTGAAGGATCAAATTGGAAAATCAACTAAGTGATCAGTCAATTGGAAGAAGATAATATGCAAGGTACAATCAAATTAATCTATGATTAGAGATCAAATTAAGGTGTGTGATTGGACATACATCATCTAAAGAAGTATATTTGTCTATGCTTATGATCACATTAGTTAGTTTGAAGAATCTAGTAAGTTATTGAGGATTGAAGTCACATTGGAAGTAAGAACAATGTATTGGTTGATATAGTTGGTTAGATTGGCATTGTGGTCAAATTTAAGAGATGGGATGACATGTTGTTGAGATTATATGTTTGGGACCAACATCAAGGATGTTGAATTTTAGTTTTTGTGTGCTCGTTCATATGTTTAGTTGGATTTTAGTGATGGATTTTAAAATGTTTTAGGTTTCTAGCACCAAATTAAGAAAAGTATATAAGTGGTTATTAAAGTCATTAAGTGTGTTGTTGCAGTGGTATGTGGTGATTGAGAATGATTGTTGAAGATAGTAAAGAGTGTTGGATATTTCTAATGCATGGGGAGATGATTGAGACATTTAATATGTTTAATCACTATGTTACTGAATGGTCACTCATACTATTATCATTTATGTTTTGTCACTAATATCAACATATGTTTATGTGAGGAAAACATGATGGTTATCACAGTGTACAGACACTATACAGATTTTTCAGATGCTATGAAGACAAATGAGAGTTCAGGAGGATGTTGTGATCTTATATCCAAGATCACATCATGTAATGTTTCATATTGGATGAGTTACATATGTTTTGGTGAAGACTGGTCACTTACAGTGATAGTGAGAAATGACAGAGTTGGTATATGTGTTTTGTGTATAGCTTACATGTGATATGGAATTAGTGTATGTGAACTTAAGAGATGAAAGATAGAGTAGTGAAGAATATTCTATGAATTGTGCAAGGTACATAAGTTAGGATGACGTCAGCTATGGCATGTATTCTAGAGGTGATCTATTTGGAAGATGACTACAAAGATGTAGCATGTATGATGGATGGAAAACTTGAATTAAGGATGTCGGTCCTTAATTGTTGTAATGTAATAATTGTATACTTGTTCTAGATACCATGTGTATCTTAGCAAGGGTTTATATAATTTTTTGTAATTAGGAAAGCCTTATGGGCTGACTTGTTCATGAGAATTATAATAAGGTATAAATGAAGGGTATTTTCTTTGGAAAAGATATGGATGAGAAGAAGATGATATAGAGAGGTTGTGAAAGCTTCCAGATTATGTCTGGTGTATGTAGAGAAGAGGTTTGTTGGTGGACTTCATTGGAACTGATCAAGAAAAGATAGTTGTTGCCTAATAGTTCAAAAGATTGTGTATTTCTTCATATACACTTGTGTTGCAAACAGTGAGTTCTGAAGGTGGGCTTAACCTTTTTTTGGTAGTGAGCATTGGGCAGTGAGCCCTCCCTTTTGTTCTTGACTCCTATCAAGGTCTATCCTCTAACAAAGACTATGTACTATAATGTTTCAATAAGATCCTAACAGGGCTATATCTTCTAACAAGGATAACTATACTCTCAGTACATCATTTGTGGGTGCTAATTCCCACTGGGGTTTTTAACTTTAATAGGGTTTCCCCAAGACCAAAATATTATGTTATTGTGTTGGCATTCATTGTGTTCATTGGATCAGATATTTCTACTCCTTAAAGTTTAAAGTTTAATAATCTATCATACAACTGATTCACCCCCCCTCTCAGTTGTATTATGGATTGTTATTCCTAACAATTAATATTAGATAAAGTGATCCTTAGAGAGAAATCTTAACAACTTGAGGTGATTCTAGAGATGGCATTCTATAGGAAGGATAGTCCGAAATTTGATCCTGAAAACTTTGATAGTTGGAAGAACAAAATGCAAACTCACCTATTTTGTTTAGGGATTGACTATTGGTTGATTTAAAAGGAACAAGGTGGCTATAAAGACCAAAGATAAATTGACAACAACTACTGAGGATGAAAAGAAGATATTTTCACTTAACATGATCATAAGAGAAGCCCTGATCAACACACTCTCTAAAGGAGAGTTTATTGAAGTTAAAGACTTGGATTCAACATACCTAATTTAGGAAAGATTAGAAGCACTATCTGAGGGAGACAAGTATACCCAACAAGCAAAGTTACAAAACTGGAAGACAAAGATGGAGAAGATACAAATGAATGAGGATGAAAGAATTAGGGCTTATGTTCAAAAGGTTATAGAAGTTGTAGTTGGAATCAGAAACTGTGGAGGCATTTATGATGAACACTAAGTTATTGCAAAGATCCTTAGATCTTTGACACCTACTTACAAGTTCAAGACTATGTCTATTCAAGAAACTAGACCTCTACTCCAAACTTTAACAGAGAGATGTTGATTTCAAAGCTAACTACCTTTGAAGCTGTAGAATTAGGAGAGGCTATGCATAAAGTTGAATCTAAATTTAAGGCATCTGCACACAAGAAATTGTCTACACTTCCAAGCACCAGTAAAGAAGACCTAAAAAAATAGCTTGGTGAGTATGCCGAGGAATGGGAACAGATAATGATAGAAGAAAGAAAGAGGGATGAACTTGTTACACTAATTGGTAGAAGAGAAAAAAGATGTAAGGGAAAGTTTGAAGGCAAGTTACCCTTGAAATATTTTTCATGCAATAAGGTAAGTAATTTTACATCTAGATGTCCTACAAGAGTTCTTAAGTACAAACCTAATTTTGACAAGAATAAAAGGGACAAAGAATGTTATTATGCTAGTGAAGGAATCTCTAATGATGATGATTTAGATTATGAAGAGATTGGATTTGTTGCTATTAGAGATGAGCTAGTGCATGAGGAAAAATCTTTAGTATCTCATGTTGACAAGAAAACTGAATTGATAATAGATAGTCATTGTTCTCATCATATGACTAGAGATAAGATCAACTTTGTTAAATTAGTAAAGTATGATGGTGGTGTTGTGAGGTTTGGGGATAATCTTCCTAAATCTATCATAGGAGTAGGATCTATTACTCTAGATGGAAAGACTAATACAGATAATGTACTTCTTGTTGAAGGATTAAAACATAACTTGTTGAGTGTTGGAAAGTTAATGGATAAAGAGTTTCAATTAAGTTTTGTCAATGGTAAATGTTTTATCAAAAGTAAGGTAGGTAAGCTGATTGCAACTGGTACTAAGTCTAGAGGTTATGTATTTGAATTAAATACATTTGGAGCCTCTTGCTTTGTTGTGAAGGTTGATGACAGTTGGTTATGGCATATGAGATTTTTGTTAGAAACTACAATTAAAACAATTGTTGTATTATCATTGATGTCAAACCTTAACTGGTAAGACTGTTGCTACTTAGGAAAGTACTATATCTATTGTACTGTTGTGAAGAAGGGAAAGAAAGGATGGTAACAATAGCACCTAAGGAAAGGTTGAGTTAAATTGATACTACAAAGTGTACTTGACTATGTTGTACAATGATGAGATAATGTATTGTTTATCTTAGTAAGATTGAAGACTAAACTAGTAGGCTTGACTGAGCAAAAATGGAGAAATCATGTTCAAGCCAAGTAATGTTAGTGTCGACCGAGTCAGTATATGCTGAGTAAAATTATAGTGTCACCCAAACATTAGTTAATTGTCGAGAAAGATAGTATAATCCGAGGAAACATTTTTTAGTAATGACCGATCTTTCTACATGAAGACCGAGTAGTTGATCATAGTATTGACCGAGCATCAGCATTTTTATATTTGAAGAGAATTCAAATTTGGAGCCAACATTGTTGAATTCTTGGATTATGTAAAATGTGTTGACTTTATTTATTGATTGTTTGAAAGCATTAATTGCACTAAAAAATATTTTATTGTAAATCTTTAAGAGATTTGAGATGTTTCTAGAAAAGGAGTTGAAGAACATAAAGTGGGTAGATTCAATGAATCTGATCTAACCCTAAGATCTACGAAGGAGATTGAGTAGAAAAAGATGAGTTAACCTAATTGAAGAAGTATTAAGGGAACCTAAGCATTAGGTATGTGTATGCATGGGTGAAAAGAGGATGCTTGAAGATCAGTAGATGTTATTGACTGTATAAGTAGAAAAGGTTGAAGAAGTGTGGTGATTTCTTGAAGAAAAGTTTTGAGTAGATCAGAGATGGAGATGGAAAAGTTTCAAAGTTGGTAAACCAGCATTTGTGTATAGAATTGGATCTGATATTTGCAAAGTGAGTTGTATGTTTCTCAAATCAATACTGCTGCTACTTTCTAACCATTGTAATAGTCAAAATCCTTTTAACAGAGGTTGACCTAACAGTCATATGTTTAAATCCTTTGAACAAGGTTGCATTCTAATGGAATGTATGTAAGTCCTATAACAAGGCTCACTTTTAACAAGGTGATTTAAATCCTTTAACCAGGTCACACCTAACAGTGTGTATTGTAACCTTTGATAGGGTTGGCTTTTAACCGAGCTCACTTCAGAAGAGTGAAGATAATAGTAGCATGTTACAAAGTGGTTTTTCCCAGATTGGGTTTCCACTATAAATCCTAGTGGACTGCAATGTTACAAAGTGGTTTTTCCCAGATTGGGTAGTGGACTGCAATGTTATATGTTTCTATTATAGAAACAGTGATGACCGAGTTGGTTTTGGTTGTTAGATTTGATTTTAAAAAAAGTTTTTAAAGTTTGTTTTATACATCGGGACCTGAGAACAACTGATTCACCCCCCCTCTCTGTTGCTCTAAATCATATTAACAGATTTTGTCATGTTAATTTTGATAACATTGTAAAGGCAAGTATGACTAATGCAATGATAGATTTGCCAAAGATTGTGAAACCATCTAACACTGTTTGCAGAGAGTGTGTCATGGGAAAATAGACTAGAAGAAGTTACAAAAGAAAAGCATATACATCAAAAGAGAAGTTGTAGCTGGTACACATATACCTATGTGGAACTACAAGGACAAAATCATACTATGGTGAAAGGTATTTCATAATATTTGTTGATGATTTTTCTAGAATGATGTGGGTCACTTATTTGAAAGAAAAATTAGAAGCATTTGATAAATTCAAGTTGTTCAAAGAAAAAGTAGAGAATGAATCAGGTTTAAAGATTAAGTGTCTAAGGTCAGACAGAGGTGGAGAGTTTACTTCAGACCTATTCATTTCATACTACAAAGAGCATGGAATAAAGAGATAGATATCTACTCCTAGGACTCCATAGCAAAATGAGATAGTAGAGTGAAGGAACAAGACTATAATTGATGCTGCTAGGAAAGTGTTGCTTGAAGGAAATGTATCTCATGTACATTGGAGAGAGGTTGTTGGAACAATAGTGTATACATTGAATAGAATGCTAATAAGAGAAGGTACAAGTAATACTCCTTATGAATTATGGTTTGATCATACTCCTACTGTAAAATATTTCAAAATATTTGGTAGCAAGTTTTATATCAAGAGAGATGATGAGATAGGAAAGTTTGATGCTAGAAGTGATGAATGAATTTTTCTTGGTTACTCTATTAAGAGCAAGGCCTAAAAATGTTTCAATCTGAGATTGAGGAAGATGATTGAAAGTAACAATGTAAGAATAGATGAAAAGTTTTAGATACAAGAAAGAATGTATGACAGTAATCAGATTTTAGAGATAAAAGAAGCTACTACTGCTATAGAAGGAGAAGAACTTGTTGAGGTAGAAAGTGAAAAAGAGGCTTGTGATGTTGGCACAAGTGAGGCTACTGAGGCTCCTAAAACACCAAGGTATGTAAAGAATAACCATCCTAAAAATTAGATTATTGGCAATACTAATCAAGGAGTACTAACTAGATCAAAGGTTAGAGAAGAAATTTGTTTGATTTCTCAAGTTGAACCAAAGACTACAGATGAAGCATGTAGAGATGAATCTTGGTTAAATGCTATGAAGGAAGAGTTAAATCAGATAAAGAAGAATGACACTTTGGAATTGGTTCCTAGGCCTAAAAACAAAAATGTAATAGGAACAAAATGGGTTTTTAGAAACAAAATGAATGAAGAAGGAATCATTGTAAGAAACAAAGAAAGACTAGTATGTAAAGGATACTCATAGAAAGAAGGCATAGACTTTGAAGAAACATTTACTCTTGTTGCTAGAATAGAGGTAGTAAGATTGTTCTTGGCTTATGCTACACAAGAATTTCAAGGTGTATTAGATGGATGTGAAATATGCATTTTTGAATGGGGATCTTGAAGAAGAAGTATATATAGAACAACCTGATGAATTTCCTCTATGCGAAGATAGAGACATGGTGTGAAAATTGAAGAAAAATCTGTATGGGATGAAGCAAGCTCGTAGGGCTTGGTATGAAAGTTTAGACAAGTACCTACTTCAGCTTGGATTCAAAAAAGGTAATGCAAATAGTAATTTATATCTAAGAACTAGTGAAGATGGAATCTTGATAATAGAAGTCTTTGCGGATGATATTATATTTGGAGGTAATGATGATCTATGTAAGAAATTTTCTAAGGAATAGAAAGCGAATTTGATATGTCTATGATAGGCAAAATGAAATTCTTTCTTGGATTGCAAATAACTCAGAATGAGAATGGTATCTTTATTTCTCAGACCATGTATCTCAAAGAAATGCTGAAGAAGTTTGGAATGGAGGACTGTAAACTAGTAGGAATTGTTGGAAATTGCAATTGAAGCATTTTTTGTATTTTCATTGATGTCAAACCTTAACTGGTAAGACTGTTGCTATTTAAGAAAGTACTATATCTATTTGAGTGTTGCTAAGGGGAAAGGCAAGGTTGGTAACAATAGCACCTAAGGAAAGGTTGAGTTATCTTGATACTTCAATGAGTACGTGATTATGTGGCACAATGATAAGATAATGTATTGTTTATCTAAGTAAGAATGAAGACTAAACTAGTAGGCTTAACTAAGCAAAAGTGAATAAATCTAGTTTAAGCCGAGTGATGTTAGTGTCGACTGAGCTAGTATATGCTAAGTAAATTTAGTGTTGACCAGACATTAGTATTAGTTGAGGAAATAGTTTTTGAAGTGACTGAGCTTTCTAGTGAAGACCGAGGAGTTGAACATAGTATTGACTGAGCATCAATATTTTACATTTGAAGAAGAATTCAAATCTCCAACTGACATTGTTGAATTCTTGGATTATGTAAAATGTCTTGACTTTATTTATTGATTGTATGAAAGCATTTAATGCACTATAAAATATTTTATTGTAAATCTATTAAGAGATTTGAGATATTTCTAGAAGGATAACTGAAGAACATAAAGTAGTAAGGATTCAATGAATCTAACCTAACCCTAAGATCTACGAAGGAGATTAAGCAGCAAAAGATGTATTGACCTAATTGAGGAAGTATTAAGGAAACCTAAGCTAGAGGTTGATAGAGAGAGGATGCTGGAAGTGTTGTTGATGTTATTAACTGTCTGAGCAGAGAAGGATGGAGGAGAAGTTTTGTGATTGCTTGAAGAGAGTTCCGAGTAGATCAATGATGGTGATGGAAAAGGTTCATAGTTAGTAAGCCAACATATGTGTACGGAATTGGATCTGATATTTGCAAAGTGAGTTGTATGTTTTTCAGATCAATACTACTACTACTTTCTAACCATTGTATCAATCAAAATCCTTTTAACAGAGGTTGACCTAATAGTCATAGGTATAAATCCTTTGAACAAGGTTGCATTCTAATGGAGTGTATTAAGTTCTATAACAAGGTGCACTTTTAACAAAGTGGTTTAAATCCTTTAACCAGGTCACACCTAACAGTGTGTTTGTAACCTTTGATAGGGTTGGATTTTCGCTGAGCTCACTTTAGAAGAGTGAACATAATAGTAACATGTTACAAAGTGGTTTTTCCCAAATTGGGTTTCCACTATAAATCTTGGTGTTGATACTTGTGTGAATGTTTTGGTTTGAATATTTTTGTGTTTTACAAGTTAGATATTATTGGATAAGTGGACTCCACTATTATATGTTTCTATTATGCAATCAGTAATGACCGAGTAGTTGTTGATCTAATTTGTTGAAAATTTTAAAGTTTGTTTTTATACATCTAAACCTAAGAACAACTGATTCATCCTCCCCTCTCTGTTGTTCTAAATCATATTAACAATTGGTATCAAAGCTGTTGGTGCTTACAGAGAACAAGTTTGAAGGTACTTGAAGAAAATGATCAAGATGTATAAGAAAGAGGTACCAAAGCTGAATAAGGAGAACTTCCCTATATGGAAAAGCTTGATGAAGCTACATCTAGCTAGTATTGGTAATTATGCAAAGTATTATGTTGAGCATGATTATGTCACACCTATTGCACCTCTGACTATCGAGGAAATGAAAGATAAACAAGAGAACAACCAAATAATGTTGGAGATTGCATCTGCCCTAAGTTATCTAGAATTTGAAGACATCAAGGACTATAGTAATGCAAAGAAAATGTGGGACACCCTTGCAAACATCTATGGTGGTGACATAAATGTATTGAGAGAAAAAGTTGAGAGCCTAAGAGATAGATTTAATGAAATGAGGATGCAAGAAGGTGAGAATATTGCTCAATATTGTGGTAGAATAAAAGAAGTTGTAAATGCTATTAGAGGAGCAAATAGAACTATTGATAATGAAACTATAATTGGAAAAGTACTGAGAACTCTATGTCCTATCTATGCCATCAAAATTTTTGCAATTCAGGAATCTAGATGTAACCCTAACAATGCTCTTACTTTGGAAAGTTTGGTTGGTAAGCTTACTACTTTTGAACTTTCTAACTATGATAACTTCACTGTTGGTAATGTTGAATCTCCTTTTAAGTCACAAATAGTTCTGAGTAAGTCAAAGAAAGAAAAAGAAAGATGCATAAGTGAAAGTGAAAGTGAAAGTGACAATGACACATTTGATGAAGAACTTGAGGATCTAAAAGCTCTTATGACTAGAATACTAAAAAAGGGAAAAAGAAAGTACAAAGGTAAACTCCCTATTATATTTTTTTCATGTAATAAAGTTGGTCATATAGCTGCTAAATGTCCTGATAGGGATGATAAGGATGAAGAAAGAGACAACAAGCATAAAGACAAAAGAGAAGATAGAGGTTACCGAAGATACAAGGACTACAAAGGAAAAGGTAAGAAATCCTGCTATATTGCCGAGGAAGAGACTGACACTGATAGTGATGATTTTAAAATTGAAGTTGTTTATGTTGTAATGAAAGATGAATCTAATGAGGATGAGAAAACTGCATTGATATCTTATGTGAACAAAAATGATAAATGGATTATTGACAATGGTTGTTCACATCACATGATTGGTGACAAGAGTAAGTTTGATACCTTAGATCTTTATAAAGGTAGGAGTGTGAAATTCGGTAATGATGCACCATGTCCTGTTAGAGGAAAAGGATTGATTAAGCTGACTAATAAGATCACTTGTGAAAATGATTATTGGGTTGAGGATCTTAACTATAATCTATTGAGTGTTGCACAACTTAATAGCACTATCTATTAAGTGGAATTTCATCACAGAAAGGCCAAAATATTTAATGCCACTGGTGAACTGATTGGAAGTGGAGAACAGACAAGAGGTAATTTGTTCTATCTAGACCTATCTAAAGAAACATGTATGATTTCACAACTTGATGATATTTGGTTATGGTATAAGTGGCTATGTCATGTTAAATTTGATAATTTGGTAGAAAATAGTAAGAAAAAGAAAGTGAGAGGTCTACCTAGATTGAAGAAACCTGAGAATGTAATGTGCAAAGAATGTCAGTTGGGTAAGATGACAAAGTCTAGTTTCAAGAGAAAAATGTTTTCTTCTGATAATACCTTAGATTTGGTTCATACTAACCTTTGTGGACCGATGGGTGTAAAAAGCTATTGTGGTGCTAGATATTTTATCCTGTTTGTTGATGATTATATCAGAATGATGCATGTAATGTTCTTAAAGGAAAAATCTGATTCTTTTCAATTTTTAAAGTGGTATTTGGCTAAGTGAAAAGGAGACAGGTAGGAACCTAAAGTGTCTAAGATCTGACCAAGGTGGAGAATTTTTATCCAATGAATTTACTCTATTTTGCAATGATAGAGGAATCAAAAGATAGATGTTTGCACTTAGAACTCCTCCATAGAATGGTATAGTAGAGAGAAGGAATAGATCTATCTTGGATTGTGTAAGGACATTAATATTTGAAAATAATGTTGCACAAAAGCACTAGAAAGAAGTTGTAAGTATAGCTGTTTATACTCTTAACCAAGTACAGATCAAAAAAGGTACAAATTTGACACCTTATGAGTTGTGGCATAGGTATGCACCTAATGTAAAATATTTTAGAATTTTTGGAAGTAAATGTACATATTAAAGGACAATAGGAATAGAAAATTTGATGCTAAAAGTGATGAGGGTATATTCCTAGGCTATTCCACAAAAAGTAAAGCTTATAAGTGTTTGAACTCTAACACTAACAAAATTGTTGAAAGTGTGAATGTCAAAGTTGATGAGTATGCAGAGAAAAATGAAGCTGATAGTAAAAGAGAACCAGAAGATTATAGATCTTTTGTATATATAGAGGAAGGAGAAGCAAGTGATAGACTTGCACCTGATGTTGAGTCTCAGGTAAGCAATGTTGAGCATCAGGAAAAAAATGCCAAGAGAGAAAAAGAACATGTCGAGAGATAGGAAGAAGATGCTGAGTATCAAGGAGAGGTTGTCGAGCATTCAAAAGTTGAATCTGACAATCTTGTTGGTGAACCTAAAGAGAAAAATGAAAGGAGAGTAGAACCTATTCTAGCACAATATGTAAGGAGACATCACAAGCCTAAATAGATTATTGGAGACAAAGATACTGGAGTTCTGACTAGAAGAAAGACAAGAGATCCAACATGTTTACTATGTGAATTCAAGCTAAGACAACAAAGGAGGCATTAGAAAATGAAGACTGGATAGAAGAAATGAATGAAGAGATTGACCAGATAGAGAAGAATGATACCTGGACTCTGGTGCTGAGACCAAAAAATAAGAATGTCATTGGGACAAAGTGGGTATTCCAAAATAAGCTGAATGAGCATGGTCAAATAATAAGAAACAAAGCTAGGCTGGTATGCAAAGGCCACACACAAGAAGAAGGAATAGATTATGGGGAGACATTTTCCCCTGTAGCTAGATTGGAAGGAGTAAGAACTCTACTTGCATATGCTGCCTATAAAGGTTTCAAGGTATACCAAATGGATGTTAAGTCTACATTTTTAAATGGTATATTAGAAGAAGAAGTGTGTATTGAATAGCCAGAAGGATTTTTTGATCCAAACAAAAGACACATGGTTTGCAAACTGAACAAAGCACTGTATGGACTAAAGAAAGCTCCCAGAGCATGGTATGAGAGACTGCACAACTACCTAATATAGATTGGATTCTCAAGGAAAAATGACACAAGCAATCTGTACATGAAAGATGAAGAAGGTAAAGGAATCTTGTTAGCAAAGACCTTTGTAGATGATATTATATTTGGTGGACAAGATGCCTTGTGTAAGAAATTTTCAAATGAAATGCAAACTGAATTTGAAATGAGTATGTTTGGGAAGATCAAAATTTTTGTAGGTTTACAAGTACATCAAATGGAGAAAAGAATTTTCATCACCCAGTCTAAATATGTTCATGAGATAATAAAAACCTTTGGTATGGAAGACTCAAGGCTAATAAGTACTCCCATGGCTACTGGACAAAAGTTGTCTAAAACTGATGATGCTGCAAAAGTAAACCGAACTTTGTATAGATCTATGATTGGAAAGCTATAGTATGCTGTACACAGTGGACCGGATATTGCATTGGCTATTGGGATTGTCACAAGATTCTCCGCCAATCCTAAGGAAACACACATGATGGCTATCAAAAGAATAATAGATTGTACTACAAGAAGCATGAAAAGTTTGAGCTAAGAGTGTATAAAGATGTTGATTGGGTAGGAAATGAGGATGATAGAAAGAGCACTAGTGGTGGAGCTTTCTTTCTTGGATAGAGATTAGTTTTCTGGACAAGTAAGAAACAAAATTGCATTTCCCAATCTACTTTTGAAGCTGAGTATGTGGCTGCAGCTATAAACTATTCAAATTTGATATGGACAAAGTAATTGTTGGTAGGCATGAAAGAAGAGATCACTGAACCAGTTGTCATTTTATGTGACAAAAAAAGTGCTATCAACATCTCTAAGAATCCAGTGATACACACAAAGACCAAACACATTGCAATCAAGTATCATTACTTGAGAGAACTGGTACAAGATTAAGAGGTTCGAATGGAATATGTGAATACAAAGGAACAACTAGTAGACATATTCACTAAGGATTTACCTAAAGAATCTCATGAATATTTGAGAGGTCAGTTAGGGGTCCTTCCCCTAACTAAGGTTTCCTAGGCAAGCTAGGAGCACTACATCAAATGTGTTGCAAAGAATATCTAACAAGTTGATGCAGAGACAGGTCACACTTTAGGAGTAGCCTAGAGTTGTGAAAAGTATAGCAAAGCCAAGAATCAGTCATAAACAAACATGACAGAGGAACAAATATTGTTACTCAACTGAAAAGATGATATCTACATCTACAGGATGTATGTTTTAGTTGTTGCTTTGGCATTTTTATCAAAGAGGGAGATGATTACAGATGAATAAACAGAATGAAATTTTCATGGAAGATCAAGTAAGAGGGAGAGATTCAGTGGACGGTCATACAAGCATGGCTAATTGATTCTATATCAGAATGAAGCTAAGGATATTATAAATATTTTTGATGGACAGATAAAGTTTTGGACTGGTTGGTAATTCATGTGATATTCATATGGTGTTTCCATCAATGCTAAAGAGGGAGATTGTTGGAAACTACAATTGAAGCAATTGTTGTATTGTCATTGATGTCAAACCTTAACTGGTAAGACTGTTGCTATTTAAAAAAGTACTATATCTATTTGAGTGTTTCTAAGGGGAAAGCAAAGGTTGAGTTATCTTGATACTTCAATGAGTACTTGATTATGTGGCACAATGATAAGATAATGTATTGTTTATCTAAGTAAGAATGAAGACTAAACTGGTAGGCTTAACCAAGAAAAAGTGAAGAAATCTAGTTTAAGCCAAGTGATGTTAGTGTCGACCAAGCTAGCATATGCTGAGTAAATTTAGTGTTGATCAAACATCAGTATTAGCCAAGGAAACAATTTTTGAAGTGACCGATATTTCTAGTGAAGACTATGGAGTTGAACATAGTATTGACCGAGCGTCAGTATTTTACATTTGAGGAAGAATTCAGATCTCCAGCTGACATCGTTGAATTCTTGGATTATGTAAAATGTGTTGACTTTGTTTATTGATCGTATGAAAGCATTTAATGCACTGTAAAACATTTTATTGTAAATCTATTAAGAGATTTGAGATATTTCTAGAAGGATAGCCGAAGAACATAAAGTAGGAAGGATTCGATGAATCTGACCTAACCCTAAGATCTACAAAGGATATTAAGTGATAAAAGATGTATTGACCTAATTGAGGAAGTATTAAGGAAACCTAAGCTAGAGGTTGATTGAGAGAGGATGCTAGAAGTGTTGTTGATGTTATTGACTATCTAAGAAGAGAAGGTTGAGGGAGAGGTGTTGTGATTGCTTGAAGAGAGATCCAAGCAGATCAATGATGGTGATGGCAAAGGTTCACAATCAGTAAGCCAACATATGTGTATGGAATTGGATCTGATATTTTCAAAGTGAGTTGTATGTTTTTCAGATCAATAATACTGCTACTTTCTAACCATTGTATTAGTCAAAATCTTTTTAACAGAGGTTGACCTAACAGTCATAGGTATAAATCCTTTAAAAAAAGTTGCATTCTAATGGAGTGTATGTAAGTCCTATAACAAGGTGCACTTTTAACAGAGTGGTTTAAATCCTTTAACCAAGTCACACCTGACAGTGTGTTTGTAACCTTTGACAGGGTTGGCTTTTCACCGAGCTCACTTCAGAAGAGTGAACATAATAGTACCATGTTACAAAGTGGTTTTTCCCAAATTGGGTTTCCACTATAAATCCTAGTGTTGATACTTGTGTGAATGTTTTGGTTTGAACATTTCCATGTTTTACAAGTTAGATACTATTAGATAAGTGGACTACACTGTTATATGTTTCTGTTATGCAATCAGTAATGATCGAGTAGCTCTTGATCTGATTTGTTAAAGAGTTTAAAGTTTATTTTTATACATCTGGACCTGAGAACAACTGATTCACCCCCCCCCCTCTCTATTGTTCTAAATCATCTTAACAAGGAACACCTATGGTGACGTGTAATAAGCTAATAATTGATGATGAATCAAAGAATGTTTTTTAGACCTTATACAGATCAATGGTTACGATTACAATATCTTACCCACACTAGACCCGATATTGCTAATGCTATTGGAATTGTGGCTAGATATCAGGCAGAGCCTATTGGAGCTCTAAATTTTGGGCTAAATTTTGGAGTCCTACATAGTGATAAAAACCTAAAAAATGGCCTCTTAAACTCCATGCCCAATAATTAATTATGGAGTACATGAAATGGGATGAATAAAATATATTAATTTT
The DNA here is from genome assembly GCA_027943335.1 of Chamaecyparis obtusa. Taxonomy (NCBI): domain Eukaryota; kingdom Viridiplantae; phylum Streptophyta; class Pinopsida; order Cupressales; family Cupressaceae; genus Chamaecyparis; species Chamaecyparis obtusa. The sequence continues at coordinate 1,810,116 of BSBK01001384.1, forward strand.
CAATTAAAAAGTTGATAGATTAAGGAAGGAATCTCTATGACAAGAACAATCAAAATTCTGTGATCAAAGCCTTCAGAAAATGCTAGAATTTTGACTTGCTCCAAAGATGACGTCGACAAAGGCCTAAGATGGTCGAATTTTAAAAATATAAAAAAGACCCAGTTCAGGAAATCAAATTTTCTATCTCCCTTATTAATCTTAGCTTTCCACAAGGTGATTTGGTCTTTCAACCAGATAAAACTTTGAAAGTTAGGTAGCTATTTTTAGTTAGTTTATTGTTTTTCAAAGTAATTTGTAATAAGGGTTGTGTTTTTTCACCCTAAAGAGGTGTGAAAGCCACTCAAGCACATATATATACATAATGTAAATTGTAAAGGGACATAATACAATTCATATTTTCATAGGATATAATTTAATCACAACTGCAATATGAACTTTAATGTACTATTTTTTCAGCATTAATAAAAATAAGTGCTCTTCTTTTTATTTGTGGTTATACGTTATATGTTTTCAATTAGTGTTTTGGATATTCTATTAAATAGAGTGTTTCACTATGTTGAATTCTTTGAGTATCATAATTCAAAATTAATATATATAACTCAAGTATCAATTGTATGGTCTATGAACCTACCATTGTTCTTATCGGTCTCTTAATTTGAGTTAAAGTTGATAAGATTGGCTATATAGATTGATTTGAATTATAAGTCAAGTGGAAGCCTGTGAAGTGATGGTCTTATCTTATTGAAGCAAGTTTTTAAAAACCATCTCTGATCATACATAGGATTGAAAGTTTTATGACTCTATAGCCCAAGTATTTAGAAGCTACTGATCTAATCTTGAATTGGAAACTGTTATGTTAGTTCATTTGTAGTTTGTAGATCATTAAATCTTTATATCAAAACATTACTTTTCAGTCTTTAGTATAATCCATTTAGTCAAGTATTATAGAATAGAGATTTTTAGAAGATTAGTTGTTTTCCTCAAAGGATCATTCACCACCTTTGGAGGAATCTTGTTTTGTGTACATAGTTATGTGACACAAAATTTGATAGTTTAGAGTGAATTTAGGCCTACCAGCCTTGGCTTGGTTAAGCCAGAATTGTAAAGGTATCAGCTTGTACTTGTCAGTTGGGCAAAAGAGATCCATCATTTTTTGGCACCAATAAATTGGTGACTCTACCAGGGAGAGTTTCTCACAATATATATTGTGAAGTTTCCTAGAATTTTAGATTTCATAGATCAGAATCAAAAAGTAGTTATATTAAATTATTTGGAAGCACACTCTATTGGAAGAAAGAACCTAGAAGCAAGACATTCCTCAAATGAGGTGGTGACTCTATTTAATAAAGCATTTCAATCAGTGACTCTACTGAGGAAGAAGACCTAGAAGGGGATAAGTAAATTTTTCCTCTTTGAAAGAGGTGGCGACTCTATTGTCAAGAACCTAATGTATAAAGAAACAAATTACTACCAATTTAGATATTCAGAATGTATTAGAATAAAAAATCATTTCAGAGAAAACCATTTATTCTAGATGGTATCAAGCCATTAGATCTCAGGGGATTCCATTGTATTCCTTTTAAGTTGCTCCCTAAGTTTTCATAACTTGTACCAAAGTTCCATGGAGAATGGTATGAATCAATAGTTGAACATTTGGATGCATTTTATGCATATATAAAGAACTATGAGATTTGTGCAAAAGATCAGGAAATGAAACTATTTGTCAAGACATTAGAAGATAATGCAAGAGAGGCATATGAATCATTACCTACACAAAGTATTTCATCTTGGAAAGAATTTGAACAATGGTTTCTATATGAATTTTATGATACAAGTGATGAAGATAACATGTGTTATGAACAGTGTGAAGACCAAAGTTGCAGCATGGAGGAGGATCATAGTATGTCTCTACTTGATGCATTTTTTAGTTTGGAGAGATTTGAAGGGGAGTCTTGTGCACACTTATCCTTCATAGGATATAATTTAATCACAATTACAATATGAACTCTAATGTACTATTTTTTCAACATTAATAAAGATAAGTGCTCTTCTTTTTATTTGTGGTTATAAGTTATATATTTTCAATTAGTCTTTTGGATATTCTATTAAATAGAGTGTTTCACTGTGTTGAATTCCTTGAGTATCATAATTCAAAATTAATATATATAACTTGAGTATCAATTGTATGGTTTGTGAACCTGCCATTGTTCTTATCAGTCTCTTAATTTGAGTTAAACTTGATAAGATTAGCTATATAGATTGATGTGAATTATAATTCAAGTGGAAGCCTGTGAAATGATGGTCTTGTCTTATTAAAGAAAGTTTTTAAAAACTTTCTCTGATCATACGTAGGATTGAAAGTTTTATGACTCTATAGCTCAAGTATTTAGAAGGCACTGATCTAATATTTAATTGGAAACTATCATGTTAGTTCATTTGTAGTTTGTAGATCATTAAATCTTTATTTCAAAATGTTACTTTTCAGTCTTTAGTATAATCCATTTATTCAAGTATTATAGAATAGAGCTTTTTAGGAGATTAGTTGTTTTCCTCAAAGGATCATTCACCACCTTTGGAGGAATCTTGTTTTGTGTACGTAGTTGTGTGACACAAAAAAATTGATAGTTTAGAGTGAATTTAGGCCTACTAGCCTTGGCTTGGTTAAGCCATAATTGCAGAGGTATCAGCTTGTACCTATCAGTTGGCCAAAAGTGATCCATCATTTTTGGGCACCAATAGAACCCAAAGAAACACACCTAGCTGCTGTAAAAAGGATATTGAGATATCTGAAAAGAACCATAGACTATGGATTATGGTATAAAATAAATGATAGCTTTGAACTTCATGCCTATACTGATGCTGATTGGGCAAGAAATATTGATGACCAAAAAAGTACTAGTGGTGGTGCATTTTTCCTTGGGAAAAGGTTGGTTTCTTGGCTAAGTAAGAAACAAGATTGTATAGAACAATATACTGCTAAATCAGAGTATGTTTCTGCTACCATAAATTGCACTCAAATTGTTTGGATGAATCAAATGTTGAAAAACATTGGAACTTTTGATGAGCTTGTGGTTATCCAATGTGATAACACCAGTATAGTGAATATGTCAAAGAATTCGGTGATGCACTCTAAAACTAAACATATTTCTATCAAGTATCACTTCTTGAGAGACAAGGTGGCAGAAAAGGAAATAGAACTAGAATATATTAGTACAAAAGAGAAGATTGCAAACATCTTCACAAAGCCACTTTCGAAAGATACATTTGAATATCTCAGAGGTATGCTGGGGGTTCAAGCCCCCTAGTCATAATTAAATGATGCAAAGATGAATCAGTCCAGGGGTTTTGAAGCCTTATCATAATCTGGATTGGATGTTGGGATCTACTCCTTAGGGGGACTAATCATGGAAGAAAGATGTTGGAAAGTATTTGATGACTCATGGCACCCTTTGCCATTGTTTTCAAAGGGGGAGTGTTGCTATGAGAAAATCCCTACTGTATGGGAAGATTGTTTGGTTACAAAACTAGTTGCAGAACTTTGGATTGATAGTATAACCTTGGGATGATTTTCCCATATGTTGACATCAATGCCAAAGGGGGAGATTGTTGGATATTTCTAATTCATGGGGAGATGATTAAGAAATTTAATATGTTTAATCACTATGTTACTAAATGGTCACTCATATTATTGTCATCTATATTTTTTCACTAATGTCAACATATGTTTATGTGAGGAAAACATGCTGGGTATCATAGTGTACAGATGTTTTAGATGTTGCAAAGACAATTGATAGTTCAGAATGATGTTGTGATCTTATATCCAAGATCACATCATGTAATGTTTCATATTGGATGAGTTACAAATGTTTTGGTGAAGACTAGTCATTGACCGTGATAGTGAGAAATGACAGAGTTGGTCTCTGTGTTTTGTGTATAGCTTATAGGTGATATGGAATCAATGTATGAAAACTTAAGAGATGAAAAATAGAGTAGTGAAGAATGTTATATAAATTGTGAAAGGTACAGAAGGCATGATGACATCAGTTGTGGCGTGCATTCTGGAGGTGAAATATTTGGAAGCTGACTAGAGAGATGTAGTGTGTATTATGGATGGCGAACTTGAATTAAGGATTTCGGTCCTTAATTTTTGTAATGTAATAATTTTATACTTGTTCTAGATACCATGTGTATCTTAGCAAGGGTTTATGTAATTGTTTATAATTAAGAAAGCCTTATGGGTTGACTTGTTCATGAGAATTGTAATAAGGTATAAATGAAAGGTCTTTTCTTTGGAAAATATATGGATGAGAAGAAGATGATATAGAGAGGTTGTGAAAGCTATGATATTGTATCTATTGTATGTAGAGTAGAGGTTTGTTGGTGGACTTCATTGGAATTGATCAAGAAAAGATATTTCCTTCCTAACAGTTCAAAAGATTATGTATTTCTTCATATATACTTGTGTTGCAAACAATGAGTTTTGAAGGTGGACTTAACCTTCTTTGGGTCATGATCCCTCCCTTTTGTTCTTGAGTCTTAATAGGGTCTGTCCTCTAACAAGGACTATGTATTGTAATGTTTCAATAAGCTCCTAACAGGGCTATATCTTCTAACAAGGATAACTATACTCTTAGTACATCATTTGTGGGTGCTAATTCCCACCAGTGTTTTTACCTTTAAGAGGGTTTCCGCGAGACCAAAATATTATGTTATTGTGTTTGCATTCATTGTGTTCATTGGATCTAATATTGCTACTGCTTAAATTTTAAAGTTTAAAAATATGTCATACAACTGATTCACCCCCCCTCTCACTTTTATTGTGGACTATTATTCTTAACAAAGAGGTAGTAAAGTGTTCAAAGAAGCATAATTGAGAAGGTAATCAGATCTATCTAGCAATCTAATGCTAATCTCAGATCATACATTTGAGTTTTATACTCAAGATAGACTATAACTAGTCTGTGATCTAAATCCCTTAATAGGGTCATTTCTAATAGGGTAAGAAAGATCCTAATAGGTTTGAAGATAAAATCCTTTAACTAGGTAGCTCTTTAACTAGATTTTTGAAATCCCTGGACTAGGTAGTCTTTAACAAGACTTTTATATCTTCTAACTAGGCTATGTACTCTTAACCGCATATATCCTCATAAGGGTTTTTGTAATTGCTCCTAACTAGGAAGATTTCATGGTGCACTAGTGAAATTTGTGGGCATCATCCCTGTATTTGGTTTTCTCCCTCTAACAAGGGTTTCCTCGAGAAAAATATTATGTCTTGTGTTCAATGTGTGTGAATGGTTTACTCCTTATGCTTCTATGTTATATTATCTTTTGCATGTTGGTTATTATGGAAGATTATTACTAAAAGTTTTAGATTTGTCAACGCACTGATTCACCCCCTCTTAGTGCCTTATTATACTAACAATCATTCATATGGATCTATATAAATCTTATTCATGAAATACTTCTAAGTAAAGGAACAATTATAACAATATATAGATGTTGGAAAAACATCCAAGCTAGCCAGGAATGATCACAATATCCTAGGTAGGAAAGACATAATATATAGATAGTTTAGGACTATATATCATGAATAAATCCTCTACCATAGAATAGAATGAAGAAAAAACCAAAAGGGAGGTCATCCAAGAGTACAAGTGTTGGGATTATGGAAAGGTGAGTTACGAAGAGGGGAGGGGTGAATCCATAACCCTGAAAACTTTTATTCTCAATCCACAAGATAGTACCCTTCATGAACCGATTGTCATATTCATAATAACCATTCATTCATGAACATAAATGAAATGTAAAATATATCATATATATCAAATAAGCATTCATAAAACTTCATACATTTGACACAAATATTTTGGTATCGCAAAAACCCTTGTTATAAGGTAAAACCTATGGTGGGGATGAAACCCACAAAGCTTCACTAACTACAGTACTAAAGTTGTCTGTTAAAGCATACAAATTTGATCACTATAAATATACTATTGTTCGGTAAATAGGCATACTCATTTATCACTATACTCAATGTCCTTGGTAATCATGTGGCTCGATGTTGATTCTCAATCAAGTTTGTGCTCGGTTCTCATATCATTCTCCTTATGCTCTACTTGGTTACTATACTTGGTATTTTGATCAACCTATCTATTTTCTTTCCTTTATCAATTATATGTGTGGCACTAATGAAAAAACTTAATGCAATTAGGTGTAACATTCTCCCCCTTTGGAATTAGTGACAAAAACACATATGTATGCCATTTTTCAAAATTCAAAACTTGTAAACTCCCCCTATCGTTATTCTCACTCCATAAAATACATATATACTACACATATTATTCCCCCTTTTTTGATAGTAATGCCAAAAAGTATGTATTTACAGCTTATAAATAATATTCTTATGGGTTTTCTATAAATTTTCCATGAGGTTTTCCCATTCCTCCTTTAGACTTTCTAGTACAATTTGTTCTATGCCTACTTGTGCATGCATATCAAAAATATGATTAACTAAAGATAGCTCGGGAGTGGCAATCAATTATTTTTCCTTCTTTACATACTTCTGCATCACTTCAATGTGTGGTAATAATTTAGCATGTAGCTTAGTTATTTGATATGTAATTTGGTCTTCTTCTTTCCTCAAATCATGGTACAACCACTGAATATTATTCACTTTTGAATGATGCAATTGAAATGCATGGGGTTCGGTGATAAGACTATCTGTACTCTTCTTAAAATCTTCATCCAATTGCTTTAATTTATCACAAAAATATGCAGTAAAAGAATCTAAAGTGCACAATTTTTCTAATACAGTAATGATATTTTGAATTATACCTTCAATTTCAATTACTTTATGAGAAAGTGTTACTTTGTGTATTTCCATTGCTTGTCTTATCTTCTAGGTAACTTTTTATTCAATCTTCTTTTCATCTCTTTCTTCTATTTTCTTTTCTGCATCCGTGTCGGGTGCATTGATCTTTCCAGTTAAGATAGAAAGTTGGTCAATGATAGATGTGCTCTCATCAATATTGATATTTGGTAGTTCACTTGCATCAATATTTCTTTTACATCTTCACGCACTTGTTTATTTTTATTTTCTTGCCTCAACTTCTCTTGACCTTCTTTCCTGGTGCATAACTCTCCATATTTTCTAAGAGCTTCGGTGTCTAATGTCCTTGAGTCACAATTCAGTATTTCAATAATCTCATCAAGTGTGACTCGACATTTACTTGCATGTTTCTTTCTTTTCTTCTTCTCTTTCTTTCTTGATAAGGTGATTGATTAAGTGGAACTAGAGCCTATTACTCCTGATGTATCTTGGGTGGCTTGGTAGACACATTACCTTCCTTGTCCTTCCCATTATAAATTGCCTCATTCTGAGGTCCTAGGGCTTTTGGACTTGTGCCTTAGTAGAATCATCTACTTTATTTTCATTTTCATCTTCTTGATCATTTACCTCTGCATTAGTGGTCTTGGTGGTCTCTTCATCTTTTGTAGAATCTCCACAATGCTTAGTGTCTTTTCTTGCTTCATCACCCTTGTCATCAACTATAGCTGTTACTTGCTAAGGTGGAATAATATTTGTTGCCTTAGTTTCTTTGGGTTGATTATCAATAATAGAATTAAATAAATTCAAAGAATATGTATCTTTTACCTTCTTTGTTTGTTTCTCAATAGTTGTATCAATTAGTTGTACAAGAATAGATGAATCACCTAGTATATGTGCTCTAGCTACCTTGGTAGGTTGTGCTTCTTCTTGATTCTCAGTAGAAATAGTAATATGTTAATCATCCTTTTCTTCCTCAATGGGGTCTCCTTCTGTAATATATTCTATGAGTACTTCTTTGTGTAATACCCCAAAATTGGCATCTTGCAACCCTAACCAATTTTGTTACATTTAGTCTCATTCTATCAACTTTCTGACTCATTAAAGTCCTATTGTACTAGGAAATTCTATCTTCCTAAATTGACCCTACTTGAGTTATTGTCAAATGCAAAAAACCCTAAATCTACATTAATCACATGCTATATTTAATTCCTAAATATCAACTATAATTGGCTAAATAAACCCTATGATCGATTAATTTAATTATAAAGTCCTAGCACTTTAATTAAATTAAATTCACTCTCTTTAGCTAAACACATGAAAAACAATTAAATAATATTTGGTTTTTGAATAAATATCCTCACTTCAATAATTGAATTTAATTATTCAAATAATGGATAAAGTTCATTTATGAGGTCATATTTTATTTATTTAATCAAATATTCTCTACAAAATCCTCACCTTAGTTTAGAAAAGGAAACTTTGAGTTAACTAGAAATCCAAAAGTCAAACAAGCCAATTAACTGCTCCACTCACTCAAAAGGAAAATAGTTGACTATCTCTCTACAGGAAACTTGTCATTCTGAACTAAGCTTCCTTTCAATCTCCACCATTCATCTCATTCAATCTTGCTCATCGATTTATTCTAGGATTCTATAAAAGAACCTTCTTGTCTCTCATTCAGGCGATGCAACTTTTGAGTATCGAACCTCTATCGAATTATAATCTTAAATTGTGTGCATTCAAGCTTTCATTATTTACTATTTTAGTATCATTTCTAGATTAATATCATGCTTAGATTAATAATGCATTTAATTTAAAATTAGTTTACTTTCATTGTTCTTAGATTATTTTCATCTTTCATTATCTCTAGATTAATTACATGATTTCATTCTAGCTTAATTGCACTTGCATGTTAGCTTAAATCCACCATTCTAGAGCTAGTCTATGGTTGTTGGACTCTTGATTCTGGGAGCTACTCAAAACCCTATCTAGATAGGAGGCAATAGGTCGAATCCCTAGGCATGCAAGATGAATGATCTCATATTTATTCTTTTATGTGACTGATGAGAAATGACTATGTTGAAGTGTATGGATAAACTAGAGGTCCACATTTAGTATATACATTTTTGGCACCCACTGTGGGGTAGAATATTCAATTTCTGGCCTCATATCTTTTCATTTTCTATCAAATTTAGTATTCTATCCATATGCAACTATTGCAAAATCTTGCATGAAGTTTCATGTTGTATCATGCAAAGTTTTTCTTGTATGAGCATTCCATCATGTGACAAAGGTAGTTTATCACATGGGACAATGCACTCTCTCATGTGAGATTTGACATCAGTAATCTGTGACTTGCAGTTTTCAATTTTTTTTTCTCTGTTTCATCATATTCCCTGTTTTGTTGTGATTTCCTGATATTGTTTTCTTATAACTTAATAGTGGGCTATAGGATGTATGTCAAAGGCTCCTTAAAACATGACTATGCAAACTTACTAGCTATTTGATTGCAAGACGCTTGTCAAACAATTTCAAACCCACAAAACATTTTGTCTACTTTCATGCTTTCTTTACATAGTCTAATTAGGGCCTTGTCAAAATCTCTTAAGGGTCTTGATAGTAGAATAGGGTATTAGGCTCTTCATTGAATGGAGGTGATGACCATGAATGAATCTGAGACCCAGACACTACTAGAAGGATTGATACCTAGGGGAGCAAGGAAAGGTAACAAATTGATTGATACATCCACTAGTGAGGGGATTATGCTCTTCTCTCTTTGAGAGAATCAGAAACCTAGAAGCTCTCAGAGTTTTTGAGAGAGGAGTTAGCTCGGTGAGGAACTTGTCTGGTGTGTTTGGGTAAGGTGCAGAGGTAGAGGATGAATCAAAAACTCTGACCCTTTAATCTGAACCAAGTTTGAGTCAGCTTTAGCGAGCCTGCCAGAAGTTGAACCTCCGGGAATGACCAAGTGGGTACACACCTTTTTCCGGTGATTCCACCCCACTATAATAAAGTTTCTTTGTTGAGTGAAAGAATCCAAAGCCATGTTAATTTCTTCCTCTTGATCCATGATGTACTGATTGTTGTACTGATCAATGCCCCTCCCATCCCTGCTTGCCAAGGGTGTACACTTTTAGATGTCAGTGTGGCTAAGAGGCCTAAACCTTGCTTGTGAGGGCATCAAAGATTAATGCGAATGGAAGCCTATTAAATTCTCTTTTAGTTATTTGCCTACCCGGTTCACCTCCAAAAGGGGACATAATCTTTGTGTAGGGAGAGGGAAGAATCTCTCTCGTAGATTCTCACCATAGGCATGCACCTAGACATTTGAAGGTGGTATATGACATTGGAAACATATATTATTAAGTCCTTGGAAACACAAAAAACATGGGTACCCTCTAGGGGGTGACATGGCTATGTGAGGTGAATGCATGCGCAATAAGTTGTGAGGCATGGATTTTGTCTTCTCTACCATTTTCATTGTAGGGAAAAATGAGTGTTTGTTTTGAGTCTTAAAATGTCCAACATGTTCAAACTTGTCAAGAATCCCATGATTCTTTTGAGTTGCTTTGTCCTCGGTGGAACTATTTTTGACTACTGATTGTATCATATTTTCTTGACAGTCCAAACCTCTATGCTTGTTAACAATTGGTTCCCAAAATATTTGAATTAAAACTTGTCAATCTAAATGATCTATAAAACTAAACATTCTACCAGAGAACAATCTCAGTTGTGTCTCATAACCTATTTCTATCTCAAACAATGATCTAGACTATCAGTTTTCATGCATTCTCACTTGGTTTTTTGCACAATTTCATGTGAGAGTTTGCATTGTTCTACACTTTTTCGTGTGAGATTCTAGATCCTCGCATGAGGTTGTACCTTATCTCTATCATATTTTCTAATAGATTCTTGGCTCTATCTTGCACTTCTCTATGCGAGACAGCACATCTTCACATCACTGCTAGTGTTTCTTCACATGAGCCTGGCATATCTTCACATGAGATTGTATTTCCTCATGCGAAACTATACCACTTTTTGTCAGAATAGTGAGCTATTTCCCATCTTCTAGTTATCTTTCTACTTGGTCTGGTTCCTATTTGGGGTTTATCTACATGTCTTCCTACCTATAAACAGTCTAAAATTGGATGTCTCAGGTTGAGATCTATGTGATGATCACTTGAACTTACCTTGTCTCTCTATTGTCTACTTATCCTACTATGTTATTATACCTTGCGACATGATAGTCATCTCTCAGTTGTTCTAGCCTTACTCTCGATGACTCATGGTGGGTATATTTCACCTTTGTCACTCTTCACACTTATCTCAAGACATAGTTCCAAGTGTAGTCCTCATTCATCCCCATCACACAATCTTTGTCTATGACTATTGCAACTCAAAGTAGCAACACATTCCCTTCATGTCTTACTAGATGAGGTATAGGTAGACCTCACAATCAAGGAAGAGGTCATTCCAAACTTTTCATGCAATCTGAGTGTTGTATGGGATCTTCATATTCCTCCTCATTAGCTACGTCTAGAGAGGGGTCATCTTGATCACCCTCTCATATCATTTGACCCTACGTTTGATGTTCATTCCCTGTGGACTTTAGTCAGAGTTGGAACCCATTATTTCAATAACATCAAAACTCTGAAGGGTCATCATCTAAAGCTAACCCTATTGATGCAACAAATATTTCCTTAGCCACAACCTCTCGACATAATTTACACCCTCACACTAAGTTTGTACACATTAGCACAATGGTAGATTAAAACCAAGAGGGTGAACATAGCAAAGGTCATGATCAATCTCAAAAGGATGGAGATAGGTATTAGGCTCAAAGTATTTTTGACATTATTAGTAATGATGATGATGAGATAACTCAACAAGACATCGAGGTTTCCTAATCTAATAAATGCCTCCTCAAGATGATGGAGATCCTCATGAAAGAAGAGAAGGATAAATACTTTCTCGAATTGGCCAACCAAGGGGCCAAGTTACCTCTGAACTATAAAGTTGAGACTCTTGTGGTCAAAGAGGAAACCAAGACTACTAGACTGCAAAAGTTAGTTCAAAACATGTAAGACCAAACTAGTCAACTCATGAAAGAAAAGGATAAACCAGAACAATAGTTCACATTAGAGAGAATTTGTCCATTCCCATTTGATAAAAGTCTCTAGATGCCTCCTTTTCCTAAAGAAGTGGAACTTCCCAAATAAGACAATTATTTGGGTACCTCTAATCCTCAAGATCACTTGACAGAGTTTAGTGCTGTGTCTATGGAGTTTATAAATGACCAAAATTACCTCATGCATCTCTTCCCACATAGCTTGGGAGGCTCTGCTATGGAATGGTTCTCTCGGTTACCTACTGGCATCAAGTCTTTCAATGAGATTGCTAATTTGTTCCTCTAACAATATTTGCATGACATCCAACACCTAGTTAACATATGTGATCTTTGAAACTTGAAACAACAAGATGGGGAACCTTTCTTGACATTTCTCTAGAGAAGGAGATAACTGTATATGAAATATTCTCGCAAGATACCTGAGTCTAAAATTTTTAACATATTTTTAGACAATATTCTTCATGATTTTGGGTACCAGGTGTAGATGCAAGGTCCTTTAACCTTTGATGACATGATTAAACAAGTTGTGAGAATAGAAGCATTCATGGTCAAGAAAGGAGAACTGACCCTACACAAGGATAACAAATAGAGGTCCTCCTCAAGAAAAGACAAAACTAAATTTGTCAATAAAAACTGGGATATTGTGAATGTTGGGGTTGTTGACAACATGACTCTAAAGCCTCTAAAGGCTATGTTCAATCTTACCTCCAGCATACAGGTAGCCAAAGCCACTGAAAAGGCTATGAAAAAAACTCATCCACCTTCAAATGATTCTATAAGCAAACCTTGGGCCCCTTGACCCAAATGCGAGTTCACTTCCCTAGGGGAACCTCTTGACGTGGCTTACAAGACTCTAATGAAAAACCAAATACTCACTCCTCTGGATAATTTTCATCCTTATGATTTGCAACCACAACCCTCTTGGTGGAATGAATCTTCATACTATGATTAACATCAGAATAAAGGTCACAAAATAGCTACCTGTATCCTACTATGGAAAAACATATAAGATCTTATTGGCAATGGTTATGTTGTTGTGGGGAATGACAACAAGAACTCAGATCATCAAGCATTCAAAGACCCTTTCCTCCTCATGAGAAGGGTGAATCTTCCAAAGACAAAAATGCCAACACAAAGGTCAACTATACATACAGTACCAATGATAATGTCATTAATATGGTTGAACCTATTGATGTCAAATGCTGTGATGTGATCACCATCAAGGGGAGCGAGGATACTCCTAGACCCAAGATTCCATTCATCTTGTGAGGCCTTATGTCTCATTCCCATGAACAAGAACAGTCTCAGGTTTATGAAAATGCAATCACTCAATCTCATGTGAAGATCATTCTCAAAGGCCCTAAGCCTTCAACATTTGCACTAAAACAACCTATAGATAAAGCTACTATTGGCCCTACCAACAAGAATTTGAAATTGGTCACCACACCTAACAATGCTAATTACAGCATCCTGGACCAACTATAACGAACCAACACTCAGATTACTATGTTTGAGTTGTTGAAAATCTTGCCTACTCATAGGAAGATTCTTGATAAAGCCCTCACTGAGGCAAATGTCCCCAAGGATCTTGATCTAGACTAGTTTCAATCCATGGTACATCATCTGACCTCACCCCATTATTTGTCTTTCTTTGAGGAAGATGATCATTCTTTGATCCATCCACACAAAAACTCTATGCATATTGAAGTCATGATTTTCCCAAAGTACATCCATCATGTCCTTACTGATAGTGGTGCTGGCCTTAACATATGCTCTGTTAGCTTTCTCACCTAGTTAGGCTATGGTGAAGACTACATAGATGCTCATTAAAAGATAACCATCAAGGCATATGATGAAGAAGAATGCAAATCTAAAGGGCTATTTGTATTGCCAATCCAGGTTGGACCTATTGAGAGGGATGTCATCTGTCAGGTTCTAGACATTCCCCTAGCATACAACATACTATTGGGAAGACCATGGATTCATGAGATGCAGGTAGTTCCTTCCACCTATAATCAGTGTATAAAATTCTTGTTCCACGGAGTAGAAGTAATAATACTTGCTAATACGAGCTATTGTTTCAATATGCTCACACAATCTACTAATAGCTTTGTCCCAACCAACATAGAGTCCACTAAATTCTTGATTCAGAACTTAAGGAAATGGAACAAAATCTAAAGCTCAAGGATACTAGCATGGGGGAGTATCAGATTGAACTTGTATTGTCATTGACAACTCTACCTCCATCTCCACATTCCTATGGGAGACCCTCTGAGAGAAAGAAACCTTCTACCATCTCTCCTCAAATATTCTATGATGGCACCTTTGTACATGCTACAACACTATTGTAGATTGGATTTATAGAGGGGAGAATGCATCCGAACAAGTCACTCCAACTTGTGAAATAGAACCTAAATGATATAGCACAGGCTTCAAAATCATGAAGTGTTATAGCTACAAAGGGAATGGACATATAGGGGTGAATAACAATGGATTTCTTGAACCACTTGAAGCTACAAGTTGATGAAGAGGGGACACTACTAGTTTAGGCTTCAAGAAGATCCCTTTTTATTTAGGGATTAACAAATTTGTGCTAGAACCAGAATACCAACCATAACCTAAAGAGACTACTAGGGTTGAAAACTTGAAGGACAATTCTGATGAGGAGACCTTTCCTTATCTTATTCCTCTAGATCTTGCCATGCTCTTTGTAGAGATGGATGATCCTATACCACGTGTTAGTAAGGTAGAGACTGACAATGATTCTGATGACACTGCCTCAGTTACTGCACTGACATACAAGTGGTTGAGGAAAATGCAAACTACTCATCCTAACTATCAATGAGAATTGTACATGTCATCACCTTTCCAAGAGCGGTTCAAATAGGAACAAATCCAAAAACCATCAATGCTACAAGAGACAAAACTGAGTTAGATGGTACAACAAGTATTGATGGCATTCCTATATCAAGAATTACTGACTCAAATGAGTATGAGTTTGATTCTCTATCCAATATGACTTCTAACAAGGACATAGACACTATACACATGTTTGAAAACCTTCTTGAAGTAGGTGAAGGGTCTAGTGTTAGGACAAATGAGTTAGATTCCATCGATGTTAACTTGCCTTCTACTATGGACACAAGGACTCGAAGGAATTCAAACACATCTCTAGATGAGATTTCTTTAGGTGTTGACTTACTTGTCCATGCTTTCAACAAATATATTGTGAATGCACTTGAACCTATCACTTCTCTTTCACTCCACCATCCCGAGCTAATAAACTAAAATTCTTCCTCTCCATCCAGTGAATTTTTTCTATTCTAGAATGATTATTCTCTTGCCTGCTACCTTAACACTATCAAACTAGTAACATCCTCCACTAGTGAAGATAGTGTCAACATGAGTGAGGTGAATATCAAGTATCTTAGTCATAAAAAAATAAAAAAAAAGAATAGGTGCTCTGATGGTGAAAACCACATTGTGGTAGTATCAGAGCCAAAAAAAGTAAAAATAAAAGACATATCCAAGGGTGAAAACCTCTTTGAGGTGCTCGAGGATGGGATACTTGATATGCTTCCAAGTTATTTTCAAGAAATTTCATTAGTATTGATTGAGCCAACTCAACCTATGAACTTGGGCATGAAAGTTGCACCTTAGATCATTCATTTGGCACAGTCCTTATCAATAGAAGAGTAAGAGGAATTCATCAATTTCTTTCGGAGCATGAAAATCAATTTTGCATGGACATATTCTGACATGCCTAGATTGGACCCTAATATGATCATGCATCACTTGTCTATTACACCTAGCATTAAGCTTGTTAAACAAAAGCTCTGTAAGATGCATCTGCATATGGTGTTACTAGTCAAGGCTGAATTGGAAAAACTTCTCAAAACTAGCTTCATCAGAGAAATTAACTATGCAGAATGGATTTCCAACATTGTTCCTATATCTAAACATGACAAAGCTATCTATGTCTGCACAGATTTCCAAGATTTAAACAAGGCATGTTCTAAAGATGGCTTTTCATTACCCAACATTGACATGATTGTGGACATGATGGCTAGTTATAAAATGTACTCACTAATGGATGGTTTCTCTAGCTACAACTAGATAAATATTGTGCCAAAAAATCAAGAGAAGACTTCCTTCACATGTTCCTGGGGAAATTTCTGTTGGAATGTCATGCCCTTTAGACTTAAAAATGCTAGAGCTACGTATCAAAGGGTTTTCATCACTATCTTTCATGACATGATGCATAAGATGATGGAAGACTATTTGGATGACACCTTGGCTAAAAGTATGTAATGGAAGACACACCTTATGGATCTAGGTCCTATACTAGATCGCATGGAACAGTTCAGTTTGAGGCTCAACCTGAAGAAGTGTGCATTTAGAGTTACATTTGGAAAACTAATGGGTAACATCATTTCTACAAAAGGCATCAAAGTAGATCCTAAGAAGGTTCAAGCCATCATGGAAATGCCTCCACCATGCAACATCAGTCAAATGAGAGGACTCTAGGGCCGATTAAAGTATATCTAGCACTTCATTGTACAACTGGTCGATAAGTCACAACCCTTCACCAAAACTTTATACAAAGGTGTGACTTATGAGTGGAATGAAGAATGTGACAAAGGGCTCACACAAATCAAGTAGTACCTTGCAAATCCCCCAATACTAATGCCTCATATTCCTAGGAATCCTCTCCTCCTTTACATCTCTACTATAGATACATCTCTAGGTGTCTTATTGGCTTAAGAAGATCAAAATAATAAGGAAAGATATATTTATTACATTAGTCAGACACTGGTCTCATATGAAGCAAACTACTCTATCATAGAGAGGGCTTTCTTAGCAGTGGTGTTTTCTTCACAAAAACTACATTGCTACATGCTTTCTCACACTACACATCTCATTGCCAAGATTGATCCATTAAAATATTTTTCTCAAAAAAGATACCCTCATAGGTAGACTAGAAAAGTGGGTCATGATACTCAGTGAGTTTGACATTGAGTATGTAGAAAGAAAGGCCATCAAAGGGTAGGTGATCATAGATTGATTGGTGAAGGTAACTCTCATAGATCATCAACCATTGAGCATTGAATTCCTAGATGAGTCTGTCATGCTTCTCACACATCAATCATGGACCATGTTCTTTGATGGATCATTCACCCAATAGGGGTCAGGTGTCAGGATACTGATCATCATGCCACAAAGGTACTCTTTACCCAAAGCATACAACATGTTGTTTCCTTATACAAAAAACATCACTGAGTACAAAGCTCTAATTAATGGCATGAAGATAGCCATTGAATAGTGGGTGGATGAACTCAAAGTCTTCAAAGACTCACAACTAGCCATCAATCAAGTCAATGACATCTATTGGACAAAAGATGATAAAATATTTCCTTACAAATAGATGGTCGATCATCTAAGAAATTAATTTGCACATATCACCTTCTAGCAGATTCCAAGGGTAGACAGCAAACTGACTGATGCAATGGCTACTCTTGCTTCTATGCTACAGATACCAGAGAAGGACTTTCGACATGAATTCATAGTGGAAGTGTTACTCTACCTAGCCTATGATACCCTTGAACCTTGGATGATTTGTTTAGTCATTGGACATGATTCATCCTCCTACCATGACATCTACTCCTACCTCTATGACCAGATTGTTCTAGATACTTACACCCAAAATGAGAAACATCACTTAATCCATAGTGCTTCATGGAATGTCATTGTAGCTAATGACTTGTATAGGTGAGGTCTAGATGGTACCCTCCTTAGGTGTTTAGAACCCAATGAGTCTAAGTGTGTGTTAGATGAGGTGCATGAAGGCATCTATGGATCTCACTCAAGCAGCCTGACACTAGCCCATAAGATTATTAGAGTTGGTTACTATTGGCTAGATATGGAAAAGGAAGCTACACAATATGCTAAAGCCTACAAATAGTGTCAACTACACAAAAAATTGATCCACACTTTGGCCAAGGAACTTATTCCCTTCATCACTTTCTGGCCATTTCAACAATGGGCCTTTGATTTGGTGGGCCAAATTCATCCTTCTTCCTCGAATGGACACAAGTTCATCATCACTGCTACAAATTATTTCACCAAGTGGGTCGATGCAGCCCTTTGACCATAGCCAATGGAAAATATATAGCCATGTTTATACTAAATTACATCATCTACAGGTATGGCATACCCTCCTCAATAATCACTAACAATGGGGGGAAGTTCAAGAACAAGGATCTAAAAGAGATATGCTCTAAGATCAAAATCACTCAACACTAGTCTTCCATCTATTATCACTAGGGTAATAGACAAGAGAAAGCATCAAACAAGGTGTTCCTCAAGATCTAGCACCACACAATTTACAAATCTGGACGAGATTAGCATCTCTAGATCAATACAACTCTATGGGCTTATTGCACAAGCATATAGACACAAACACGGACCACACCCTTTTCTCTAGTTTACCGAGTACATGTGCTACCGATTGAGGTTGAGATTCCTATTCTATGAGTCTCTTTGAAGGGCCTCATCACTGATGATGATAACAGAATATCTCGACTACAAGAGCTAGAACTATTGGATGAATGTTGGAAAGTGGCATTCAATCACCTTCGAGCATATTAGAAGAGGATGTCCAAGAGCTAAAATAAGAAAGTTAGACCAAGGGACTTCCTAGTGGGTGATCTCATCCTGAGAGAAAACTGCAAGAATCAACAACAATAGATCTAGAAGGGATAATTTGAGCTGAATTAGCTTGGTCCATGTTAGTACCTAAAACTATAGATGATCAAAACTAATCAAAAAACTTTGGATACTTAACTCTTGTAGTCCCAATAGATGCATCTATCAATAATAAACACTAAGGTATTAAGGATCTGGATCCTTCTTCACTTTGAGCTCTTAGCTACATGTGGGTATACCTATCAGATTTAATTCTCTAAAAATCACAATAGTTATCTGTATGCTTGATATAGACATAAACATATAACTTTTTTTAGACAAAAATTTAAAATAGATTGTTATTCATTTGATTGATGGTGAAAACTATGTGACTTAGGAAATGACCATTGCCAAATCCTAGGGCATTAGAGTCAACTGAAATACACATCTACAAAAAACCCTCAAATCAAATAACCACAAAACCCAAATAAGATGCCTTAAAAATTATCTTCTAATTTATATATACTGTCATCATATTCTTGTACAATTTATTAATTCTCTAAGACCTCACTCAATATTTACCGTTCCCTTGAAAGAAACTTGAGATTTAACCCCACTATCTACCTTGTAGACAATGCCTCAAAAATGCCTTGTAGATTTCATACATGAAGACAACAAATCATATACAAGGAATTTTAGTATATTTTCATTAATAAATCTTCTGTATTAGTACATTCAGAGACTAAGATTCTCAAAATTCAAATACTAATGCAAAAAATTCTATTACAATAAGTTTTTCAGCATCCTTTACAAAATACAAGACCTCTTATATATACTAGCCATCTTGGAATCCTTAAAAGAAGGATGCAATAAGCTTCAGATGACTTAGTGATAGTGACTAGCACTAGAATACAAAATACATTTCAAATATAACAAAAAAAGGGAGAAAGGGCGGCATAAATCTATTTCTTCTCATGGTGAACTCTTAAAATGGCACCTTTGTCTGCAGATATTCAAAGTAACTACTACAAGTTGTTTTTTGAATGATGACCACCTATTGGATAACATACATCATCCTCTTTATGATAGTTACCCTTCATGTGCTCAAAGATTAGGTTCCATATCGTAGTTCACTCTTCATTCATCTCTTCTAGGTCAACAACAATAGACTTCTTCTTTTTAGGCTTGGTGCTTTTGTCCCATGCAGTAACCTCTTCCTCTATAGGCCAAGCATATTCTTTTAGGTTTTGCAATATTTTAACCTATTTGCCCCATCTTGAGTCAGTGATGGCCTTTGTGTCAACAACAAATTTGGTACATTCATTTTCAGTTTTAAACATGTCATCCAAAATGTTGTTGAACCTATCAATATCTAAGGATCCATCATTATTGAAAAAGGCCTCCTGCCTAATTACCAATTGACTCATATTTGACTTCCACTCCTCAACTTCTATGATGTTACCATCATATTTGCAAATTGGAGGGAGGAACTTACTAAAGTCTGGGAAAAACATATTCATTTTGGCTCTTACCTAATTTTCCTTGTCCTTGAAGAATCCCCAAGTTGTGCTAATTTTCTCTATCTTATCTACAACCTCAATCACTGATTCTGGAATGTCTGCCCTATGTAGATGCAACACTTCAAGTTTCTCAAACAATGCCCCTCTTCTAGACCAGATATTGAAAAGTGGCTCTAAAGTAGCCATAACATCTTTGATGCTGTCATTTGTTTTCCACAACATAGAGTATGAATTATGGACTGAGTCCATTTTCCCTTTAATCTCCTCATACCTATGTTGTAAGACATCATTTAGTTCTTTGAGAGCTACATCTATCTCATCCTTTTCTAAATCCCCTACTGCCTCAATGGGAATTTTTACCACTGATTGGAATGTGGCTTCAATCTATAGGGCTAGAGGAGGAGTTTCTTTAGAAAAATTTTCAAGCCTAACCTTTAATTCTTCCAACTCATCTTCTAGGACTTTGATTTTCATTAGTCTCTGATCTCTACCTTTTTCTATGGTTACTATATTTTGAAATAATTTTTCATTTCCATTTGATAGTTGAGCTATCTTAGCTTCATTTACATGTGCAAAATGGGTCACTACCTTAGACACTTCAAGATCACTAGTGTTTTGAATAGTCTAGATGATATTGTCCCCTTCCATTTTATCCTCTATGCTGAGTAAAGATGGATTTTGGGTTCTTGGTGCAAGGGACCACATTGCTAAGGGCTGGGATTTAGGGTCATACCCACTTCTAATCATATCTCCAATTTGGGCTTCATAAGATAGATTAACCTCAGGTTGCTTTCTTATTTCATATCTGATGAAAGCTAATGTAAGGTCCCACCTGAGCACTAGGAGCATCCCACTAGATTTAACCATTTCCCTAGCTTCTTCCATAGTAATGGTTTCTTATTCTAGATCATATGCTACTAAGGCTTTTAGTGCCTCATCATCTGGATCACTTCCCTCAGGTAATGTTTTTGCAATTTCCCATTGCTTCCTCCATATGAGGAAATTCTTAAATTCCTCACTTTTGATGAATTGATTAACATTGAGCAATTCTTCCTGGTACATTTCCCTTTCATCTTTACCAAGAAATAGGGGTAAATCCACTTCTTGTGTGATTGCCTTCTTTCCTTCTCTGATGGCTTTCCTCAAATGGTGATGATATGATCTATCACCAGGCACTAAGGCCTTAATCCTATCAATTTATTTCTTTTGTTTCTTTCTTTTAGAGGGTTCTCCTTCCTCAAGTTTTTGCCTCTTCTGAGGTAGTTTAGATACATCGCCTGCCTTAGGTGCATTGTGACTTACATCAATGATAGGGGGCTCATTGACTTGGGGTGGACTATCTCCTTGAGATTCATCAGTGTACTCTTCATAGTCAGAAGAATAATAATCCTTTTTTACATCCATCTTCTCTTCAACCTAACCCTCTAATTGGCTAGATAGAGTAACATGCATCTCTACCATTTTGTTAATTCTGGCTAGGTAGGGGAGGTCTGGGAAAAATACTTGAAATTTCATACCAACCTTTTTGAGTTGTGATTCCAAATTTAATAAGTAATAGAATTAGGTAAGTATTCTTCCTATTTCATCCTCATCCAACATGTTTCTGATCACATCCTCTTCATCACATCCCTCATGGCTTGTTATTGTACCAATATTTGGGATAAGTAGCATTTTGGAATTTCTGATGAAATCCTCTAGGTCTACATACTTGTATGTAGCAGACGCCATCTTGTAATGATTCAACCACAAGCTAACCTATGGTAGTGCTCTTTTCCCAATAAAAAATCTTCCTAGTTTAAACTGAGGATGAGTAAAAGTTCATTTTCTATGTGGTGCCAAGTGATCCTTATTAGTCCACATCAATTGCCACAAAAAATCCAATAGGGCTACCCTTGGTGGTACATACTTTGGTAAAAAATGAGGGGGTTGTGGGTAACCATAAACCCTAATTAGTGTAAAAGTCTATCTTAGACAAAAATCTCCTCAATTATGGCCTTTATCCCACTTGCTAATAAATTTTTTAGGCCTAAGAAGTTTTGGAACCAAAATTGGGAGTCTCACATTGCTTGTTCCCATCAGGTCCAAAACTAGATGAACTATCCAATCCTGAAAAGCACAAAAATCATTTTCATTGGAAGTATAGTCCCATACCCTCAACCAAAACTGCACAGGGTTTGGCTATCCCTCAAACATTGTTCTTGGTTTCAGTATTTGCACATTTACGTCACTAACATTGAAATACAAAATTAAATGAGTTAACAAAGAATAGTGCAAGAATTTAATAGGCTTCTTTTTTTCCTTGATGCACAACAAACTCTCACGTATCATGTCAATTACATACTGAATGTAATCATAGTCTATGTTGGCATGTGAATTTTGAATATCCAAGATTATCATCAGTAGAAATTTAGGCCTTTATACTCATAGGAAGCATTCATATGTGGTTGGAGAGGGGCTACATATTTACCAGTTCTAGGGGTATGTCTAGCCATCTGGCTCCTCACAAGCCCTAATTATCTTGCATACTTTTCTTTCTCTTTCTTCAAATCTATCTCTATAGATGACAATGAGTACAAATCAAAGGCTTTCATAAAGGATCCCCTATCAAGAGTAACTAAGGGAGATTGATCACCTTTCCTAATGATTTTGGATATGGGATCATAATTTCTGGCCGATTCCAACATGAGGTCGACATCTACAAAGACATTAGGGACTATCAACTTGGACATGCCTAAAACCCATGCATTACAGATTGGGATAGCCCTATCACAATTATTGTATAAATAATTAAAAGGCATAAAACTAGAGCAAGAGGGGGTATTAGGATCCCTATATTTTTCCATGTCGTCAATGAAGACTTCATCATTTGCATTCTTGTTCTAGTTTAATCCTTGAAATAATTAGATGAATTCATCAGAAAAATTTGGCTTTCCCTTCTGTTCATCTCCCTATTCTTTTACTTTCCCACTGGAAGAGGATTAGCTTGATTCTAGTTGTATCATCTCTACAAATATTTTATGAACACTCAACTCTACAAATCTTATCTATAAATTACTCATTGCAATTGCTTCAAAAATCTCAATTACTCTCTAAAAACTATTAAGTATAAATACAAGAATGTCTCATCAATATAACATTGATCATTTAATGCATAGGAGTTATTAAGATCATTGCAAATATTCTCTAAGTCATCTCAGCATTCAACTCTACATACAACTAAATTTGAAAAATTGCTAGCCGTAATGTAAGATGCTGAGAGTTTGCATCAAAAATTGTAGAGAAAGCAAAATGAATGATTACTATGTCATCTTTCTAAAACCCTTGAGTACTGACAAAAAATCCTCAATTACGATCTGATTTGTTGACCTTCTCACTTTATCCATCCTAGCAAAGTACCTTTCCACATAATAAGAGCTCTTTTCTCTTCTCATTAACACAAACTTAACCAGGAGCTACTCAAAGATCAAGCAACTAAAGGCTTCTCTTGATCTTGAAATGTTCTTCTTAACTGTGATTTAACTTAGAGATCAAGTGATTGAAGACTTTGCATAATCTCATAATGTTTCCTTAACTCATGGTTTGATTTAGAGTTCAAGTGACTATCATCCGATCTCATCTATATCAACGGTCTTCGTACAATCTCTTAAACCTTTATCTTGAGTCAACCTCTTTCTGGAAATCACGCGACTGAAAGCATTCTCTAAATTTCAAGAAATTCATACTAACTATTGTTACCTTCTGAGAATAAGTGACTGAAGACTTCACGTGATCTCGTAACCCTTCTTTTAACTCATTTTTTATCTAGTGATCACGTGACTGGAAGCTTTCTCCAAATTTCATAGACTTTAACTTGACCACAATTATTTTTTGAGATTGAGTGATTGAATGTGTTCGCACAATCTCCAAACCTTTTCTTTACCTTTAGTTACATAATGAGATCAAGTGACTGAAAGCTATTCATGCAATCTCTGAATGATTATCTTAACTCAAATTTAACCTTGAGATCCAGTGACAATTGTGTTCTTGTGATCTCTGAATATCTTTACTAACCTTGGTTATATCATGAGACTTAGCAAATACTACAATCTCTAAATCACTAGATAAATTCCTTACCCTAGGTCTAATCTTGAGATTAACATCGATCATTGATCTTCATTACTATCCATGGCTCTTCATTACTATCAACTTTATGCGATTAAGCAAACATTGTGTTTGCCAAGTCGTTGAATATCTTTGTCTTGACTATTTACTAAGATCTGGAGAATACGGGACTGAAGAAATCTTCATCCTTTTACAAGCCTTTCACCAAATCACCAAATGCTTCGTATTGAATTGCTAGGTCTTTGAGATCAAGTGAACACTTCATTTGCTTGATTGCTGATTGTATTATTACTAACCACCAAAAATTGGAGATTACAAGATAACTGTCCCGTTGAATCGCTGAATCAATTACTAATAGCAAAGTCATGTTTGAGATATCACAACAACCATTGATCAAGAATTGCATCTATGATCTACGCTTGATCGCTGAATACATCATTACTTCACCACTACATCAAGTGAATGGGAGAAAACCATTGCACTAGGTCACTGAATTTTTCAAGAAAATCATGAGGAATCATGAGAATTAGAAATCACTTTGTCGCTTGATCGCTAGATAGATCACTAACCACCAACTCAACTGGAGATTATGTGACTTAATAAAATAGAAAGAAAACCAGGGCTTTGTTGCTTGTTCATTGAATTTTTTAAGACTTAACAAATATATTATGAGACTCAACAAATGCTTAGGGAGATGAAATGACCATGTGCATATGAGACCCTTTAAGTGCCTCAAAAAGTAACATGAAAATATAAAGATCTAGGGCATATTTAGGTTATTTTTAAAACAAAAACCCTATTGAGGGCTGAAAGAATTACGGCAAGGATATGTAGACATTTTTGCATCTAGTGAACTTGACACTCAAATTTTAAATGGACAATTTCTTGTAGAGTCATGAAATAGTTGATACACAGGCATGACATGGAAGTTAGCAAGACTAAACATAAAAATTCTCTGAAAAATCCTAAAAATTACTCCAATAGTGGCTCTATCTAAGGATGCTTGAATGCAAATTCACAGTAAAGAACCTAGAATCTTTGGGTGGCAGACCAAAACAAAGCATTAACCTATTGTAAGAAATAAACACACAACTGAAACAAACACACCTATACATATGTCACAAAACTACTATGCATGGAAAAAATAGAATTCAATTGAATAAAAACTTTAGGAATTGTCCATGCACTAGAAACTCTTGTTCTTCATCATCCATTTTTTTTATAAAATATGAATCCTTTCCATGACTTTGATGGATAACATAAGGACCCAACCATAAGGATTCAATTTTTTTGTGCTTTCCTTTATCTTCAGCCCCGACATTCCATTGAAGAACCAAATCGTCAAGCTAGAATTTTCTGATAGTAGCTATCTTGTCAAAGAGATATTTCATTTATTATTCTAGTCTTATATTTTATTTCTATATTCTAGTCTTATATTTTATTTCTAACATTCTCTTCTTATTTCATCTAATTCAACCAATTGGATCATCCTATTTTGTAGAGGATCACATATCTCTAATTCTTCATCTTGCATAAATTTGTAAATCAATAACAAATTATTCATAGGTAGCCTAGATTTCACACCATACACTAACTCAAAAATAGACTTACCTGTAGCTCTCTTTTTTGTAATTCTATCTACCCATAATGCTAATTTCAAATTTGCATGCCAGGTTCTCTTTTTCTTTTCCAAAGTTTTCTTCAAAATTTGCAAAATGCTCTTATTGCTTGATTCTGCTTGTCCACTAGCTTGTGGGTGATATGGGGAAGAATATGGTAGGACTATGCCCATCTCTGAATAGAAATTAGTGAATTCCTATGATTTGAAACACATGGCATTATCCATTACTAGTTTTATTGGAACACCAAACTTTGTCACTATATTTTCCATCAAGAATACAATCACCATTGCACTTGTAGCTTTCTTTGTTGGGATTGCTTCAATCCACTTAGTAAAGTAATAAGTACCCACAAGTATCCAACTATGCCTGCCACTAGATTTTTTAGTAAATTCTCCAATAAAGTCAATACCACACATAAAAAAGGAGCCTTTGTAACCAGAGAGTTTAATATCAATGCTCCTAAAAACATTAGCTTATTTGAGAACCTCTGGCATGGCTCACATTTCCTGACAAATGAATGGGTATGTTTAAATAAGACAGGCCAATAGTAACCAGCTCTTAGAATTTTGTGTGTAGTTTCCCTGGCTGAATGATGTCCTCCACATAGTTCATAATGCATTTCCCTTAAAACTCTCTTAGATTTCCCTTTATCCAGACACAAGAGAAAAATCTCATCATTATCCTTCTAATACAAGTCACCTTGTAACAATATATACCTTTGGGCCTACAATTTCAGGCTTCTCCTTTGGTTGTAATCTAGGACTTTTGGGAAACTAGCATGTTTGAGAAAAAAGACAATATTAGTATACCATGGCTGCATTTCAATGCTAGTGATTGTTCCTTCACTTATGTCAACATTATTTACCTAAATTAGGTCCATATTTTCTTCTGTCATTAGATTTGCAAGTCCCAGACCTCTAAGAAGTTTAGTAATGTGAAGCTCTAAGTCAAATTCATGGATCCTATTAATCCATTTACATATTTTCCTTATTACTTCACTATATACTAGAATATCTTTGACTGTAGCATGAGGAACATTGTTAGGAATGGGAACATTGATAGAGGGCTGAATCAGTGTTCCCTATATTTGATCTTTTTCTTTTACTCTTTAATCAATCTTGAATGCTTAAGTACTAAAATGAATATTAACATAAACAAAAAACATGAACTCAACACATAACACCAATATGATTATGGGGAAACCCAAATAGGTAAAAACCCTAGTGGGAATTGACACCCACTAATATTTTGTACTAGTGTTTTATGATCCTTGTTAGAAGATTCTTAACCCTGTTAGGAGTTGTCTTTACATTACATTTAGTACAATGACCTGGTCAAGGGTCAGACCCTGTTAGGAGTCTTTTACAATAACCTTTCTAGGGGTGTGGACACACTATCCTAGAGCTCACTACTCAAGTGGTGAAGGCTACAACCTTTTGATATCAGATATACACTATATCTTTTGGATGAACTAGCACTGTGACACTGCTTGTCTGATTAGTTCCTTTGATGCGATGATGCTTTGACCTCTTGCAAAGCTCTAATACATCTCAAAAACTCTTTGCATACTTCTACTATGCTTATTTCAACTCTATATCAACTTCCATGACTAATTACAAGGGTGCATCTAATATTTATATGTGCATACAAAACAATTAACTAGGTCAGCCATTTAACTGATTACATATAATGCTTCCAAGTGAATTGGCTCAAGCTCATTTACAAACAAAGTTAATTACATGTCTATAACCTAATTAAAATAGGCACACAAACTTTACAAAAAAATAACATAGTCACTAATCAAATTATCATCAGTTGGCTACATACTCTATTCTATTCTGGCATTTACTGGTTGTGTAACTTCAACTATCTGTAACTTTGTCATACTTGCATATCTGATTATGCACACATAGACTAAGCATGAATACACTCTTACCAATTTATCATCTAGGGTGCATACCATAACTTGGTAATACGCATGTGTGTTAATGCTCTAAACTACTAGTGCTCTATTAACTATCCAGTCTTCTATACTTAGCCACTTTTTGATCTTCTGATGAGGTGCGTTGACTCCAAAACACTATATGACTTTGTTTCCATAATGAAAACACTATATCTAGTCATATACAATAGTATAGTCAACTTTCCAACAATCTCCCCCTTTGTCATTGATGGCAACAAAGGAATATGACATAGTTACTAATTGTTCTCTTATACAAAAAACTTTTGACATACTCTATCTTATGTTTCCCTTATATTCTTTACTATACATCTTATTTACATATCTATAACTCCATATTCTCTACATACTCCCCCTTTGAAATTAATGAAAAGGGTGCTAAAAAATGAATCTCTACAAGTACTTACAAGGAAAGTGCATCCGGATATGCTATCTGTAACTTGTGGATCTCTTGCTTCCAGAATGTAATCAGTGCATTGACTATTTGGAGATGGGCACATAATGCATAATTCAGCTTCTCCATCTTCTCCAAATCTAAGTTAGGACCTTGATCATATGTCACCATGGTGGCATCGATCTCCTTGATATTCTGATTGAGCACATCTGGGGAGGGTGCAAGAGCATTCCTGAGTTGTGTTTGTCTTGCCCTTCTCTTGGACATCACCTTCTCTGCTCTTTCTATCTTGTCAATCTACCCTTGATATAAATTATTAAACATATTTACATCAGTGGAGGGGTCTTCTATTGATTTCCTTACTTGTTCTATCATTGCTTCTGCCTCTTGTATCTTCTTGAAATGATCATGAGTCAACTTATCTTGGTCCATACAATCTACAATGATCTTGCTGCCATTTTCTGCAAACTCCTTCAAAGATGCTTGACCAATTTTTAGGGAACTTAGGTCAAGTGCAAAGTTATTGACTAGTTCACTTAGTCTCTTCTTCCTATACTTTTCTTCTGCAACTTGAGATGCAGACTCTTCCAAGGTAGAAAATTTGGTTTTGAAGGCTATGAGGATGTTGCTAACATCTTCAATTGAATGCACCTTAGACAATTTCTTGTTTGAAGGTAGTAGACTATTCAATATGTTGACTGATTCAACAAACAATGGGTTCATCATTACCTATTTCTCTTTGGCCTTCTCCATAGCTAAGACACTGATCTTGATCGGGTCTTCTTCTCCCCATGAATCTAGACTAGTGGTGTCTGGTGTCAATCTTGACAACAATGATATAGAAGGAGTGATAGGAGTGCTATCCATTGCTTCTTGTTTGACTCTTATTATTATTTCAATAGATGACTTATATGTTGGTTCATTTTCTTTCATCTCTACTTCTCCTTTCTCTTTTTCTGCTTCCTTTTCTTTTTCTATTTATTTTTCTCTTTCAACTTCTGTCATATCCTCAATTAGTACTTATTTTTTATTAGTAAGAGTTTTACCACATATATTCTCAGCCTCTTGAGTGCTTACAAATGCTTCTTCAAACTTATCCAAATCAAGATCTGAGGCCGCCATTGCAATCTCAACATTTTCAATAAAAACTATATCCGGAGGACCTATGGGTGCTACAACTATGGGCACTGAATCTGGAGGACCTATGTTCTATACGTTGATGGTCTCTAACTCCTTGGCTACCTATGTGGGTACTTGAGCTATGTTGGAAATATTCAAGACTATCTAGGTTACTGAGAGGGGAGGGGTGAATCAGTAACTTCAAAACTTTTAACAGATTTAGATCTTAATAATATTAGATTGATAATCTGACTACATGCATGAGTAACAAAAAGAATAAAACATTCATAACACTTAGAACACAGAGATTTGGTGACCCAAAAACCTTCCAAGTAGAAAGTAAAACTGGGGTGGGGATGATACCCACAAAACTTCAATACTGGAGTATAAAGTTTGCTGGTTAAGGCTTACAATGATCACTTCTGATGATCTACCCTGTTAGGAGAAATAAGGACTGTTAGGTCCACCTTGTTAGAGGTTTTACAAACATACAATGAAGTATGCACTCGGTTAAGAGATTTTTACAAAGACTGTTAAGTCTACCCGGTTAAAGGATTTCAAGTTGATTCACCTGTTAGGATGAAACAGTAGATCTCTTACTTGCAACTGTACTTGTTGATTGAGATTCTCTGATGTACTGATCACCTTTTGTGATGGATAGATCTTTTCTACTTCTTATACTACTGTAGCGCTTTGTAATTCGCTTATCTTTGCCTTTCTCTCTTTTATTATACTTCTCTATTTCTTCCTTTTTGGATATGACATAAAACATTGTTTATATATCAATCTAAGTCAATTCCAAAACAATTACAAAGTTATCTCTTAAACAAGTAAACACAAATATTACTGAGTCAGCCCAAATATAGTTACATGGTTACTGCAAACTAACTCGGTGATTTTTTGATACTCGGCGTCCACTGCGTTACTCGACATCGTCAGGCACTCGATAGAAGTGGAAGCTTGGTCCATACTAACCACTCAGTCATAGTTTCAAACTCACTAAATACTGGAGACTTGGTAGATAAAGTGTTACTCAATAGAAACTAAATTTCCTATTTAACCGTGCAGCACTCGGTAAACACTGTGAAACTTTGTGAGCTCGGTATGCACTGTTCTGCTGAGTAAGCTCTATTCTGCTTGGTAAGCTCTGCTCTACTCAGTAAGCTCTATTCTTCTTGGTATGCACTATTCTGCTCGGTATGCATTATTCAGAATAAGTGTTGTCACTAATGACAATCATGCTTAATGCCAACAATCTCCCCCTTTGGCATTAGTGACAAAAACACTTATTGCCAAAACTTATATACAAGAATCATGCTAAATCTTTTTTTTTATTTTTCAAAATTTATCTTTGTCAAACTATTATTTATACATTTCATGACTCCCTTATATAGAGTACTTTATCCCCCTTTTGTATTACACACCTTAATCTTATACACTTTCTCCTATACATTTTCTCCCCCTTTTTGACAATAATGCCAAAGGTGTATATACAAGTATTTTACAGGGAGAATCCAAAATGTGAAAGAAAATCAGAATGTACCTTTATGATTAGTGCTAGAGTTTTGTCCCAATTCTCTTGCAGAATCTTGCATGTTTGGAGTGCAATTTGGACTTCTACAGAGAGTTCAATCATGTGATCTGCAATGGAAAATTGATTGTCATGGAGTAATGCTTTTGAGTGAACAATGTGCTTTTGCATTATGTCCATGATGGGAAGGATCATGTTTTGAATATCTAGTAGTGTTGACCGGATCTTTGTATCTTCTTTTAATAATTCCAACTACTTATTTGATAGGAATGTGATTTTCATATGATGTGCAGAGCTTGAACTAGGTTCAAGTTGCAACTTTTGTACACTGTCCTTCAGATCCTCATCAATCTTATTCAATTTATCCTTGACTCCCTTAGTGAACTCAGCAACATTACATAGCTTAGCAACAAGTGAGGTAACATTGGAATAGGAGGACTCAATATCTGTCAAAACTAAAGATAATTCTACCTGATTAATAGCTATATGCTAAGCAACATGCTCAAGCACTTTATTGTCAAACTTCTTCTCGGCTTTCTCAAAAATCTTTTCTAACGCAGAGGAATCCTCATGGAACTTGTTTACTACCTCAGCTAATTGTAACAAAATATGTTGAGAGGAATCAGCTTTAATACCTAATGCTTCTGACAAAATATCCTTTGCATCTTCAATAATTTTATATTCCTTGTCCCTTTCTTCTTTTAGTTTCTTCTACTTTGCTTTCTTTTGGAGGAGTTCACCAATATTTTGCATTTGGTCTGCTGAAACATTTGCAAAGTCTAATTTTGGAATCTCTATCTCCTCATCTAAGTCTATATCCTCTTCTACATTCTTACTCAAAAATCTTGTACTCGGTTGAGCCTTAGGATCAACTGTTATTGCACTTAATGCCTTTGTAGAAGTTATTGTAGACATTGTAGGACTAGTTGTGAAAAATGATAAACTACCAACTGGAATACTTGAAGGGCTCAAAATTGAAGTATTCACAATTGTAGAATCAAAAACTAAAATACTTACTGAAGTATCCAAAACTGAGGTACTTACTGCTGGAAAACTTGATATGGAAGTAGGTACTGAAGTAGAAACAGGAGACTGCAACTCGGTAAAAGAGGTGGTAGTCATTTCTGTCGATGATACATTGAGTTGTGCTAGTGATGATTTGACATTTGATGTATTTGTGGAAGTTGTCACAATCATACTTGAAGTTATCTTCGTGCTAGGTGTAGCAACTTTTTTTGGAGAGTGAGGAAGTGAGGCAATGACTTATGCAGCTATCCGAACAATATTATCTTCCTCATCACTTTGCTTGTCTACCTCGGTATCTTCTTCATGTTCATCACTGTCATCATCAATATCCTTGATTATCATAGTTTCGGCACTCGGTTTGTGAAGATTATAGATGTTTTTCCATGTGGCAGTGGCACTCTTCACAACTAACTCAATATCTTTGATCAAAATCAAACAACTGTTGAGTTTGAGTGTCAACTTATTTTCATTATCTATCAATGCCTTATTAATTTCAGCATTTTTCAAACTTGGCATTAATTGCCTCAAGGTTTGAGCATAGATGTCCTTGACAGTTTGTCTTGCATTGGACCATCTCAACTTAATTTTGTTTAGTAGAATTCTTGGGATTTGAGAAGCTATCTCTTCAGGTGAGTATTTCCATTGTCCCATTTTCTCGATAACAACATCTTCAATTTCCTGCTGCTCTTCCTCAGATCTGATTTCATATTTGAGAGATTTGAAGTTTGCAATTCCGGATCCTTCTCTCATATCCTTGATCTTTTCTTTTAATGAAGGAGGAGGCCTTTTGAATACTATTTCTTCACTGTCTTTTCCTACCTTGCCTCTTGCACTCCTTCTTGTAAATATTGCAAAGGGTTGCTTGGGTGCCTTGGTGATAATTACTTTTCCTTTCTTCTTTTCTAGTACTTGTTCTTCTTCCTCCTCATCCTTTTTCTCTTCTTCTTCTTCAAAGTCCTCTCCTTTTTCCTCGGTTGACATTAGAGGTGTGCTAGCTTGTATTTTGGCCATCCTCTTTCTTCCTTTGTTAACCGCCTGTGGAAGCTTTATACTAAGCTAAATTCTCTCCTTAGCTTCTTCATATGTCCCAAAATATGGTGCCTTTGGATTAACAGGTTGATTAATTAGGGCTTCAATAATATTATTGGTTTGATCAATATTTACCTCATAGGGAAGAGGTTTCACATGTACAATCCTTGGTTTTGCTGCCTATATATATAGATTATCACAGTCCACCATGAAACAAATATCATCTTTGTAATCTTCCACCAATTTCTGTGGAATCTTGAATCTATTGTTCATTTTATCTTTAAATGATTCAAAATAGTTATCTGTTATGCTTTCAAAATTGTCACCCATTTCTGAAATGTATTCATTCATCTGATAAAGAACCGGCACATCTTTTCTCCATACTATAGTGCCTTTTGATGGGAAAAAATTTTGAGCATAGAAAAATAAACAAACCAACAGTGAGCCAAACTTACATGGATTCTTCTTTGAGGTTTGGATGCTCTCCATGTTCTTGTTGAACTATTTCAACAAAAGATCTGCTAGGTCAAATGATAGATTGTTCTTTACAATTTTATACGCTAGGTCAGCTGCTTCACACGGAACATTGTTCTGCTGACTTGAACTATATATCTTGTGAGCTATGATATGTATACCAAACTTCAATTCTGCATTAGTAATTCTACTTATCTTCATACCTCTACTATCCCACTTGGCTAGGGTTTTCACTTCCAGATCCATCCAACCTAGGGTTTTTGTAGATTTTGCCTTGTCGAGCATGGGAAGACCAGTGATTTGATGAATCATCTTCTTTGTAATCTCTACTGGTTGCTCAAGCCATATTTTACCTTCATGTCCTCAGCTGAGGATATATCTGACCCATTTTAGTTGAAAGCTCTGAGGCAAGTGTGTGATGTGAACTAAACCCTTATCTTCCAAATGTTGATGCTCCGGTTTGAGAACACCATCGACACATAGTTCCTCACGAATAGTATCTATCTCTAGGGTTCCAAGCTCTTGAATTGTACACTTAAAATGACTATGAATATCGTTAATAAGGAGTACCTTGGGAGGGATCCAAGATTGAGCTCCACTCAGGTCTAGGGTTCTGGCAACTATGGGCACGAGTTTGAAATCTGGTGCTTTCCATTCTCCATGAACCAAGATTTCTGAGTCTTTCTTCACTTTAGCACTGGATGATGCCATGGTAGCTCAGTGAACACAATAAATTCTTCGAGGAAAGAGAATATCTTGTTGAAATATTCTTTGAAATGCTTGATTGCACTAGGAGACTTTTTTTCATGGCGAATAGTGAACTTGATTTCACTCCTTTTGTTAAAACTTTGTCATTAATGCTTAGTACAAATTAGGGTATTGAATTAGATAGGCTGTCATCCACTATGAATTAATTGCTTGGTGAAGACTCTGCAACTTAGAAATCATACGAATTCATACTTCTCCAACCTTACTTGGTAACCAAATGAAGTTAGGTTACTCCCAACCTTGCTCGGTGGTAACTGATACCGACCTCCTAGTGATCCTGTTGTATCTTGCATACTGATTTGGATCTGTCTTCCTTTCAGTTCAGGAACTATTTTGGAATATGTCTATGAAGATACAGTTCTAGTGCTTTCTTGGAGACTAGTTAGAGCTCATAGAGCCACTCCCTTCATTAGTGACTTCAGGATTGGTTTGCTCGGTAGGTTTAGATATCCACTTCTATCTCATCTACTTCCTAATGTTATTTTCTTTTGCTTTCTTTTCATCTTCAATTTTGCCTAAATTCATGCATTTTTTAGCTATGTGACCAAGCTTAGTGCAATTATAACATCTTATGGTAGAATCCCTTTTTCTCAAGTGGTGCCTTACACAATTCATGCCAATGTGTCCATATTCTCCATAGTAATGACATCTACACCAAGTGTTGTAATCCCAACCAAGCATTGCTTTAATAATTTGTTTCGCTGGATTGGGTGTTTTAGTTCTACATTCTGATGCCTTATGACCTTGTTTGCTACATTTGTGACATATGCCTTTAAATCTTGGTTTCTCCTTGCATTCATTTTCTTTATGACCAAGTTGATTGCAATTGTAGCATTTTCCATTGAATTTTGCTTTTCCATTGCTCCAACATTTGTTTGAAGTATGACCAATTTTGCCACAGTGATTACAAGTAGGTTTTTGATTCTTTTGAGTACCTTGTTTGGAGGATTCACCTTCCTCTTTGTATCCAAGTCCTACTTTTCCTTTTTGCCTATGAAGGTTTCGTTCATACACCTGATTCATATCTTCATGAGATTTCAACATTCTCTCATTAATTTTCCTTTCAGCATCTAGCTCACTCATCACTCTTAAATTGATTTGCTTTTCAGATCTCAGCTCTTCTCTCATATTTTCATTTTCTGATCTTAGAGTCAAGATTTCTTCATTTGCATTAGAGATTTGATCAATAAGATTTTCTAGCTGAAGAGTTTTACTCTAGATTTCATTGTTCTTTCCATCTATTTCATCTTTCATCTTATTTCTTTGTTCCAAGACTTCACAGAATCTTGTTGACTGAATTTCCTGTTCTCTTTTCAATTTTCTCACTTCTTCTTGTAGAGATCCACTCTTTTCTAGAAGTTCTTTGATTGCATTGTTTGCTTCATCTGAGCTGCTTGAAGGGAAAAAGTCTTCAATCTTTTCTTCAACATACTGGTGGTCCTTGATCTGATTTACAAGTTCCTTCCTTCTTTTTAGGGAAAGGGAAAGATGCTCTCTTGCTTCTTTGAGTTGAGTTATGGCCATTTCCAGATCTAGCTTTTCATTCTCAATTACTTTGTTCAGTCTGAATATCTCCATTGTCCTGAATCTTTTCTCAAGCTATCAAACTTTGTTCTGAGATCCACTGAGCTCTGATACCAATTGTTGGAAATATTCAAGACTATCTAGGTTACTGAGGGGAGGGGTGAATCAGTAACTTCAAAACTTTTAACAGATTCAGATCTTAATAATATTAGATTGATAATTTGACTACATGCATGAGTAACAGAAAGAATAAAACATTCATAACACTTAGAACATAGAGATTTGGTGACCCAGAAACCTTCCAAGTAGAAAGTAAAACTGGGGTGGGGATGATACCCACAAAACTTCAATACTGCAGTATAAAGTTTGCCGGTTAAGGCTTACAATGATCACTTCTGATGATCTACCCTGTTAGGAGCAATAAGGACTGCTAGGTCCACCTTGTTAGAGGTTTTACAAACATACAATGAAGTATGCACTTGGTTAAGAGATTTTTACAAAGACTATTAAGTCTACCCGGTTAAAGGATTTCAAGCTGATTCACCTGTTAGGATGAAACATTAGATCTCTTACTTGCAACTATACTTGCTGATTGAGATTCTCTGATGTACTGATCACCTTCTGTGATGGATAGATCTTTGTTGCTTCTTATACTGTTGTAGCCCTTTGTAATTCACTTATCTCTACCTTTCTCTCTTTTATTATACTTCTCTATTTCTTCCTTTTTGGATATGACATAAAACATTGTTTATATATCAATCTAAGTCAATTCCAAAACAATTACAAAGTCGGCTCTTAAACAAGTAAAGACAAATATTACTAAGTCAGCCCAAATATAGTTACACTATTACTGCAAACTAACTCGGTGACTTTCTGATACTCGGTGTCCACTGTGTTACTTGGCATCATCATGCACTCGGTAGAAGTGGAAGCTCAGTCGATACTAACCACTTGGTCATAGTTTCGAACTTGGTAAATATTGGAGACTCGATAGATAAAGTGTTACTCGGTAGAAACTAAATTTCCTATTTAATCGTGCAGCACTCAGTAAACACTATGAAACTTTGTGAGCTTGGTATGCACTGTTCTACTTGGTAAGCTCTATTCTGCTCGGTAAGCTCTATTCTGCTCGGTAAGCTCTACTCTACTCGGTAAGCTTTGTTCTGCTCGGTATGCACTGTTGTGCTCGGTATGCACTATTCAGAATAAGTGTTGTCACTAATGACAATCATGCTTAATGCCAACAGAGCTATGGGCGTAGTAGCTGGATACATGTGTCTGTTCATGAAAACTATCTTAAAGGCTTTTTATGTTTCCTTTGCAACTAGTTCATAATTCTTGTCTATTATATGCAAAGTTCTTGACTTGGTTCTAAGATGTGGCTTTACCAGATCTAAAAGTAAGGTCTTCTCCTCTAGAGAACATACTGGTAAAATCTCATCTAAGATCTTCTCTCTTATTCTCAAATCTTTCTCCATTGCTTGTCTCTTCAAGAAGTCTAAAATGTTCCAAACATTGTTTGGAATCATAGTCTTCAATTCTAGCACTGTATTCTTAAACTTAAGCATGTGCTTGATAATCATGCCACAAATCTCTGACTTATCTATTTCACTGTACTTATCATAAAATTTCCCTATTTGATTAATCCTTCATCAATTATCCTCAAACTTAGCACTTTTAGACTCATTCTAAAACTTAGTAGTGGTGGTGCTTGAGTACTCTCTCTTTGGCTTCTTGTAGTGCGCGAGGATGGATGACTAGTTCCTATCTATTTCTTCTTCTTTTCCATTGTCTTACACTCCGGAGGAGTAGTAAGGTCAATTTTTTTTGTGGGTGTAGGAGGGGAAACATCTATTTTACCCTTTGGATCATCAGACTTCTCCACTTTTACCTTTTTCAATTTAGTATCATCTTCCTTTTCTTCTACTGTTGATGCACTCTCAATTCCCAAAGAAATCTTTTATTGTCTTTCTTTTTCCAGGTTTGCTTGAGTTACTCCATGAATTTTCAATATCTTAGAAGTAACCTTAGCTACTTTTCTTTTAGTTGATGCACTATTTAGAACAACATCAACTTCTTTAGTTTTCTCTTCATAAGTCCCCCATCTTGGTTCATTAGGGTCCTTAGGTGCTGATAACAATACTTGAGCATATGCCTCTAGGATTGGCTCCTTGACCTCATATCCAAGTGGATGAATCCAATTTTTCCTTGGTTCAACTACTTCCATACATGTTGTATCAGTCTCTACCATAAAGAAAATGCTATCTTTGTCCTTTTCAACAATGATTTCTGGAATCCTATATCTCATCTGCATTTTGGCCCTAAATGTTTTCAATTCCAGTGTCATGTAGTCCTTTAGTGTGCTCTTTGTAGATGCCTTGAAGGATATATGTGGCATTGTGGGTAAACTTTTGTCCAAATACAAGTTGGAGAGCTTTCCAATTATGTGCAAGTACATGTATATGATCAAAGACCCAAATCTAAATATTTTGGTCTTGTCATGTTTAATGGCCTTGATGTTGTCTATTAGTTATGTTTCTAGGATCTCGCACAAATTAAATTCTCCATTTTATCTCACAAGTATTATTTCTACAAGAATTATGGCCGCTAACACACTATTCACTCTACTAGTGTGTTGAAACCTATACCCTAGTATCATAGACATCAATTTGATGTCATTTTCCTCTATAGGCTCTATAGTCATTCTGCACCTATCACTTCTTGATTTGCATGTTTTCTCAACAAGTTCTCTTACGTCCTTACCTACTGGAAGAAAATTGCCTTTCTTTGAGAGACCTATCATCTAATGAATTATGTCTCATGTGATCCTTACTGTAACTTCACCTATCTAGAATAGGTCATCATGAATCTTGCTAAGTAGAATCTTTATCCATTCGGACTCATAAAACTCATATACAGTCGCATATTCAATTATCAGGTGGTTTTCAAACTGTACATACTCATCCGGGAAGGTTTTATCTGGTTTCATCATGGTTTCTAAATTCATTCTTGTCCTATCAAGTCCTACTGGCTCCTTCTTACAATATATGTATGCACAGATGTCTTTGACATGCATAACACCCTTAGGTGAGCGAGAGAATGCCCCTTCTAGGTCATCCAATGTGGATTTGAATGGGTGCCTCTTAAATACATATCTTTTCTTCTCCGTAACATCAAATAAAATAGGAGTAGCCATCACTTACTTGTATATCTCTTTCTTAATGGTTTCCAAGAACTTCTAAATTGGCACGATAGATTAGGGCTTTCGCAACCAATCAAACACCCTGCTTTGCTAGTGAATCAATCTACAATCCTTCACAATCAACTGCTATGGATTTTGTGCTCTTCAATCACTTTGAACTTGAATTCAATGAGTGATCTACAAACTTTTGTGTACTTTAAAGTGAAAATTCTACCATTAATGCTTTCCACGTAAACCAGATTTTCATTAAAAATCTCCAACTTTCATTCTATTATCAATCAGCTAGTGTGCTCTTGCACATAAGTTTTTCTAGTCTCCAAAAGGTTAAGTCCAAAGGCACATACTCTGAGCATGAGTATATTGGCTATGTATAGGGGTTTAGAGCTAAATTAGCTCCCCCTATGACCTTGAGGGCCATTCCTCCAGATGTAGAGGGTGTGTCGACTGTGGATGCATCCAATACATTCTCATCAATCTTATCCTTCTTTTCCTCTGACCAAATCAAGCTCACATCTTCTGAAGCTTTCGCAAACTTGAATTCTCCTTCAGTATCTAGTATTGATTCTTCTGGCTATTTAGGGCTTTCCTGACTTTCCATTCTTGATCTATAGAACTTTGAGATGTGTCCAACCTTGTTACATGAGTGACAAATAACTAGAGGCCTTATATTCCTTGGTGCATTAACATGGGTTACCATTTTACACTGTCTAGCTAAGTGACCATTATAGTTACATATCTGACATGTAACATTCTAAAAAATTCTTACATTTGGCTAATTCTGATTTCTCTAATTATGCTGAGTCTTGTTCTTCTAACTTTTCTTACAATTCATAGCTCTATGACCAAAGTTATTGCATGAATAACGGTA
Source organism: Chamaecyparis obtusa (assembly GCA_027943335.1). Lineage (NCBI taxonomy): Eukaryota > Viridiplantae > Streptophyta > Pinopsida > Cupressales > Cupressaceae > Chamaecyparis > Chamaecyparis obtusa. The sequence continues at coordinate 1,849,895 of BSBK01001384.1, forward strand.
ACCATTGAAAGGTCTTACCTAAGTACAGTTCCTTGCTATATGTCCATGCTTGTTACATGCATAACAAGTTTGATCTACTAGCTTATGCTCATTCTTGGATGGTTCAACATGATCTTTAGTTTGACTTCCATTCTCCTTAGCATCTGTGGTGTCTTCTAGTACTTTCATTCTTGCTCGAATGTTGTCAATCTGATTTTGTGCTATATTGAATTCAATCTAGCTAGTATCTCCTTTAAGCTTCCAAGCATATAATTGAGATTCAATCAGATCCTTGCTTGTGTGTAATTTATCAATGTAATTCTTAGCCTCTTTCAATTCAGATTCCAAGCTTTCTTCATTGTTTCTTAGCTCCAAGATTTCCATGTTTTCTTGCCTCAATTATTCATTCAATTGAAGGTTCTCTTTGATCTGTTCATCATAGACTTCCTGATTGTTAGTTACCTTGTCATCCAATTCTTCAATTTGATCTTTCAGAGATGTATTCTCTTCATTTATCTTTTTGACCACAATCCCTAAATCAATAGTAGAACATTATTTCAAATCTTTTTTGAGTCTTTTGATGATTGTTTGAGCATCATTTAATTTTATTTTAATTCTTCAATTTCCTTTATAGATCTGTCCAGGTCTTCAAGAGAAGCTTCAAGACTTATTTTTAGATGTTTTATTTTGGTCTTGTCCATGATCTCATCAAGTGGTTAAACTTCTTTTCTGAGGACTAGAGCTCTGATACCAATTGTTAGGAATGGGAACACTGAGAGGTGGGGTGGGGGGGGTTTGAATCAGTGTTCACTATATTTGATGTTTTTCTTGTACTCTTTAATCAATGTTGAATGCTTAAGTATTTTTACTTAAAAATACAACATACAATACAATAAGCATTAGTAGGAAAAGGTTGCATTTTGTTGGTCTAATTAACACTACCTTGCAGGTTTTGTTAGTTTACATGTCCTTATTGCATTCATTTTAGATGTCATTATTGTACTCTAAGTATTGATTATTTTTTCCAAAAAAAATTCATAAATTCATAAATAATCATTACATTGTGCTTTCAAACTGAATGTGATATACAAATGTCCTTTCTTGTTCCATGTTTCATCAATAAATAGAGTACATTGCAGAATTAAAAGAAAGACTGAAGTATGGAATAGGGGTCCCATGCATTGCCTCTTGTATTGGTTTGTGTCAGCTCATTGTCTGCTTGGTCTCTGCATTTAGGTCTTCATGAGTCTGAGTCTCCATCTACATATAGGTCTTTAGGGTTTCATATCTGCATGAGAAAGGAAGATATGGTTAGATCCTATTGGATCTAAGCAATACATGAGAAACAAATAACATACTGTATCAATCAAGTTTTCAATACTAAAATCAATCTATAAGATTAAATGAAATAAGGAAATGTACACTGACACTCACTGCAAGGTACTGTTAAAGGGACTTGTTTCTGACTTGAAACCTTTTACTACTAATGATCAATGTGGTGTATGTTGTCCTTTTTATTAACCAGGTGTCTAAATTAAAGGGACTTAGTATGTTTCAAACTGAGAAAAATTTTTCAGATAATGTATTTCATAATGATGTTATTTGAGAGCTTAACAAATTATCTTGTAGATAACAGCTGACTGGTCTTCATATTCAGTCATTGTCAAAGATGCGGATCTAGCTGGTTTCCATGATATGCTATAGGAAATGCCAATGGTTACCAAATTTCCAATTCAAGATACAAATGGTACTGCATAAATGTTGGTACAAATATGTCCTTACTATTTCAAAGTACATTTTCAAATCATAAACATATTTGTTGCTGAATACAAAAGAGTGCTTCAAGATTAAGCTATAAAATCATAAAATGTTTACAGTTTGTTTTTATTAAGTGTCATGAACCCATGTTTGAGCCTCATTAGTTAACATTTTGATGTTTTTGAATGTCACGAGCCCGTGCTCGAACTTCATTAACAGTGAACAAACATTTTCATCTTGGTGTACTTATCATATTAAGTATAGATTCAGCATCAATGAGAATTGTATATAGTGGACAAAGCTATAGGATGCAAGTTGAACATAAAGTGGAAAATATGTATAAACTGGAATAGAGTATGTGTAGCTAATAGTGTAATATCATAAAGGAGAGAGTTACTTATCTACTATGGAAATAATGCTAGTTATGTGTTGAGCATCTCTTAGTCATAATCACCTTCTAAGGTTTGTGAAGGTTATGAGTGAAAGATGCAATAGTTTTATTTATAACTGATTATATCTTAAACATTTTTCACTCATAACCTTGCAACTTTAGTAAGTCATTAAAGGTTTTTTCATGGTTTCCTAGAGCAACTATCTGTCATGGCCAAGCTCATCATATATGGTTTGCAAAGAAACGAGTTCACCAATTCATCAAATTTATAGCTATTGATTACATAGGTTCTTTTCATGTCAGCAAAGTGAAACAATTTGGGTGCTATATGCTATAATCATGGTTTGTGTATAAGCTATGGAAAATCTGAGAGACCAAATTTAACACCACTGTGCAAAGTGAATTCAAATGTCCACACAAGTGTGGAATATGTGAACTTAATAAATAGTTAGCTTCATGTTACAATAGTGAAAGGTATGAAATGTTCATCAGTAAAAATCTTGAAGAAGGTCGAAAGAAGAAAATGTTTAGAGAAATCCTTTTTTGTTATATTAGTAGGTTCACTTTTAGATAAACCAAGTTCATTCTCATTCAGTGAATTCAAGCTTACAGGAAAAAAGTGTAACAGTCACTTTCAAATTAGACCCACAAGCTACATATTGGTCTTCCAATTATCAAAAAGTGTGAAGGTTTATTTTTTCTTTGGTAGATTGAAGAACTCTGTTAATTAGTAACAGTCACAACTTTATATGCCAAATAAAAATAATTTACAGTGGGTGCCATGACTATTACTAATTTAAAAATATGAAGCTAGTTTACAAATGTAAAGTTCACAGTTCTATGTGAATCAAAGAATGGAAATTGTGAATATAGCACATGATATATGATTGTCAATATTAGTAACAGTCAAAGCCGTGACTGTTAATATAGGTTGAACTCATGAAAAGAAAGGTAATCTTCAGTTGAAAACCCATGACTGTTGCTAGTTTATAAATATGAAGCTCACAATTTTACAATAGTCACAAATGGTCATACATGGTAAGGATGTATTCATAGCTTGCAAAAAAAAGTGTGTTGAGTAGTTTCGGGTTCATTAGATTTGAACCGATATATGGTATGCAACAAATAAACCAATAGTGGAGCCTAGATGTGAAATATGTGAAGCCCATTGAAATAAAACACAGATCTATAATATGAACAAATGAATCAAACCCATGGAGCCACAGATAAGTCATAGTCTGAAAGAATAAGAGTGCAAGAAAATAAAAGCCCTCATGAAGGCATGTCTGGGTTCAACAATGAAGCAAGATACATATCAAGTCACGACTGTGACTTATTCATGGATTCATAGTTAAGTAACAGTTATCTATTGAAAACAATAATAGTGATCATATATATAATGGGAAAAGAGGCCATAACTTATGTTGGGTTAAAGCTATAACTTCATGATATTTATTCCATAAAATAAGTTTTGTATGATAAACAAAGAGTTCTTAAGAAAACTTACAGTTTGCTGAACTTGAGTTTATAGTCAATGTCAAGTTCCCTATTTGAGATACAATCAATGCAAAAGTAGCAGTGATCTTCAGTATGACAGAGGGCTCAAGTTCAACAATGGAATCCTTTCACAGTCAAGCAAAGTTCCTTCAAGTATTTTTCAAAGGCTTATGCATGTTAGGGTTTCATTTCCCTTAAAATTCTTCGTGAAAGATGAAGAAAACACAAGTGCCGAGATCAAAATGAGAATAACTATTTGGAGTCCGCCAAGCAATTCAATGCCTTCAATGCATGTTAGTTCTTGCAGAGCCTCGAAACTGCTCATAGTGCCACCTTGCATTCTTATCTCCTTTTTTTTTGCATAGCATTGCAAGTGGATGAAGAGTCATGTCGACTTTCCCACATTGCATATAATTTACACTTAGAGTCCTTAATCTAAGTTAGGAGATAAGGGTAGGTTAGTTAATATTAGATTTTTATTTAATATTATTTATTTTCTTAATTTTGGCAATTTTCTTTGTAAAAGGATTTAATTCCTTATATTAGGCCAAAATTTAGGGAAGGGGCATTTAGAGGAAGCTTGTAAAAAGGCTTAGTTTGGCACATTTTTTGGCACATTTTTGGGCCAAAATTGGGCATTTTGGAAGGACTTAGGTTTTCAGATTTGAGGCATAGAGAGGATATAAAATTGATTTTTGATGATCAATTAGGGGTTGCAAATTTTGGAGAGAGGGCATATAGTGAACATATCATTCCTAAGTGCTTTGGGAGGCCATTTTTGTAACCATTTTGTCAGATTTTTGAAGGAATGAACCAGATATTTTGACTTATATTTGTGAATTTGTTTCTGTATTGGATCCTGTTTTCATCTTTTCTAACAAGTGTCAAATCATTTATTATCTAAAGGAAGTGAGTAGATTTCTGTTCCTTCTCAAGATAATCAATTGTTCAAAGGCCTTGTGTGAGAAATGTATGTTTGTTAATTATCCAAGCTGTTTGTGGTAAAACCCTGATAGTATGCATCTATTAACCTATATGTTGAGCAGAGATTGAGAGTGTTAAGATCTTCACTTGTGAGTCAAGATTGAAGTTTCATGTTTTTGCAAAGTCTGAAGTATTCATTGGTGTATCACCCTATTCTTTTAGTTATAGTATTCTTTTCCCTTTCCCCAACAATTTGTAGAGTAGGAAAGTGATATTCCATATTTTATAGGAACCGTCCTAAAATTTGGAGATTCCTCTTCATTCATAGTCTACCCACGGCTAGGAGAGGTTTCAATTGTTAGGATAGAATTGTTGTTTTTCCTTAATGCCTAATTTAAGGTAACAATTCTAAGCCTGAATAGTTTTTGGCACGCCCGGTGGGACCACAAACTACTTCTCAATTCTGAGCTGTTAGATTTATGGTTGTTTCAAATTTTAGTTGCAGCTATAAGTGTGGATTTTAATGAGCAGAACTCCAACAAGATCAAATAAGGAAGGTTTTGTGTATCAAGAGTTACAACCAAGCAGAAGGGGATGAAGATCATCTAGAGGTGGAAGAACATTGCATGATCAAAGAGGTACTTCTTTGAATTCATATTTCTCATCATTTGATAATCCTATTTTCGAAAGACAAGCTATAAATTCAGAACAACTCGAGGTTATCATTAAGGAGCTCAATCTTCCTAAAGATCTAGACATTCCTAATCATACCGGATTAGAATTTCCAAGTATTGAAAATTTATCTATAGATAATTCTATTCTCGGAGCATCTGTAAGTGGTACTATAGTAACTCCTCAAAATCTAAAGACTTATCAAAGGAAGGTAGCTCAATCTTCTCAATCATTTGTTACACCAGCTATTCAGTAGCAAGCTCCTCCACATCAAGCAATGGTTATGAATTTTCCATTTGTCACATTTAATCAAGGCAATCCTTTGAGGATTGCAAATCACAATAATGTTCCATTAGCTACTCTTAAAGGCTTACCATCATTCACTGGAGAAGGATCAGTAATAGCCATTGAACACATCAAAGATGTTGCAAATCTTTGCAACGTTCATCATGTTACAAAAGAAGAAGTAGCTTTGAAGCTATTGGCTGCATCACTCAAGTGTAAAGCCCTTGATTGGTTTAGAACCCTTCCGGTAGATTCTATTGCTACTTGGGATACTCTAGGTGAAAGGCTATCCAAATTTTTTGAGGAAAATTTTGATAACTTGTCTCTTATGGAACAATTAACTACAATCAAGAGAGCCCCACAAGAGGAGATGAGTGATTTTAATCTTTGTTTTCAGAAGACTTGGAATCAAATCCCTGTTATAGTAAGACCTTCAGCTGAATATGCATTTTTATATTATTTGAAGAGTCTGAATAGTGATATCTCTGTAATGATTCAATCTATGGGAGGTAATACTTTACCTCAAGCTTTTGATACTACTATTAGGGTAGAGAATAGTCTTATCCAGGCAAGAAAGATAGCTCCTAGGCCTCCTATGCCTTTCTTTCCTAATATACAGTCTAATATGTCATTGGTAGTTCCACCATTATCTATTGTCCCATCTTATAAACCTTTAGAAATAACTTCTACAGCTCCTCTGAATGAATTACAGACTATTAAGGATAGTCAACAAAAAATTGCAAATCTATTGTAATCTTTTGGTAATGATTTAGTAGCTCTTAAGAGGAATCAAGCTCAGGAAAACCCTGCGATTCAAAATTAGTTTGCTGGTTCTTCTTCACAATATCCTAGTCAACCTAATTTTCAAGCTAATAGGCAGCAATTTCAAGGAAATACTAATGCAAACAAGTAGAATTGGAATATGAGACCAAATAAACAGTATAATCTAGTACCTCTTAATACTGTTAGGGATATTGGGCCTACTCAGAATAATATTGCTACTGACTGGTGTTTTCCATGCAATGAGCCACATGATCAGTCTACATGTTCTAATGGATTTCTAAATCAAGCTCTTATGGTACAAAATTCAATGAATTCACAACAGAATGTGTCTGTTGAAGAGGTCCAAAATCAATCAGACCAAAGTGCTATAGATACTAGATTTTTAAATTGGCAAGAGGAAGAATTTTGTGGACTTAATGAAGATTCATCAATTGCAATAAATACAAGAGAAAAAAAGAGAGCTCTTTAAGCTGATCAATCTACTGGGAATGTTTCTTCTCCACCAGTTTCTATTTTAAAGAATCTGTCAATTTCCACTAATAAAGATCAAACTCAAAGGAATGCTAATCAGAGTTCTCCTAGATCATCACATAAGGTACAATTTACTATTCCATTCAATATTGTTGATACAATGAATAAAACAAATGTTACTTTGTCTGCATGGGAAACTCTGTCTATTCTAGGACAGATTGAAATTTTGAAAGAAGAGTTGTCCAAGTTGGCAATTAATTCTCAACAAATAGTACATCAGTCACCAAGCATGGTCATGACTAATTTTGAGCCTCCTAAGGTTCAGGAAAAGCCATTAAAAGCAGATAAAAAGCCTGCTAAAGTTCAACAGCTAGTAACACCAAAAGTCAAGAAGGCTGCAAACATTGAAAAAATAGTAATAACTACTGATAAGAAACTATCAAGTGTACAAAAGACATTAGATAATGAAGGTAAGAAATCTTCAAATGAAAAGCCTCCTCCTTTTTATGTCTCCTTGATTATTGGAAATAAATTAGTTCATAATTGCATGGTTGATAATGGTGCAACCAGTACTGTCATGCCCAAGAAAGTGGCAGATTTAGTAAACTTAAAATATGAGCCTCTAGACAAGGGTGTGGTCCAGCTGGACGGAACTTCTGTTAAGACTTTAGGAGTTATTAAAAATGCAAGTTTGACCCTGCATTCCTACCCAAATTTTTCAATTCCACAGGACATATATGTTATTGATTTACCAGCATATTTCACTATGTGTCTATCTAGAGATTTCACAGCCAAAATAGATGGCTATTTTTCATCAGATTGGTCACATTTGTACTGTAGAACTAGATATGGTACTAAGGTAACCATAAGATCAGAATTATTGGCCAAAAATCACATAGAGCCTTATAATCCAAGTCCTATTAATGCAAGTTGTGTGATCATGGATCAAGATGAAATTACTAATTATTCAGCGTATAATACTCAAACTAAAGCATATCTAGATATTGTTCTAGATGAATGGGCTACTAGGAATGAACAAAATGATGACATGTTTGATACTGGTTTTGGAAACTACATGATTTTAGAATCTAATTCAGTAGTTCCTAATTTGATTGAAGATTTGGAATCTAAATCTGATGTGTCTAACCAGCTTTTGGATTTGTATTTTGATGGGTCAAGGAATAAGGATGGATTTGGTGTAGTGGTTATACTAGTATCACCTGATGGTGATAAATTTTATGCTACTTTTAAGTTGTCCTTTCCTTGTTCTAACAATGTGGCTGAATATGAGAGTTTGATCTAGGGATTAGAGTGGGCAAGATTGAGAGGTATCAAGTGTCTGAGAGCATTTGGTGATAGTGAGCTTATTGTTAAGTAGGTGAGAGGCATAAATACTATTAAAAATGATCTTCTTAAGATGTATAAATCTAGAGTTTATGATATTCTAGATGAATTTGATGCTTTCAACCTGATTTCAATTCCTAGAAGGGAAAATATACATGCTGATAGGCTGGATGGTATTGGTGCTCATATTGCAATAATGGAAAATAAAGGAATAATTTCAGACTAGTCACACATTAAGATAATTGTTAGGCCATCCATTCTGAATAATGACACTTACTGGAAAGTTTTCAATACTGATGAACATATCCTAAGTTTTTTGATAGAAAGAAATGGTTTTTCAACTTCAAGAGATAACAAAAACATTCAGCAAAGGGAAGACCAGATTATTAAATTGAAAACCAATAAGCTTCCAAAGGGATTAGTTAGCTTGGAATCAGCTTTTAATTATGATGATCAGTTTAGGAAGGGTAAAACTAGCTTGCTGATTAAAGAAGATCATTATGAAGAAGTAGAAATTTTCAGAGAAACGGTTGAAGGTTGGTAAAATAAATTCTCCTAAAGAAAAATAACTATTTATTGATCTTTTTAGAGAATATAATGATGTTTTTTCATGGGATTATTCTAATCTAAAGGGTTTTGATCCCTAATTAACCCAACATACTATAGAATTGGAGCCTAATGCTAGGCCAATTAGACAAAAGCAAAGACCTATAAACCCCAAATTAGATCCATTAATGTTAAAAGAGTTGAGAAAACTCCTAGATGGTGGTATTATATTTCCTATTAAGCACACATCTTGGGTTGCTAACTTATTTCCAGTAAGGAAGAAGAACAGAGAGATAAGACTTTGTGTAGACTTTAGAAACCTTAATAGGGCATCTCTGAAAGATAGACATCTTCTTCCTTCCATGGAATAGATTTTACAATATGTTTCAGGTTCTGAGAGATTCTCACTTTTAGATGGATATTCTGGTTATAACCAAATTTTAGTCAAAGAATCTGATCAGTTTAAAATAGCTTTTACAACTAAATGGGGTACCATGGCTTATAGAAGAATGCCATTTGGGTTATAAATGCTGGAGCTACTTTTCATAAAGCAATGGACATGGCTTTCAAGAATTTAATGTATAAATTTGTTCTAGTATACCTAGATGATGTTGCAATTTACAACAAGGTTGCAAATTAGCACATTGATCATTTGACATAGATATTATAGAGATGTAGAGAATTCAAAATTTATTTAAATCCTAAGAAATTTGTGTTTGTAGTTCATGAGGGAAAACTCTTAGGATATCAGGTGTCTAAGGAGGGAACCACAATAGATCCTGAAAGAATTCATGTGATTCTTGAGCTTTCATTGCCTAAACACAAGAAATGATTGCAGAGTTTTATTGGGAGAATTAATTTTGTAAGGAGGTTTATCCTTGATATTACAAACCTACTAAAACCATTGACCACAATGGTTAAAAAGGATATTCCTTACAGCTAGACTAATGAAGGAAAATATTTTTTTGAATTGATAAAACAGGCTTTGTCTTCAGCCCCTACTCTTGTTAATCTTGATGTTACTAAAGATTTTATTTTGTATGCCTATGGTGGTTTTGATACTATTTCAGCTATGTTGGTTCAAAAGAATGATCTAAAACAAGAGCAACCAGTTGCTTTTTTCAGCAAAGGTATGGATGACTATGAGAAAAGGTACACTTTTATTGAAAAACATGTACTTGCTATTATTAAAGCTTTGAAGAAGTTTAAGCATTTAATTTCTAGAAATAAAGTACACTTAATGGTTGTTCATCCTAGCATCAAAAAGTTTTTGCTGAACAAGGATGTGAATGAAAACAGGGTCGGTTGGATAACAAGGGTTATGGAGTATGATGTACAGATTCATGTAACTAAGCTAATTAGAGGCAAGGGCCTTTGTACTCAAATGATAGAAGAGGAAGAACAGATTGAAGCTTCTAAAGAATCTAAAAATTTACAAGTTGATATTGTATTATTCAATGATCCTATGACTTGGTTGTCAGATATGACCAGATTCTTGCAAATTGGACAATGCCCAAGTAATCTTGATAAGGCAAAAAGGAGGTACTACAGGTTACAATCTATTCCCTATGTTCTTATTGATGGTGTTCTATATAGAAAAGACTATTCTGGAATGTTTCTTAAATGTATTGATTCACTAGATCAAGGTAGAATTTTATCTGAGTTTCATGATGGATCTTGTGGAGGACATTTTAGTCCTAAAACTACAGCCTGGAAAATACTAAGGGTAGGCTATTATTGGCCTGATTTATTTAAGGATGCTCATGTTTGGGCCACAAAATGTCAGAAATGTGCACTTTTTGCAGGAAAACAAAGGCTGGCAGCACTTCCATTAAAACCAATTGTGGTTAATCAGCCATTTACTAAGTGGGGTATAGACTTTATTGGTCCTATTAATCCTAATTCTAGTGCAGGTCATAAATGGATTTTGACTGCTACTGATTATTTTACAAGATGGACTGAGGCTATTGCACTAAAGGAGGCTTCTGGACCTGCTGTGTTAAAGTTCTATGAAGATATTACAACCAGATTTGGAGTTCCTCAATCGATTATTTCTGACAATGCTATGGTTTTCATTGGTTTAGCTATTACAGAATGGGTTGTAAAGAATGGGATTTATTTAAACACTTCTTCTAACTGTTATCCTTAGGGTAATGGTCTTGCAGAATCTACAAACAAAAATATAATTAGAATTATCAAAAAGACTCTACAGGAAAATAAGAGAGATTGGCATTCTAAATTAAAGGTAGCCTTATGGTTGGATAGGATTACACCTAAATAGGTAATTGGGAATTCCCCTTATGTCTTGGTTTATGGTAAAGAGGCCAGATTGCTAGTTTCTACTAAATTTCCAGTCTTGCAGCTGGCCTATCAAATGTTATTATTTGGAGAAGAAGATACCCTTAAACTAAGGTACGTCGATTTGTTATAGCTTGAAGAGGACAGGAGAAAAGCATTGGATACAATGGAACTTAAGCAAGCACAAACTAAAAGATCTTTTGATAAGAAAGCTAAGTTCAAAGAATTTAAGGAAGGATATTTAGTACTCAAGTGGGATGTGCTAAAGAGCAGGCTAGGGTAGCATGATAAGTTCAATAATTTTTGGTCAGGCCCTTCTGTTATAATAGCCTGTAAGGACAATAATGCTTTAGAGTTGTCCACAACTGAAGGGGAAGAATTGTAGATTCTAGTTAATGGAATACACCTCAAGCTTTTCTTTGAGGGTTAGGTTTGTTTCAGTTTTTCAAATTCAATAAGCGTTGTCCAAGCACTAGGTCATTAGGTTGCATTGAGTCTAGTTTAGATGCATTTTAATTTTCAATAAAGGTTGCATTCATGGTTCAATTTTCCTAAATTTTGTTTCCCTATGATAAGACTACAGGTCATGTTTAGTAGGAAGACATCCAACAGAAGTCGCCAAAATTGTTACTAAAAAATACAGCATACAATACAATAAGCATTAGTAGGAAAAGGTTGCATTTTGTTGGTCTAATTAACACTACCTTACAAGTTTTGTTAGTTTACATGTCCTTATTTCATTCATTCTAGATGTCATTATTGTACTCTAAGTATTGATTATTTTTTCCAAAAACAATTCATAAATTCATAAATAATCATTACATTGTGCTTTCAAACTGAATGTGATATACGAATGTCCTTTCTTGTTCCATGTCTCATCAATAAATATAGTACATTGCAGAATTAAAAGAAAGACTGAAGTATGGAATAGGGGTCCCATGCATTGCCTCTTGTATTGGTTTGTGTCAGCTCATTATCTGCTAGGTCTCTGCATTTAGGTCTTCATGAGTCCAAGTCTCCATCTGCATCTAGGTCTTTAGGGTTTCATAGCTACATGAGAAAGGAAGATATGGTTAGATCCTATTGGATCTAAGCAATACATGAGAAACAAATAACATACTGTAGCAATCAAGTTTTCAATACTGCAATCAATTTGTAAGATTAAATGAAATAAGGAAATGTTCACTGACACTCACTGCAAGCAACTGTTAAAGGGACTTGTTTCTGACATGAAACCTTTTACTACTAATGATCATTGTGGTGTATGTTGTCCTTTTTATTAACCAGATGTCTGAATTAAAGGGACTTAGTATGTTTCAAACTGAGAAACCTTTTTCAGATAATGTATTTCATAATGATGTTATTTGAGAGCTTAACAGATTATATTACAGATAATAGCTGATTGGTCTTCATATTCAGTCATTGTCAAAGATGTAGATCTAGCTGGTTTCCATGATATGCTACAGGAAATGCCAATGATTGCCAACTTTCTAGTTCAAGATACAAATGGTGCTACATAAATACTGGTACAAATATGTCCTTACTATTTCAAAGTACATTTTCAAATCATAAACATATTTGTTGCTGAATACAAAAGAGTGCTTCAAGATTAAGCTATAAAATCATAAAATGTTTACAATTTGTTTTTATTGAGTGTCATGAACCCATGTTCAAACCTCATTAGTTAACATTCTGATGTTTTTGAATGTCACAAGCATGTGCTCGAACTTCATTAACATTGAACAAACATTTTCATCTTGTTGTACTTATCATATTAAGTGTAGATTTAGCATCAATGATAATTGTATACAAAGGACAAAGCTATAGGATGCAAGCTAAACATAAAGTGGAAAATATGTATAAACTGGAACAAAGTATGTGCAGCTAATAGTGGAATATCATAAAGGAGAGAGTTACTTATTTGCTATGAAAATAATGATAGTTATGTGTTGAGCATCTCTCAGTCATAATCACCTTCTAAGGTTTGTGAAGGTTATGAATGAAAGATGCAATAGTTTTATTTATAACTGATTATATCTTTAACATTTTTCACTCATAACCTTGCAAACTTTAGTAAGTCATTAAAGGTATTTTCATGGTTTCCTGGAGCAATTTTCCATCATGGCTGAGCTCATCATATATGGTTCACAAAGAAATGAGTTCACTAGTTCATGAAATTTATAGTTGTTGATTACACAGGTTCTTTTCATGTCAGCAAAGTGAAACAATTTGGGTGCTATATGCTATAATCACAGTTTGTGTATAAGTTGTGGAAAATCTGAGAGACCAAATTTAACACCACTATGCACAGTGAATTCAAATGTCCACACAAGTGTGGAATATGTGAACTTAACAAATAGTCAGCTTCATGTTACAATAGTGAAAGGTATGAAATGTTCATTAGTAAAAAGCTCGAGCAAGGTCGAAATAAGAAAATGTTTAGAGAAATCAATTTTTGTTATATCAGTAGGTTCACTTTTAGATAAACCAAGTTCATTCTCATTCAGTGAATTTGAGCTTTCAGGAAAAAAGTGTAACAGTCACTTTCAAATAAGACCCACAAGCTACATACTGGTCTTCTAGTTATCAAAAAGTGTGAAGGTTTATTTTTTCTTTGGTAGATTGAAGAAATTTATTAATTAGTAACAGTCATGGCTTTATATGCCAAATGAAAATAATTTACAGTGGGTGCCATGGTTATTACTATTTTACAAATATGAAGCTAGTTTACAAATGTAAAGTTCACGGTTCTATGTGAATCAAAGAATGGAAAATGTGAATATAGAACATGATATATGATTGTCAATATTAGTAACAGTCAAAGCCGTGACTGTTAATATAAATAAGTTTTGAGTCAAGTTTGTATTCAATGCCAAGAAAAAAGCAAACTGTGACTATTAATGTAAACAATAGTGGTTTCCATGAGTGATATTATGGAGCAAACTCACGATGTTTGTATCAAATAAAAGAGTATCATTCACCCGATACCAACAGTGGAGCCCAAATGTGAAATATGTGAAGCCCATTGAAATAAAACACAGATCTATAGTATGAACAAATGAATCAAACCCATGGAGCCATGGATAAGTCATAGTCTAGAAGAATATGAGTGCAAGAAAATAAAAGCCCTCATGAAGGCATGTCGGCGTTCAACAATGAAGTAAGATACATATCAAGTCATGACTGTGACTTATTCGTGGATTCATAGTTAAGTAACAGTTATCTATTGAAAACAATAACGATGATCATATATATAATGGGAAAAGAGGCCATAACTTATGATGGGTTAAAGCTATCACTTCATGATATTTATGCCAAGAAATAAGTTTTTTATGATAAACAAAGAGTTCTTAAGAAAACTTACAATTCACTAAACTTGAGTTTATATTCAATGTCGAGTTCCTTGTTTGAGATACAATCAGTGAAGAAGTAGCAGTGATCTTTAGTATGACAAAGGGCTCGAGTTCAACAATGGAGTCCTTTCACAGTCAAGAAAAGTTCCTTCAAGTAGTTTTCAAAGGCTTCTGCATGTTAGGGTGTCATTTCCCTTAAACTTCTTCGTGAAAGATAAAGAAAACACAAGTGCTGAGATCAAAATGAGAATAATTTTTTGGAGTTTGCCAAGCAATTCAATGCCTTCAATGCATGCTAATTCTTATAGAGCATCGAAAACTGCTCATAGTGCCACCTTGTGTTCTTATCTCCTTGTTTTTTGCATAGCATTGGAAGTGGATAAAGAGTCATGTCGACTTTCCCACATTGCATATAATTTACACTTAGAGTCCTTAATCTAAGTTAGGAGATAAGGGTAGGTTAGTTAATATTAGATTTTTATTTAATATTAATTTATTTTCTTAATTTTGGCAATTTTCTTTGTAAAAGGATTTAATTCCTTATATTAGGCCAAAATTTAGGGAAGGGGCATTTAGAGGAAGCTTGTAAAAAGGCTTAGTTTGGCACATTTTTTGGCATATTTTTGGGCCAAAATTGGGCATTTTGGAAGGACTTAGGTTTTTGGATTTGAGGCATAGAGAGGATATAAAATTGATTTTTGATGATCAATTAGGGGTTGCAGATTTTGGAGAGAGGGCATATAGTGAACATATCATTCCTAAGTGCTTTGGAAGGCCATTTTTGTAACCATTTTGTCAAATTTTTGAAGGAATGAACCAGATATTTTGACTCATATTTGTAAATTTGTTTCTATATTGGATCTTGTTTTCATCTTTTCTAACAAGTGTCAAATCATTTATTATCTAAAGGAAGTGAGTAGATTTCTATTCCTTCTCAAGATAATCAATTGCTCCAAGGCCTTGTGTGAGAAATGTATGTTTGTTAATTATCCAAGCTATTTGTGGTAAAACCCTGATAGCATGCATCTATTAACCTATATGTTGAGCAGAGATTCAGAGTGTTAAGATCTTCACTTGTGAGTCAGGCATGTTTTTGCAAAGTCTGAAGTATTCATTGGTGTATCACCCTATTCTTTTAGTTATAGTATTATTTTCCCTTTTCCAAACAATTTGTAGAGTAGGAAAGTGATATTCCATATTTTATAGGAACCGGCCTAGAATTTGGAGATTCCTCTTCATTCATAGTCTACCCACAGCTAGGAGAGGTTTCCATTGTCAAGATAGAATTGTTGTTTTGCCTTAATGCCTAATTTAAGGTAACAATTCTAAGCCTGAACAAGTACTAAAATGAATATTCACATAAACAAAAAACATGAACTCAACACATAACACCAATATGATTATGGGGAAATCTAAATAGGTAAAAACCCTAGTGGGAATTGACACCAACTAATATTATGTACTAGTGTTTTATGATCCTTGTTAGAAGATCCTTAACCTTGTTAGGAGTTGTCTTTACATTACATTTAGTATAGTGACCTAGTCAAGGGTCAGACCCTGTTAGGAGTCTTTTACAATAACCCTATTAGGGGTGTGGACACACTATCCTAGAGCTCACTACTCAAGTGGTGAAGGCTACAACCTTCTGATCTCAGATACACACTATATCTCCTGGATGAACCTGCACTATGACATTGCTTGTCTAATCAGTTCCTTTGATGCACTGATGCTTTGACCTCTTGCAAAGCTCTAATACATCTCAAAAAATCTTTGCATAATTCTTCTCTTCTTATTTCAACTCTATAACAACTTCTATGACTAATTACAAGGGTGCATCTAATATTTAAATGCACATACAAAACAATTAACTAGGTCGGCCCTTTAACCGATTACATATAACACTTCCAAGTGAATTGGCTCAAGCGCGTTTACAAATAAAGTTAATTACATGTCTATAACCTAATTACAATAGGTGCATAGCCTTTACAAAACAATAACATAGTCGCTAATCAAATTATTATCAGTCAACTGCATACTCTATTCTGTTCTGGCTTTTACTGCCTATGTAACTTTAACTATCTGTAACTTCGTCATACTTGCATACCTGATTATGTGCTCATAGACTAAGCATGAATACACTCTTACCAACTTATCTTCTAGGGAACATACCATAACTTGGTAATACGCACGTGCGTTGATGCTTTGAACTAATGGTGCTTTGTTAACTATCTAGTCTTTTGTACTTAGCCACTTTTTGATCTTTTGATGAGGTGTGCTGACTCCAAAACACTATATTACTTTGTTGCCATAATGAAAACACTATATATAGTCATATAAAATAGTATAGTCAACTTTCCAACAACATATGCATTTACCTTAGCACAAACTAGATAAGGTCTGAATGCAATTTTAGGAACATATTAATATGAGGCACATATTATTTCACATTTTGAAAAATGTTTTAAGAGGGAAATGTATTATGTTTGAAACTTGAGAATCAAGATTCATTTAAAATATAAACATATATTATCTTGTATAAATGGATTTTAGGGTTGCATTATTAATAGTACTTCTATACATTGCGGAAAATATTTCTATGTTATCCCCCTGGGTTTTTTCATTTTGAAATATTATTGCCTTTTAAAATAAACTATGGAATGTTACTCAGCTTATGTTTGAAAGTGTTATTAAATTTCACTAAGCCTTAGGTTAGAACTTTATTTAGAGTTATCTAATTTCTAATTTGATGTGTAGGAGATTTTGATAACCAAACCAATTACCCAAGGAATTGACGAACACATATCTTATTGTTCATAAATACGGGAAATGTTTTTTCCTCAAACCATTTATATGGTTAAATTATTGTAAATTTTTAGGGTTAGTTGTAGGATTAGGTTTTTGTGAAAAGGTGTGACTTTTCACAAGAAACCTTTGAAATAGATATAAATATTGAATGATTTGAGATAAAAAAAATAACACGACAATTTTGGGAGAAAAACTCTAGCAACTACAATTCTGAACCATTATATACACATTTTTGAACACCAAATGAGATAAGTTGTTTTCCATTTATTTGAAGTTATATGTTAGTATTTTCAATTAGTCCTTCAGATACTCTGTGTATCAGAATGTTTCACTGTGTTATATTCCCTGAATATTATAATTTGAAGTTAATATATAGCTTGAATATCAATTGTAAGATCTGTGTATCTACCATTGTTCTTATTGGTCTCTTAATTTGAGTTAAATTCGATAGGATTAGTTATATAAATTGATTTGAATTATAAATCAAGTGGAAGCCTATGGAATGATAGTCTTTCTTTATTACAAGTAAGTTTTTAAAACTATCTCTAATTGTACGTAGGATTGAGAATTTCTGACTCTATAACCCAAATATTCAGTAGGCACTAATCTTCTATTTGTTTGAAATTGTTATTTGGTTTTTCTTTTGTAGTTCGTAAATAAATCTGATTACCTTTTCTAAAGCATTTTCAATTAGGATTCTTAGTGATAATTCAGTTTTAGTTTAGATTTTATAAATTAAAAGCTATCAAGAGATTATATTGTTTTCCTCCAAAGATCATTTACCACTTTGGAAGGAACCTTGTTCGTCTGTGTATGCAATTGTGCAACATTAGGAATTTGATAATTTAAGGTGATTTTAGGCCTACAAGCCTTGGCTTGATTGAGCTAGAATTATAGAGGTACTAGTGTGTGCTTGTTAGTTGGACAAAAATGGTCCATCAGTTTTGGGCACCAACAAATTGGTGACTCTGCTAGGGAGATCTGCTCATAATATATATTGTGAAGTTACCCAAAATTTTAGATTTCACAGATCAAAATCATAAAGTATTTATATTAGTTATTTGGAAGCACATTCTACTAGAAGAAAGAACCCAAAAGCAAGATATTCTTCGAATGATGTGGTGACTCTATTCAATAAAGAATTTCAATCAGTCACTCTACTAAGGAAGAAGACCAAGAAGGAGATAAGTAATTTTTTCCTCATTGAAAGAGGTGGCGACACTATTGACAAGAACCTAATGTATAAAGAAACAAGTTATTACCAATTTAGATATTCAGAATGTATCAGAATAAACAACCATTTCAAAGAAAACCATTTATTCCAGATGGTATCAGGCTATTGGAGGGGATTCCATTGTATTCCTTTTAAGTTTCTCCCTAAGTTTTCACATCTTGTACCAAAGTGCCATGGAGAATGGGATGAATCAACAGTTGAACATTTGGATGCATTTTATGCATTTATAGAGAACTATGAGATTTGTGCAGAAGATCAGGTAATGAAACTATTTGTCAGGACATTAGAAGATAATGCAAGAGAGGCATATGAATCATTACCTACACAAAGTATTTCATCTTGGAAAGAATTTGAACAATGGTTTCTATATGAATTCCATGATGCAAGAGATGAAGATAACATGTGTTATGAATAGTGTGAAGACCGAAGTTGCAGCATGGAGGAGGATATTAAAATGTCTTTACTTGATGCCTTTTTCAATTTGGAAAGGTATGAAGGTGAATCTATGATACAATTGTTCATGAGGATGTGTGATGTTTATCAGGAGATACCTTCAAAGGTCAAACCTTCATCTCACGTAATATGCAATAAAATACATGAATTAGGGATTACTCATGATTCTCGGGCATGTAGTTATTTAAAGTATATATATGATAAAATAAAGGTATAAAATAATGAATACAACATGAAACATATAAGAGATGAGGCCCTGGATTCTAATGAAGAAGAAAGTTTGAATTAGATGGAAGAAGATTTTGTCCAAGGTGAGACATGTGTGGAAATGGATATAAGATGTTATGAACAAGAAGAAATCTATATGGAGGAAGAATCTTATATATCCCCTCTGGATGAATTTCTTAATTTGGAAAGATAAGAGGGTGAGTCCACATCCTATTTGTTCATAAGGATGATGGGTTTCTATCTAAAGATACCTTCAGATATTGCACCTTCAAGTAGGGAATTTCTAAGATGGCTTGATGATTTTGAGGTCTCTTTAGATGACCCTGATTTGAAGATCCTTTTTCAAAAAGTAAAAGAATATAATGAATACAATGTGAAACATAAAAATGCTATTTCATATCCAAATATAGAAGAAATTTTGGACCAATTTGGAGAAGAAACCACCCATGATGATACTTGTATGACATCAAACAACAGTGAATATAAAAATGAGGAAGAGGATTCTCTTAGTGAGGAAGATATTTCAGCCTTGTTCAACATAGAATATCATAAACATATTGAGAGGAACAACCTAAATTTTTTTCTCAATCCATCATGGTAAACAAGTTGATAGATCAACACATATTCAGGGGGTACTAGATGAAGGATATGATAATTCCCAAGGATCAAATTGTGGAGATGAAATAGAACTGCATGAACATGAGGAACTTTCAGGAAATAATGTTAATGAAGATATTAGTCTTGTTGATGAAACACTTGATGATCCAAATGAAAGATCTCATGGATGTATGCATGAATTCTTTATGACCTTGAACCCATTGTTTGAAGAGGATACAAAGGAAGATATGTCCAAGTTCTCTATGTTCATGAATTCGTTGTTTGAGGAAGATATTTTATGCAATCAAATCCATTGACATCATGATGAAGATAACAAGCCTAATGATGATTTTCAAGATGATGAAACTCAAAATATTTGTGGGGAAGTGTATTCAAGAGGTGATACATCTTTCAGTTCATCCTATGAACAAAAGTTGTATCAAAGATGTGAAGATAAGATGGTATCAGCCAGACATAATGAGGAGAACGTGTTGAGGAATAGTGCTGAAATTTTTCCAAATATCCTATCTAATTAGATTCTTGATAAAACTATAGTAATGTCTCCTAAATATGAGTTATCTTCAAAACTATTTTATGATGAGAAAAACCATATGGAGTATAAGGAAAAAGAAAATTATGAGCAAGAAGTTGTCCAAGTAATGAAATTTTGTTTTGATACAACTGGTCTAATGCATAGAGATCCTTCATTCAACAAAAATCATGATGCACTTAATGATTCCTCAAAGACAAAACAAAGGTCAAATACCAAGGACCACATTGATAAAACAATGAGAATTTTCCATAAGTAAGATGCACCCAATGCAGGAAGGAGGGAGTTGTTGCATGATCAGAATCAAGTGTTTGATAGGGGAAAATGTTGATTCTATGTTTTGGTGGCCCAAGGCCACCAAAGGAGATTTGACTTGATTATTGAAATATGTAGCAACTCTATAGTCTAATGGACTTCATACTTGGTCTACTTCTACCAGAGATAGTTGGATTCTCGCTATGCTCACATGGAGCATATGTCCTTAGAAAGAGCCTGTTGGAGCTCAAAATTTTGGGCAAAATTTGGAGTCATATATAGTGATAAAACCCTAAAAAATTACCTCTTAAACTCCATAAAAAATAATTAATGGAGTACATGAAATGGGATGAAAAAATTATATTAATTTTCAATTAAAAAGTTGAGAGATTAAGGAAGGAAGCTCTGTGACAGGAAAAATCAAAATTTTGTGATCAAAGCCTTCAGAAAATGCTAGAATCTTGACTTTCTACAAAGATGATGCCGATAAAGGATGAAGATGGTCGATTTTTAAAAATCTAAAAATGACCCAGTTCGAGAAATCAAATTTTCTATCTCCACTAAAAATCTTATCTTTCCACAAGGTGTTTTGGTTTTTCAACCAGACCCAAATCTGAAAGTTAGGTAGTTATTTTTTAGTTAGTTTATTATTATTTTTAAATGATTTGTAATAAGGGTTGTGTCTTTTCACCCTAAAGAGGTGTGAAAGCCACTCAAAAACATATGTATACATAATGTAAAATGTAGAGACAAGATAATACAAGATATATTTTGATAGAATAGAATTTCATAAACAACTACAACTATGAACTCTTATGTACCAGTGTTTCAACATTAATAATGATAAGTGCCATTTCATTTTATTTGTGGTTATAAGTTATATGTTGTCAATTAGTCTTTCATATATTATATTAAATAGAGTGTTCACTATGTTAAATTCCTTGAGTATCGTAATTCAAAATTAATATATATAGCTTAAATACCAATTAGAAGATCTGTGTATCTTCTCTTGTTTTTATCGGTCTCTTAATTTGAGTTAAATTTGATAAGATTAGCTATATAGATTGATTTGAACTATAAGTCAAGTGGAAGCCTGTGAAGTGATGGTCTTGTCTTATTAAAGAAAGTTTTTAAAACTATCCCTGATCATATGTAGGATTGAAAGTGTTTTGACTCTATAACCCAAATACTTAGAAGGCACTAATCTAATCTTTAATTGGAAATTGTCACATTAAGTTCATCTATAGTTTGTAGATCAATAAATTATTATTTCAAAAGCATTAATTTTAGTCCTTAGTATAATCCATTTTAGTCAAGTTTTATAGAGTAGAGATTATCAGAAGATTTGTTGCTTTCCTCAAAGGATCATTCACCACCTTAGGAGGAACTTTGTTTTGTGTACGCAGTTGAGCATCATAGTGAATTTGATAGTTCAAAGTGAAATTAGGCCTACCAGTCTTGGCTTGATTAAGCCAAAATTGCAAATGTATAAGTGGTGTATCAGCATCATACCTGTCAGTTGGCCAAAAGAGAATCCATCATTTTTGGGCACCAACACCACCCTAGCACTAGGAGCATCCCATTGGATTTAACCATTTCCCTAGCTTCTTCCACAGTAATGGTTTCTAATTCTAGATCATACATTGCTAAGGCTTGTAGAGCCTCATCATCTGGATCACTGCCCTCAGGTAATGTTTTTGCAATTTCCCGTTGCTTCCTCCATATGAGGAAATTCTTAAATTCCTCACTTTTGATGAATTGATCATCATTGAGAAATTCTTCCTAGTACATTTCCCTTTCATCTTTACCAAGAAATAGGGGTAAGTCCACTTCTTCTTGTGTGGCTTCCTTCTTTCCTTCTCTGATGGCTTTCCTCAAATGGTGATCATATGATCTATCACCAGGCACTAAGGCCTTAATCCTATCAATTTCTTTCTTTTGAGGGTTCTCCTTCCTCAAGTTTTTGCCTCTTTTGAGTTGGTTTAGATACATCTTCTACCTCGGGTGCATCCTGACTTACATTAATGATAGGATGATCATTGACTTGGGGTGGACTATCTCCTTCTTGAGATTCATCAGTGTACTCATCATAGTCAGAAGAAGAATAATCCTTTTTTACATCCAGCTTCTCTTCAACCTGACCCTCTAATTAGCTAGATATAGTGCCATACATCTCTACTATTTTTTGAATTCTAGATAGGTAGGGGAGGACTGGGAAAAATCCTCCAAAGGTCATACCAACCTTTTTGAGCTGAGCTTTGAAATTTAGTAAGTCATAGAATTTGGTAAGTCTTCTTCCTATTTCATCCTCATCTAACATGTTTCTGATCACATCCTCTTCATTACATCCCTCATGGCTTCTTATTATACCAATATTTGGGATAAGCAATATTCTAGCACTTCTAATGAAATCCTCTCGGTCTACATACATGTATGCAACATAAGCCATCTTGTAATGATTCAACCACAAGCTAACCTGTGGCAATTCTCTTTTCCCAATATAAAAGCTTCCTAGTTTAAACTGACAAGGAGTAAAAGTTCCTTTTCTATGTGGTACCAAGTGCTCCTTATCAGTCCACATAAATTGCCAGAAAAAGTCCAATAGGGCTAACCTTGGTGGTACATACTTTAGTAAAAAATGAGGGGGTTGTGGGAAACCATAAACCCTAATTAGTGTAAAAGTTTGACCCAGAAAAAAATCTCCCCAATTATGGCCTTTATCCCACTTGCTAATAAACTATTTAGGCTTAAGAAGTTTAAGAACCAAAACTCAGAGTCTCACAATGTTTCTTCCCATCAGGTTCAAAATTGGATGAACTATCCAATTATGAAAAGCACAAAAACTATTTTCATTGGAAGTATATTTACATACCCTCAACCAAAATGGCACAAGGTTTGGCTATCCCTTAGACATTTTTCTTGGTCTTAGCATTTGCACATTTAAGTCACCAACATTGAAATAAAATATTAAATGCATTAACAAAGAATAGTGAAAGAATTTAATAGGATTCTTTTTTCCTTGATGCACAACAAACCCTCATGTATCATGTCAATTACATACTAAATTTAATCATAGTCTATGTTGGCATGTGAATTTTGAATATCCAAGATTATCATCAATAGATCATCCGACAACCTTTCAGCATCTCCATCTATCCCCAAGACTCGACACAACCCATATGCCAGATACTTCATATAGAAATTTAGGACTTTATACTCATAAGAAGCATTCATATGTGGTTGGAGAGGGGCTATATATTTACCAGTTCTAGGGGTATGTCTAGCTATCTAAATCCTCACAAGCCCTAATTAGCTTTCATACTTTTCTTTCTCCTCTTCAAATCTATCTCTGTAGATGAATAGGAGTAAAAATCAAAGGCTTTCATAAAGGATCCCCTATCAAGAGTAACTAAGGGAGATCGATCACCTTTCCTAATGGTTTTGGATATGGGATCATAAATTCTAGCCAATTCAAACATGAGGTAAACATCTACAAAGACATGAAGGACTATTAACTTGGCCATGCCTAAAACCCATGAATTACATATTGGGATAGCCCTATCACGATTATTGTAGAAATAATTAAAAAGCATAAAACCAGAGCAAGAGGGAGTATTAGGATCCCTAAATTTTTCCATATCATCAATGAAGACTTCATCATTTTCCTTCTTGTTCTGGTTTGATCTTGGCAATAATTTGATGAATTCATCAAAAAAATTTGGCTTTCCCTTCTGTTCATCTCTATGTTCTTTTGCTTCCCCACTAGAAGAGGCTTGGCTTTATTCTGGTTGGCTCATCTCTAAAAATCTTTAATGAACACACAACTCTACAAGTCTTATCTGCAAATTACTCACTACAATTGCTTTGAAAATCTCAATCACTCTCTGAAAACTTCTAAGTATAAATGCAAGATTGTCTTGTCAATATAACATTGATCATTTAATGCATAGGAGTTATTAAGATCACTGCAAATCTTCCTGATTTATCTCAACATTCAACTCTACGTAACACCAAATTTGAAAAATAGCTAGCCATAATGTAAGATGTTCATAGTTTGTATTAAAAATTGCAGAGAAAGAAAAGGAATGATTACTATGTCATCTTTCAAAAACCCTCGATTACTGACAAAAAACCCTCAATTATGATATGATTTTCTAGCCTGCTCACTTTATCCATCCTAGCAAAGTACCTTTCCATGTAATAACAACTCTTTTCTCTTCTCATTAATGCTAACTTAACCAGGAGCTACTCAGAGATCACATGGCTGAAGTCTTCTCTTGATCTCAAAATGTTCTTCTTAGCTATGATTTAATTCAAAGATCAAGCGACTAAAGACTTCATGTAATCTCATAATGTTTCCTTAACTCATGGTTTGATTCAAAGATCAAGTGACTGTCATCTGATCGCATTTGTATCAACGGTTTCACAATATCTCTTAAACCTTTATCTTAAGTCAACCTCTTTTTGGTGATCACATGACTGAAAGCATTCTCTGAATCTCAAGAAATTCATACTAACTATGGTTACCTTCCAAGAATAAGTGATTGAAGAATTCATGTGATCTTGTAACCCTTCTTTTAACTCATCTTTTATCTAGCGATCACGTGACTAAAAGCTTTCTCCAAATCTCATAAACTTTAACTTGACCACAGTTCTTTTTTGAGATTGAGTGACTAAATGTGTTCGTGCAATCTCCACACAATTCCTTTAACTTTAGTTACATCATGAGATCAAGAGACTGAAAGCTATTCACACAATCTCTGAATGATTATCTTAACTCAAATTTAACATTGAGATCCAATGACAACTGTGTTCTCATGATCTTTGAATATCTTTACTAACCTTGGTTATATCATAAGACTCAGTGAATACTACAATCTCTAGATCACTAGATAAATTCCTTACCCTAGGTCAAATCCTAAGATTAAACACTGATCATTGATCTTCATTACTATCCATGGCTCTCGCTGAGTCACTAAATATCTTATGACTTAACTATTTTATCATGATATTAAGAGAAAAACTTTGGTTTCTTAATCACTGAATAAGAAAAAGACTATGACTCAACATCCATCACTTGTCACTGAATCGCTAGATACAAAGTCATTAACTATCAACTTTATGAGATTAAGA
The DNA here is from genome assembly GCA_027943335.1 of Chamaecyparis obtusa. NCBI lineage: Eukaryota > Viridiplantae > Streptophyta > Pinopsida > Cupressales > Cupressaceae > Chamaecyparis > Chamaecyparis obtusa. Next base: position 1,875,451 of record BSBK01001384.1, read on the forward strand.
AAACACTGTGTTCACCAAGTCACTGAAAAAATTTGTCTTGACTGTTGACTAAGATCTGGAGAATACACAACAGAAGAAATCTTCATCCTTTTACAATCCTTTCATAAAATCTCTAGATTCTTTGTACTTAACCACTGGGTCTTGGAGATTAAGCGAATACTTCATTCGCATGATCACTGAATTTCTTATTACTAACCGCTAAGAATTGGAGATTACAAGATAACTACCCTACTAAATCACTAAATCAATTACTAACTACAAAGTCATGTCTGAGATATCACAACAACCATTGATCAAGAATTGCATCTACGGTCCGCACTTGATCGATGAAGACATCATTACTTCACCGCTACATCAAGCGAATGGGAGAAAACCACTGTGTTGGGTTGTTGACTATTTCAAGAAAAGTGCCAAGAATCATGAGAATTAGAGATCACTTTGTCACTTGATCACTAGATAGATCACTAACCCCCAACTCAACTAGAGATTACACGATTGAATGAAACAAAAAGAAAACCAGGGCTTTGTTGTTTGTTCACTGAATTGTTTAAGACTTAACAAATATATTATGAGACTCAGTGAATGCTTAGGGAGATGACATGACCATGTGCATATATGACCCTTTAAGTGCCTTAAAAAGTAACATGAAAATATAAAGATCTAGGGCATATTTAGGGTATTTTTGAAAACAAAAACCCTATTGAGGGCTGAAAGACTTAGGCAAGGATATGTAGACATTTTTGCATCTAGTGAACTTGACACTCAAAGTTTAAATGGACAATTTCTTGCAGAGTCATGAAATAGTTGATACACAGGTAGGACTTGGATGTTAGCAAGACTAAAGGTGAAAATTTTTAGAAAAACCCTAAAAATTACTCCAACAGTCTGTATATTATTACTGCAATGTTTGGGTTTGGCACCTATCAACTCTCTACTACTGAAGGAGAATAGGTTAAGGAGTCGATCAATGCTCTGAATCTGAAACAATTCTATAGCTGAGACGTCTTTAGAATGCTCCATGTATATACTCAAGTTCTAAAAATCCTAAAAATTGTAAAATGTCCTAAAAAAATCTATTATCCTAGTGAAAACCTAGTAAACAGGACCTTGATAATACAAAAAAAATCAAAAATCAAAAAATACAAAAAAATTGAAAAAGACAAACAAGTGCCATTAATGAAAACCTAGCACACAAGTGTCATGGTAGCAAAAGATAAATAAAGTTCTACCAAGAAGGTCAAAACCTGGTAAAAAACTACCTCTTGATATGCAATGCTATATTTATCACAACACCTCTTGGCTCTGTACAATTTCTCTTTGCTTTCCCACTTTCCTGCTTTAGTTTTCTTGCTCATGCACTTGCTCTTAGTTACCTTCAAAACTTTGCCCAGATCTACATGGATTGAAACTGGTCATACTCTAGGGGAAACCTTCCTAGTCTAGGGGGCACCATCCTATTGCTTTCGAGGATCTCTTTGGAATCAATCACCAATGGTTCTCACTACATCTTCCTACTGATGCCTATCTATCACTAAGATCTCTCTCCTTGAGAATCTCCCTCATGTCAGTCACCAGTGGTTCTCACTGCATCTATCTATTATCGTTATACTAGTAAGAGTTCTTGCATATGTTGTATATTATTGATTCAACATCAATCCCTTGAACTTGAAACTGAATTTGAAACTTTCTGAGACATGCTGAGATTTTCTTTTGTGTTCTTGTCTTTTCTCTTTATCATTCCTCCTCGAGCAACTCCATGATGTTTATCTTGATCGAGAGGTGTGATGACTAGGGGCATGATCATTTTCTTTTCTTTATGTTTGTTGGTTTAGTCCTAATGATCCAAAGGATCCATATATGAGGGGTGTCCACTATGAGAGCCTCTATCTCATTTTAGATGGCCATGCGTACCTTGACTCATTATATATGGAAACTTTTTTGAGGTTGGTTCTTCTCCTTGTCTATTTGAGTGACTTCATTCTGCTACAAGTGAAATATCAATGCTCATCCTATGAAGCTAATGTAAGGGTCACTATGAGCATCCTCAATATGCTTATCAATCACTTAGCAAAAGGAGGAACTCTTGTGTGTCTGATATGTTTGCATGTAAGCAACATTAAGGTCATCCTAGAAACTATGCTTTGATGCTTATGTTAACTTGCTAAATCAAAAGGAATATGTGTTTTGGTCATTCTAGCTTCTTGTTCCTTAATGATTACACCTCATTTTGACAAATCTAAGACTAATGTCATATTCATATTCTCATGATCACTATGTCAGTGAGGGTTGTATGACATCCTATGACCATCCCATACCCAAAGCTCTATGATGAAAACTATGTAATGGGTCCAACAACCAAGTCTTAGGGATTGCATCTAGCTTAGGTTTGCATTTTCATTCTAGACTTGCATTGTGATAGTGTTCAATGGTCACTTCATTGCATTCTCTTGGATTTATATGAGAGAGTTCTCACTTTGTGTCTTGGCTTCATCATGACTACACAAGTATTTTATCCTCACTCTCAATCTTCAAGAAAGTTCCTTTGGTTAGTACCTATCATATATTGTAATATCTTGCATGAGATGATTAGTACCACATACATTGCATTTACATATTTCATCCATAAAGTGCATTCTCATAAATCATCTACATCCACATCTACATCTACACATTCATATACATGTGCATCCATCATAAGCATAAATCAAAACATACATTGTATTTATTCATATACCATCTATCATTGCATACATACATAACAAGAAAACATGTGCATATTCATTTACATATCCATACATTACATACATTTTTCATCTACCCATCTAATTATTTAGGATACATCTCATAAAACATACGCATTTACAACAATATATGACACATACAATGATACCAAAAGATGAGCTCATATCTATATATATTGAAGTGTCAGTATACAGAAAATGGTGCTATGCAAGCATAGTCTATATCTCAATAAAATGGTACAATACATGGATTCCTTCACACCAGATACATCATGATGTAAATCTACAAATCTAAATCAATGCTATCTCAGTCTAACTCTGGCCTTCCCCCCAAGGAGGAGGTGGAGGAGGTGGTATGTCAAGTTGAGGAGGTTCTTGTAGAACATCAGGAGCTCTTGCATACTTAGAAAATATTAGCACCTACTCTGATGCATCAGGTACCACACTGATATATGCTACATAATAATACGATGCCTGTGTAGCCTCATATTTGGTCTCTATCTGAGCCCTCACTAACTCCTCCCATAGCTCTCTGACCTCCCAGTCTCTATCTACTAGTCGAGCATCCCTAACAACAACCTATATATGGAGGTCCCCTAACTATCTTTGAGAAGTCTGCACCCTCTCTCAACTCCTCTGTAGTGCCTCTTGTAGCTATGATACTGTGTATCTAGGAATGGGACCCTATGCAGGCTGGTCTTGCATATCCTCATCACTGCCCTGGACATGTGCCTCTATCTCTGGTAGTTGCGGTGGTGGCTCATATGTCCTCTATCATGAGGATTTCTCATGTGATCCACTACTTCTAGCACCTAGGTCTATCCTCATCCATTAGGGAGGGATGGGGAACTATGTGGTCCTCTACCATCACACCTACTGATGAGTCCCCTAATCTTGTGGTGGTGGCTGGGCTACCTGCTACTGCACCACCTATATTAGTGCACCCATACCAACTAGATCTATATAATGGGGGAACATATGAGAAACCGAGTACTCTTGGTATGCTGGTGTCATACTACCATCTACCACCCCATCCATGTAATCCCATTGGGATGATGCTACCCATGCATTGATCATGGAGAATCTTGGATCTAATCTCACACTCCATCCCTTCTCAACCTCATCAGAAAAGTAGGCATAAGAACAATACTCCTTTTGTACCCAGCTGAATTTTTTTAACACCCATGTTAGTGGGAATCACTCAATAACTGAGATAGAGTGGCCAATCAATACTCACAAGAAAAATATATAACCTAGCTAAGCACTGGCATCATTCTAGGCCTCTATGTCTCTCCATGGCCACCATACTAGGATGACCATATCATCCAGATGTGCTCACCACTGATTCATCTTACCCAATGTAGGTTGGGTCATTGGTCCACTATACCTGTAAATGTATGGCTCCAAAGGCTGATGTGTATCATCAAAAACTAGACTACACATCGGGAGATGCTCCCAGGCCCATACCTATAGTACAAATACTCCTACCACCATGCTCCTAACCTCTCTATACATAATCTCATGTATGTCATGATACATCTAGGGCAGCATACACTGACCCCACCAATAGTGAACTTGTTTCCCTAACATGTGTTGCAGTATCCTACCCCACCTGCACTCTAATCTATGTTGTCCTCAATCCGGCATGAGGTAACAACCTAGAAATGCTACTAGAATGACATCCAACTTGTGTCTCGGTCCATAGTCTTTGATCAGCTCCTCCCAAGGGATCACTTGACCCATGACAAGCTCATCCTAAAATATCTCTCTCAGTGTAGCAGTCCCTACGTATGGCTACATGTCGTACTCCACATGGGGCCCATGGAATGGTATCCTCAGAATCTTGTAGATGTCCTTGGGCATCACTGTCATCTCACCCTATGGAAGATGGAATGTGTTCATCTCTAAATGGAAATGCTTAACCAATGCACTTAATAGCTCGTAATTTACTCAAATGTTGAGTACATCATGAAGATGTGATAATCCTAGTGCATCTATGTGCGCAGACTCAACATCATCTAGCTGTCTAACTACCTCACTGATCACTGGATGGTGAGACTGGAACATGATATCAGGGAAGTCAACCTGTAATACAAGCAACAACACACAATTAGTAATTGATCAAAATCATGATGACATTTCATTGCAAAAAAAACTGAATTTGAATCTATACAACTATCCTAAACATGGCTATTAGACTATCTAACTGGCTCTTTAAACACAAATTTAGCTCACAAACTTCTCGATTTGACCCCTTTTCCCACCGAAGATTTTCCTTTCATGTAAAATCCAACAAGAGGAAGTGCAAACCTCGCACAAAGTTTCATAGTTGTGAGAACTTTCACATCAACCCACGTGAAGAACCTCCCATGTCAAGGGTTTCCTACATGATTTTTGGGTATCTCGCATGCAAGCCTGTGGAGAGGCCCTCACGAGGAAGTGTTTCTCAAAACTCTCTAGTGCAAGAATCTTCAACAACCCATGTGAACAAAATCTTTTCTCATCCGAGAACCCGCAAGATGATTCCTAAAAATGCACTAAACTACTCAAAAATCTACTAAAATGTGGAAAAATTTGAAGTACATGGAAATTTCTCAACTACTTACAGGTGGGTCATATGTCGAAAACCAGCTATGACATCTCAAATGCTTGAATTGATACAACTTCACCAGAACTCCTACCATTTTCTCTCAAAGCTCTCTTTTCGTAAAAGTCAAAGGTTTCAAATGAATTGAAAATGACCATTTTGGGCCTTATATAGGTTTTGACCTAATTTTCAAAAGTGCTCCATTTTGCATAAAAATTTCACCCTTGGCTAAATCCACCGCTTTGAATCCATTTTCAAAATCAAAATCAAAATCTGACACTTTTATAGAGCTCAAAATTGCATTTTAAATATTTTTGGACCAACGCGATCAGACGCTTGTACAGTCGACCTTCTAACATCGCTTTCTTGTCATAATCATATCACATCATCATTTTCTCAACATCTTCAACATTTTCATCAAAAGTCAACTCTAATCACCTCTAGTCAACCTTGGTCAAACTTGGTCACTCAGACCTTGAAATCACTCTAAATTACTTTCAAATCTTCTCGAATCTTTCGTCATCTATTCTAAATTCTTCCAGACATCGATCCTCTCTATATATGTAACCTATTGTTGCTAATCATCTTTATGATGTGTCATCTTTCAATTTCGCTCTCGAGGGGGTAGGATGATTGCCTTATTGAATCTCATCGAATCAATTCTTGAATCAATCTAATCTAAATCAAAAGTCCTCATTGCTAGGGATATTTCATCACTTGGGGCATGGTCAGTTTTGCATACCTCACAATCAAAATTGGATGTTCCATGATCTTGAATCACTAGGGGCATCTCTGTACCTTACATCTTGTCATCCTACTATTGGGTATCTGAGCAATCTAACTTAGATCCCTAGGAATCAAGCTTCATTCTAGAGATGGTTCTCAAAATCTCATTAGGTATCTAAGCAATCTAACTAAGATCCCTGGGAATCAAGCTTCACTATGGAGATGGTTCTCAAAACCTCACTACTAGGTATCAGGGAAATCTAACCTCGATCCTCAAAAGTCATGCTTTGTTCTAAAGATGGCTCTCAAAAGGCTCTTTCTAATTGGTATCTGGGCAATCTAACCTAGATTTTAGAAGACTAAGCTTCGTTCTGGAGATAGTCCTAAAATCTATATCAGTTATCATCTGATAGATGGGTATTGGGGCAATCTAACCCTGACTCTTGAAGATTGAGCCTCGTTCTAGGGATAGTCTCATAAAAGGTGATAACTTAACCGGTGTCTTGGAAATCTAACCTAGACTTCTGAGGGTTAAGCTTTTTTCTAGAGATAATCCTAAAACTCTCATCAATCATCACATCAAACTATTCTTTGAATCAATGTGCTACTCACACATCAATTCAAAGAGGGGAAAAATGTAATACCCCAAAATTGGCATCTTGCAACCCTAACCAATTTTGTTGCATTTAGTCTCATTCTATCAACTTTTTGAATCATCAAAGTCCTACTATACTAGGCAATTATGTCTTCCTAAATTGACCCTACTTGACTTAGTGTCAAATGCAGAAAACCCTAAATTTGCATTAATCACATGCTATATTTAATTCCTAAATATCAACTATAATTGGCTAAATAAATCCTATGATCGATTAATTTAATTATAAATTCCTAGCACTTTAATTAAATTAAATTCACCCTCTTTAGCTAAAACACAGGAAAATGAATTTAATAATATTTTGTTTTTGAATAAATATCCTCATTTCAATAATTGAATTTAATTATTCAAATAATGGAGAAAGTTCATTTATGAGGTCATATTATATTTATTTAATCAAATATTATCTACAAAATCCTCAACTCAGTTCAGAAAAGGAAACTTTGAGTTAACTAGAAATCCAAAAGTGCAACAAGCCATTTAACTACTCTACTTACTCAAAAGGCAAACAGTTGACTATCTCTCTACAAGAAACTTGTTGTTCTGAACTGAGCTTCCTTTCAATCTCCACCATTCGTCTTGTTTAATCTCGACTGTCGATTGATTCTAGCATTCTATAAAAGAACCTTATTGTCTCTCATTTAGGTGATGCAACTTTTGAGTATCGAACCTCTGTCGAATTATAATCTCAATTTGTGTGCATTCAAGATTTCATTATTTACTATTTTAATATCATTTCTATATTAATATCATGGTTCAATTAATAATGCATTTCATTTTCAATTAGTTTACTTTCATTTTTCTTAGATTAATTTCATCTTTCATTATCTCTAGATTAATTACATGCTTTCATTCTAGCTTAATTGCACTTGCATGTTATCTTAAATCCTCCATTCTACACCTAGTCTATGGTTGTTGGACTCTCAATTCTGAGAGCTACTCAAAACCCTACCTAGATAGGAGGAAATGGGTCAAACCCCCAGGCATGCAAGATGAATGATCTTATATTCATTATTGTATGTGACTGATGAGAAATGACTATGTTGAAGTGTATGGCTAAACTAGAGGCCCACATTTAGCATATACACTTCTCCTATTTTCTTTAACATCTCAAGAATATCTTCCTTTACAATTTGTGCAGCAGATAAGAAATCTCCAACATATGTTTGTTCTTTTGGCTGCTTGGTGTTTGAGATGTGAATGGGCTCTTGAGTTGGCCCTTGTGTTGTGTCAAAATCTAAATCTATCTAAACTTCTTTTCCTCTAATTGGTATAGATTTCTTGGTGTTAACTATTGATGCAGTTTTATTGGTTTCATTCTTTGAACTAAGAATGTTAGTCCATATCTTCGTACTTTCTTCATCAACTTCTTTCAATTTTCCATGTAGTATATTAAGTTCCCTTGATTTCATCAAAAAATTGTTTTCATATTGTTGCATTGTAGAATCAATGTCTGGAATTGATAGACTGGGCATGGTTAGAATTAGTGACCTTTCTCTCATCTTTTTCTTGGTAATGAAAGCATAGGTCCATCTAGCTAAAAATTTATTATACAACTCTTTTGGAATTATATGTGAAAACTCAACTAGTACTCTTTTAAATTTAATCATCATGTCAATAATAGCCTCTTCAAGTTTATCTTGGTCTTCTTTTCTCAGGCTATAATATCTTTGAATCTTCTAGGATAACTTAATCCTCCTCTTTGTCTTATTTCTTTTTCAATTTCATCAATTATCTGGGGTTTTTTATTGACTACAACTCAGAATTGACTATTTTTCTCTTCCTCTGAGTCAATACCATCCTTATTTTTGATTAGTCTTCTTTTCATCTTAGTTTCTAGTACCTTAGTGGAAGCTTCTGTACCTCTTTTCTTCTGATAATTATTGGTCATTGTAGGCCTTGTAATCTTAGAAACTCCTTTTATTTGAGCTGGGGTGTTACCTGTAGTAGCCTTGTCATTTCATGTGTTTCTAGTTCAACTTGTTTTCTTTTACCTCTCACTGCCTTTGGTGGCTCTTCCTGCTCTTCTTTTTTTGACTTGGTTTCCTCTTCTTCTTCACTGACTGATCTCTACTCTTTGGTTGATTCTTCAACTGGCCTCTCTACTTATTCTTCAACATCACAAAATTATTTCTTTAGGGGTACAATCATTTTCTATGATTTCCTTCCAATATTTTCACCAACTAATTCCATCTTTATTCTTTTCTTGGCTTCTTCATACGTGTCAAACCTTGTAGCCTCTTTGTCTTTCGGTTCTTTTAATAATGCCTCTATTTACCTAGTGGCTCAGTCAATATCCACTTCATACACCATCGGTGGTAGCCATGATTAGTGTGGTGTCGGTGTCTACTAAGAAGCATACATCATTTTTATACTTTTCAACTAGTTGTGTTGGGATTCTGTATCTCTTGTGCATTCTATCCTTAAAATTACTGAAATAATCATCCATAACTAGTTCAAGTTCTTGTCTAAACTATTAATGAATTCACCGATTTGGAGGATAATTAGTTTATCCATATCCCATTCTATGTTACTGATCGAGGGAAATGAGTTCTTCAAGTAGAAAAATATATATACAAATAACGATCCAAACTTGCATGTGTTAAACTTTGCAACTCAGATAGTCCTCATATTCTCTTCCAATTGTAGACCTTTCTTCACGATCTTGTACACAATATCATTAGTGCTGTGTGGAATTCTATTTGGTCTATTGGATTTAAATATCTTGTATGCAATTAAATACGCACCAAATCTAGTCTCGAGGTCATCAATGGCATTTATCTTTATTCCTTTGTCATCCCACTCTGCTCCAGTCAGTTTCTCAATCTCATTCTTTAGTGGATGCCTTAGGGATTTGTCTTTGTTGCATAATGGGTATTCTACAACCATGTGAATCACATCCTTAGTGATTTTCATCAATTCATCTAGCTACATATTTCCATTATGAACTCGGATAAGAATGATCTCCTTATCCATTCAATCTTGAACTCCTTCGGGAAATACAGTGCATTTATTAAACCTTTTACCTCCAAATTCTTGTGTTTATCCTTCAACTTTCCATCCATGCATAGTTCTTGATAGGAGGATTCGAGCTCATAGTTCCCTATCTCATTTATCTTGCAGTGAATATATGACCTAATGTCCTTAACCAGTAAAACCCTAGGCGGTATTGACGAAAATGTGTCTTTGTCACCAATCTTAGTTGTGGTCTTTGGATGTAACTTGTAATTGGGTTCTTCATATGATGAGTTCTTGATTAATGTAACTTTATTTTCCTTTCCAACCTTTGATTGTGCAGATTTTGATGTAGATGTTATTACTATCGATAAGTTGGGGTTTTGAGAAATTTGCATTCAAGTCACTCGGTTATGCTTCAAACCTTCCTGAATAGCCTTCAATCACTTTGGAAAACTCACAAATCACTATATTTTCTTTGAATCTGGTTGCTCAATCTTCATTCTAGTTTTCTCTTCGAATGCAATGTGAATAATGAATTGGTTCAGCATGTATTTATACCCAAAAATACTTTTCAGCATAAGTATGGTGCAATAAATTCCTTACCAACCACTACTTGGTCAATGAAAAATCACTCAGTTTTCTTCATTGTATCCACATTAGATACTTCATCTCAGTTTACACTACCAGTGCTCAGTTGATATGGTATTCATGCAATAGATATAAGGAACTGATTTAAGACATAACTGATTAATATTCAATTCCCATACTTAATTGATTGTCACTTAAATAGAAGTGGTGGAATCACCTAATCCATTGGATTAGGTGTCACCAATTTTTGTGTTTGTTCCTCCATTTTCTTCTTTTGTTCTTCTCTACATTTGGTTCATCTTCCTACTAATTATGTCAATAGTATTTTCATTCATATCTTCATTTGATTTTGGTGCTTGGATTCTGCAGTCTCTACTTAAGTGACCGACCATATGATAGTGTAGACATGCCATTCCAAAATTTGTCCTATTTCTAGATCTTCCTCTCTAGTGTAGTCTCATACAATTTTCAGCTATATGACCATATCTTCCATAGGCAGTAAAATTAACCCATGTGTTGTAATCCCAAGTATAAGAGTTACCTTGTCTTCTCGATTGATATGTATTGTTTTGTCTCTTTGGTTTCCAAACTTTCTTTAGGTGTGCCCTACATTCTTGTGATATATGACCATGCTTGTTGAAAATACTACAATGAATTTCTATGTAGTGCCTCTTAGGTGACTTTTTTGTCTTTGATCTACATTCAAATGCTTGATGTCCATATTTGTTGCAATTGTAGCAATAACCATCAAATTTAGGAATAGTATTGGGAGTAACTTTAGCTTTACTAACTTTACCCCTATAGACATTTGTTGTACGACCTAGTTTCCCACAATGATAGCATGAGATCTTCTTTGGTCTTGGATTTTCATAGACATTTCTTTGTTATTATTTCTTTGATGATTCTCCTTGCTCAATATATCCTAATCCAGTGGTGTTGTCTAGTCTCCGCTGACTCCTTAAGGATTCATCCATCCTTTTGGTGCTTTCCTCATATTTCTTCATCAATTCATTATTTTTTTGTTGCATCTTCAATTCATTTTTCAATCTTTCATTTTTTTCCCTTAATTCACCAATGTCTTCTAATTTTCTAGAAATCTCATTGTTTACCTTGTTAACTTATTGACTCATGATAATCATCTAATTAACAATTTCAAAGTGATGCTCGGTCAGCCTTAGTGTTTCTAATTCTTTTTCTTCCAATTTTTCAATCATTTGTCTTCTGTCTTCAATAGCCATGTTTCTCTCTTATTCATCTTGTCTTGTACTATTCATAACTTCAATCATTATCACCATTTATGTTTCTTGTCCAATTTGTATTGATTTCAACTTCTCGGTGAGGTGTTGATTCTTTTCTAATAGATTTTATATTGTTTCTTCAGATGCATTAGATACACTTTTGAATCCTTCTAATAATTCCTCAATCTCCTCTTCCTAATACTGTGTATCATTTTGTCAAAATTCTAATTCCTTCCTCCTGCTCAATAATTAATCTCTCACCTTTTCTTTGATATCTTTAAGTTTTTCTAGGGTAATCTGCAACTCTAATTTCTGATTTTCAACCATCTTGTCAAGCTTGTACCTTTCCATCTCTATGGATCTTTCCTCTTAAGTGATTAAACTTCTTTAACAAGAGAACAAGATCTGATACCAATTGTTGGGATTATGGAAAGGTGAGTTACTGAGAGGGGAGGGGTGAATAAGTAATCCTAAAAACTTGTATTCTTAATCCACAAGATAATACCCTTCATGAACCAACTTTCATATTCATAATAACCATTCATTCATGAACACAATTTAAATGTAAAATATATCAAATATATCAAATAAGGATTCATGAAACTTCATACATTTGACACAAAGATTTTAGTATTGTAGAAACCCTTGTTAGAAGGTAAAAACTACAATGGGGATGAAACCCACAAAGCTTCACTAACTGCAGTAATAAAGTTTCTTGTCAAAGCATACAAATTTGATCACTTATGATGATTTTACCCTGTTAGGAGTAACATATAAGATCAGTTAAGATCTACATTGTTAGAGGATTTAGAAACACTCATTAAGTGTGCACACAGTTAATAGATTTTACAATGAGATGATTAAGTCTAATTTATTAAGAGATTCCTTCTACAATTGTTAGAAAGAAACAACATAAATAATCTAGATGTTGCAACTTACTTTCTAGAATATCAGATCTACTTATCCCTTAACTAAAATCACCTTTCTATGATAGATATCAACAATGTCTCCTCAAATTATGGCTTGGTAGCCTCTGTTATTCTTTTGATACAATCTTTAATACTCATTCAATACTTAGCATCATAACCCAAGTCTGATCTTTAGATGTCTCCTGTAGGTGGATATTTCTTATCATTGTTGTTAACATATATCATCTTGACAATGCTTAAATCATAATGATTTAGACCTAACTAGGGTTATGGAATCATCTATAAAACATTTGATCAATGATCTATATGAATAACCTAATTCAAAACTGCATAAGGATCATCACCAATCCATTTGAAATCTCAAAGAAATCTTTACCTTGATTTATGTAGACCATTTTCTAGCTCGGTAAAAAAATTTTGCCTTATTTTCAATGCCATTACATACTTTTAGGTGGATCCTTCATTTCTTGGTAAAAACTGTATCTTTTCCTCATTAAATATATTATTGTTCATTAAATAGGTATACTCAGTTATCATTGTACTCGGTGTCCTTGATAATCATGTGGCTCGATGTTGATGCTCGGTCAAGTATGTGCTCGGTTCTCATATCATTCCCCTTATGCTATGCTCAGTTGCTATACTTGGTATTTTGAATGACCTATCTATTTTCTTTCCTTTACCGATTATATGTGTGGCACTAATTAAAAAACTTAAATGCTATTAGGTTTAACAACAAGAACATTGAACGATGACCCAAATAGGATAAAAAACCAAGGAAAAGGTATGCAAGATTAGAAACTCCAACTAGCTAAGAGCATGATGAAGAAATAGGTCGCACCCAAATGATCATAGATATCTCCACCAAGATGAGCCCAAAGGAAGATCAAACATGAGCCTAAGAACATGCTACTAGGTCTTCAAGAGAAAATGAGACAACTCCAAATGATGCCGAAAGAAGCAAAGAGACTGACTTGAACAAGAACAAGAGAAAATTGGGAGTAAATATTTTTTAATTGATCCAAGATTTCCAAGAACCCAAGGATCCTTCTGCATCATATTCATTATTCCACTTTCTATTTGTCCTTAGATAAAAATAAAAGTTCTCTTATAAGAGCATCTCCTATGTATGAATTATAATTCTAGTCCTTATTATCAACTAAACAAAGTTATAAAAATAAAACTAAAATAATGATTTTCTTTACATCTTAGCTTCACTTCCTTTAATTAGCATATACAATTATATCTCATAAAATTATGATCTATTGTTGAAATCATTAATATCAACCTCTTGGAACTATTTTTTTGAATCAAAATATCTCTTTGACACCATAGAATCTATAGTTGTAACCTCTTGATATAAAGAAATATATAGATCTTATAAAAAACTAAGATGTTGAAGAAAATGCTAATTTATAGCATGAGATGGTTTATTTTTTCATTTGATATCTTGTAAAATTTCTAATCATTTTATCTTGTTGAAAATTATATTGAAAATAATAGTACATTTGACCTAGTTTTTCTACCAAAATTTTTGACCATGAAATAAAAAGGTTTTGGTTGGTCAGATTATAGAAGGAAAACTTTCATTTTTTTAAAGTTATGCCCATGTTAGTCAAAATTTTGACCAATACTATGTACGTCTAAATTTTGACGAATGCGGACATAACTTAAAAAAAAGGTTTCATTTCTCATTCATTATTACCATGGCAAATTTTTTCAATGGAATTGTAGCACGTGAAACATGAATTTGAAGATCTCCGAGACTCTTTTTTACACATATGGGCTCATTGCTTCATCCCAGGGTTTGTCTGGAAGTGTGGATTAGAAGATCTCTTATTAGAAGATCTCTGAGACTCTTTTTTACAAATTTGGGCTCGTTGCTAGGTATGTGTCATGATTTTCCTTAGTCTATGTTCTTCTGAAGGAGAACAGAAGAAAATATATCACATTTTTATGTTTTTTACCTATTCTTATCATGGCTCAATGAGGGTTCCATTATATAATGTTATGGTCAAGGGTTTCTCTGCAATATTTGCATATTTCTCAACTTGAAGGCTTTCTATGTTCTCTATTTTGTATTATTCTTCTTTAGGATTTTGTATTATGCCAGTTTGTTAACGTATTTAAACAATATAAACAACTTGATCGAGCATTGAAAATAAGGAGAAGCCATGAATTCTCTTTGATATTTTCCCTCCTCCATGTTACAATGATGTTTATTTATTTTATTCTAGATCTACGAGTGGAAAGGGGGGATCAATCAAATGATATATTGCTACAAATGAAATAGAATAGAAACAAGAAAAAATATTGCAAATAGAGTTGGGTGAAACTTATGCCAGGATGAACAGACTCAAAAATGTATAACCATGAGAAAACATATAGATTTACATCAAGATGAAAATATTAAATACTGCATAAGAAAGAAGAGCAAATTTCAATGGATGGCTGTTTGAAATTGTAACTTTAATGTACTCCCATGACAATAACTTTGTCTTCATGACAATACCTTGTGACTCTTCTTCGAGGATTGTCTTTAGATGATGTTTTAGTTCCTACACCACCACTTTGATGTTGATAGTCATTGTGTTTCTTTATATTAGAGATTACTTATTGTGATCCTTTGTGCTTGTTTTCATGTATTCATGATGAAAATATAAACCTTGTTAACTTTCAAAACATGAAACATCAAACCTCTTCTTTGAGGGCTCAATGTCAAAGATGCCTTTTATGTTGTGTTTAATGACAATGCTTGTCATTTGTTGTTTTAGTTTTCCTTATTTTGAAACATTGCATTTGTTTACTTCATGATACTGTAAAATACTATTTTGATCACTACAACTATGTATTGAAGCACCTTGTTATCCTATACTTTGGAATACTTTAATACATTGATGACTATTTGGAAATTATTTGGTGGCACTAAAATACAAATCATTTGTGTCACTGTTTCTTTTCTCTATGATTGATTATAAATATCATGGTGTTTTATGGAACTTTCATTAATTGTATCATGGTTGTGCTCTACTATTGTACTTAACCTTTAACATATCTCCAATGATTACAATGAATTTCACATGCTTGTACCTTGTGGTTGTTCCATCTTCTTATTGTGATTGGTGCTTATTTAAGGCATGATATGTCAATGTCTTCTTATTGTATTTATTCTATTAGGACTTCAAACCAAGTGACATTTCCTTTTCATATGAGCATAGAATTAAAAATTGCCTCTATAGAAGAAATTGTTCATTAATAGTAGATAAATGTGTTTTTCCCTATGATCTCATGATAATGGCTGTATTCAATAACTCTATAACATGATGGTTCACTAGTACATTTGACCTCATTTTTCTACCAAAATTTTTGACCATCAATTAAAAAGGTTTAGGTTGGTTAGATTATAGAAGGAAAACTTTTTTTTTTTTTAATCCATGCCCATGTTGGTCGAAAGTTTGACCAATACCATATAGGTTGAAATTTTGACCAACACGGGCATAACTTTAAAAAGAATTTTTTTTTTTATATCTCATTTCATTATTTGGTTTTAACTTGGAGCACGTGAAGGAGGAGTGCCTATGATTGTTTTAACTATTATTTGGTGTAAAAGGAGGACCACTTGCAAGGGTTTCCACTATTATTTGGTGTAAAAGTAGGACCACCTATGAGGGTTGCCATTGTTATTTAGTGTAAAAGGAGGACCACCTGCGAGGGTTGCCACTATTATTTTGGTGTAAAAGGAAGACCGCCTGTGAGGGTGGCCACTATTATTTGGTGTAAAAGGATGAACTCCTATAAGGATTTCCTTACTCTACATTTGTCTGGCATTTTTTTATGCTTCTATGCTATTGGTACTTGTTGGTTATCTACTTAGGGCCTATGAGAAATGTGCCAGGGCATCATGTATTGTGTATTTGCTGGCACATTTTTTATCACTATATAAGTGTTTGAGATTTTGATCTCTATTTATATACATTAGATTCAAATTCAGTGACTCAACAAAAACTTGCAAAACCCTAAATTTCTGAATGCTAAACATGAAGCACAAAAAAAATCCCCCCATTTTTTTACAAACAACTTTAAAACCAAAAGTAGACTATGGGTTGATGTGAGAATTTCACAGCACAATTATAGGAATCTCTTGTGAGAATCCTCCAATTTGGGTCTAAGAAGACTGCATCATAGGAAAAATCCATTGAGAAGCCTTTCCAATTAATAAAGCCTTTCCTCACCTTCTTTGATGACCACTCTCAATTACTTTGGTTCTACCAAACCAAAAGCAAGGATGAAGTGTTTCTAACATTAAAAAATTTCAAATTTATTTGATCAGGCAAGGGAAGCAAGTATGTCAACAAAGAGTTTCAATAATTCCTTACAAATCACCGCATCATGTTACAGTGTAAAATTTGATACATTTCACAATTTAATAATGTTACTAGAAGAAAGCACAATGCCATTATGTAAATAGCTAGATGCATAATTCATGTCAAGTATGCAAATTTTAAGTTCCAAGGATAAGTGGTTTCCTATGTCATACACATCATCAACTAAATAATAAATAGTGACTTGAGTTCTCAAAGGGTGTACTCCATATGAAGGTTTGAGGAAAGAAAAGTCAAATATTTCTCATCTCTTAGTGTTCGGATCTGATGCCTAGGCATACATTCCTTATAAAATTCATCACAAGCTAGCATCTAAGTTGGAAGTGCATTCCATCAAATAGAATGACAATTCCAAGGACTATCATTTATATAATTGTTCATCCAAGTAATCTTTATAAAGAGAGATGTCTTCCATGACAATATATCTCTTATACTTCCACTAGGCCACTTCTAGATTTTCTTTCACCTAAGAATTCTTACACTTATGTGACTTTGTCCCTATTCCATCCCTTGCTTGCAATAGATTCTCCTACCACTCAAATTTGATAATCTTTCCCTATACTCCTAGTTATGTAGATGGCATCTACAATACCTGATTTGTACTTCCAAAAGCCATTTACTCTAGCAAAGATTCTTGAGGTGATCAATGAGATAGATCCATAGTCCACCAAATTCCATAAGATCAATTGATTGGGAAGCATTTGTCTGACATTGTTTTATGCTTCTATGCTATTGGTACTTGTTGGTTACCTACTTAGGGCCCGTGAGCAATGTGCCAGGGCATCATGTATTATGTATTTGCTGGCACATTTTTTATCACTATATAAGTGTTTGAGATTTTGATCTCTATTTATATACATTGCTTCTATTACATTCATGAGGTACATATTATGTTATTCACATTACATGAAGCTGGGGAATCTTCATGTAATTATTCCACTTTCTAATTTACACATAATTTTATCTTTTTCCAGGAAAAAGTTGTTTAACTTATGATCACATTATTGAAAATTTATCTGCATCATCACACCTCTAAAAATTGATCTAATGGACTGGAAACATGCTAAATATAAGTAAATGTGCTTATTCATATGTTCACTAATACCTTCAAGTTACAATGAAACATCTTCCTACTCTTTTATCTTCTCATTAGATGCTTGTTTCAGTCCAAAAAAAATCATTACTTCTAAACTATCCCAACTTGGTCTTTATACATATAGACCATGTGAAAAACATGCTTTTAAGGTGCTTGGCTTATTAGGATGGCATTGGAGAAAATAAAGGGAATCTATGACATATTTTTGTATCTTTCAAGAGTGCACCCTCATGAATGCCTCTAATATCTTACTCATTACTGACCATTCATCAGACATCTTGACCTATGAAGAATCTTATTTCTATGACACTGTCACCAACATTACACTTCATGAAGTTTGCAAAGTAATGTATTTGTTATCTCAAAATTGTCTGGTATGATACACATCACATTCCTTTCAAAAGAAGCTATGGAATTGTCACTTGTTTGGCATTCTTACATTTATGAATCTTAATTTGAACCTCTCCTTGTAACCATTATCCTTTGAACTAACCTGCAACATTATTTATGTTCTTTGCATAGTGACATAAGAGCATGCATATCATCTATATTTGACCATCTCCTTGCATAGCTCATGATATTTTAGTATCTTTGTTTCTTGCATACTCTTTCATTGTGAAATCCATTCCTCATAGTGCTCACTGACATAAGGTCTCATGACTGTGGTATCACTTCATGTTGATCATGCCACATTTTTTTATGAATTTCTACTCATGCTTTGGGATGTCTTATTTTTCTTAATGAATCTATTTATAAGCTAACTAACTACCCTTGCATTCCACTTGTACTTAATACTAACCTTGTTAAATTTTCTTAAGTCTTTTATATATTCACAAGACTGCTCTAACCCATATGAAGACTGTCATCTATGCTTCTTTTAATGACTTCCCTAAAAAAAATTAATAGTCTTATGATTGTTTATAATAACTTCTATGACAAGATTATTGGAGATTGAAAATGATAAATTCAGTATTTCATTGTGACAATATGTATGTTCCTTTTTGTGGAAATTATAATCAATAAATGAGAATACAAAATAATACTCCCGTAGAGCCAAATTTGTCATGTAAATCTCTACAAGTAAAGCCTTTAGTTGCATTTTGTATTGCATTTAAGTGAGCTATGGGAAGACCACCTAAGAGTAAGTTAGGAAATTGATGCGAGAATCGTAAATGAAAGAAGGATTCAGGACACATATACCTTAAAGTAATGTTAATTAGGACACATATACCAAGGTGGCATACCGGGGTCACTAATAAATCCTTGGGTGAAGATGAGATAATGTTTTAAGTCCTTTGTGAAGGACCATGTTTTGTAAGCCATTAAATGGCATTGATTAGGGATAAGGGTACCTAGGGGTCTCTAGGGAAGAACACGTTTATTCTAGGTTAGTAGGCTTTGAAAAATGACCTATAAAGGTCCATAATAATTGTAAATGGCCAATAGAGCCTTAAGTTTGATGTTAAAAGAACTTAGAGTGCTAATGTTGGATAAAACTTGGATAAAACTTTAAGAGGTTCAAAGCAATAATATAAATGCCTTAGAGGAAGAATGTTGTTGAAGTTGACAACTTGTTGTCAACTAGACAACCAAACTTAACAAGTAACTAACTGTCAATAGACTCTTCCAGTTAGTTGGTGGTTACAACTGGCCTTGAAGAGGCTTATTTGTGGTTGGATGCATGTGTTAGAGGAAGAGAAGAGGGAGGACCAAGTTAATGACCGATTCAAGAATAACAATGAATGTAAACTATTTTCAAGTAATGAAAATGTAAATTCACGTGACTTCCCTAGGGATCTTTAGAACTAAAATAAATTTGTATATGCTAGTTGGCCAACTAGGAGACATGTATTTTGGGAGGTAAAGACTCCTATAAATGAAAGTGAAACTCTTCATCCAATGAAAAAAAATAAAATTCAACACAAACATCTATGAATTATATCCAGACAGTAGTGGACTATATATAGGAAGCAATGAATTAGATGTAATTGCTTCAACTTCACATTCTTGATTTACTTTAGCATCAAGAAAAATATCCACAGATTCAGTAGTCTAGTGAGGAGATTTGTGTAACTCCCAAAATAATAATAACTCCCAAAATACTTATCCTTTTGAATATTTTGTGGTCCAGTGAGCATGATTTGTGTGTGTATTTTTAAATCTTGTATAATCTTATAATATTTTATTTTGTTTGATTATATACAAGATACTACTAATGTTTGTATGTTTACATTTTGTATATTTATAGCCTATGAAGAAATTCCACACTTGGAAATATGAACCCAAAACAAAATAACGTGACAATTGCTAGATTGTGGTCTCAGTTCCAAAGAAAAGATGTTGATAAATGTAATTGTCCTTGCAAAAAGTGTAAGGGCTTAAAGAATCAAAGAATTCTAATCAAAATAGCCCAGAGTCATTGTAGGAAATATGGTCACATTGAAGGGCGGCACAATTTTCCTCAATTGGTGAATGTGGATTTCCAATTGGCGGAACATGGAGGTGTGAATATCCAAGCCGACAATAATGCTCCCATGGAAGAAGATGATCATGTGGCAGAGAACACAATTGAAGATGATGGTATTGGCATAGTTGATAATGTGTCAGAGGACATGATGGAAGAAGATGGTATTGGTGTAGATGATCAAGATGATCATGATGATGATACTAGTGCATTTGATAATGATGATTAAGATGGTCTTGATATAGCTATACTTGAGAAGGCATATGAGCCCCTTAACCAAGGATCCCAAACAACTCTTCTCTCTACTATAGTGTTGTTGGTGAACTTTAAGGTTATGAATGGTTTATCCAATGTATCAATGTCATGTATGCTAAGGTATGCCATTTTTGTCATCTTCAATGTTAGCATACCATTACAATTCGTTATATTAACAATTCATATTTGTTTTGGTAGGTTGATAGGTGAGTTTTTGTTACCACCATCAAACATTCTACCTCATTCATACCGAGAATTATCTAGCATTATGAATCAAATTGGAATGAAGTATTAGACAATACATGCATGTCCCAATGATCACATTCTATATCATAAACAACATGAATTTGTTACAGAATGCCCTAATTGTTATATTAGTAGATATCGGTCAGATCAAATAACAAAAAAGGTGCCTCACAAGAATCTTTGGTACATTCCCATTATTTCACGTCTTCAATGATTATTCAGGTGCACTAGCTTGGCAAAATTTATGGATTACCATGCATGCAATAGAAGTCAAGATGACATTATGCGAATTCCTGCATATGGTTTTACATTTAAAGACATAGAAACAATATGGCCACACTTTAAAGAAGAACCTCGTAATCTCAAGATTTTAGTGGCAATGAATGATGTCAATCCATTTGGAGATGATATTTGTTTACTTAGTGTGGCCTATTTTTGTTATTAACAATAACATTCCTCCTTGGATGTCCATAAAGAGGGAGCACATAATGTTGTCAATGATTGTACCAGGTATTTTTTCATTTAATAGTTATGTAAATTAATTTATAAACACCACATCAAGATGGTCATAATAATTATGTAATGTTTTTGTTCATTCAACTATGTAAGTACCAAGTTAATGATATGAACATGTCTATTGAGCCCCTTATTGACGAGTTGTTGATTTTATGGAATGGGATCACTATGTATGACATCTCTAGACCAATAGGACAAAGAAAATTTCAATTCCATGCAATGCTTGTATGGAGAATACATGATGCCCCTGGGCTAACTCATTTTTGTGGTATGTTATATATTCATGTTAAGGTCATGTATTTTTGGTATGTTATAGTGCTTACACATTATTTTTGTATGTTTATGTTGTGTATGATAATTGTACATGATCCAATTGTATGGTATCTTTTAGGTCTTCAGACAAAGGGTAAATTTGCATGTCCAGTTTGTGGTCCAAAGATGAAATCTCATGATTCAAGAATTTTAGGTAGGTAGGTGTCCGATGAGTTTAGGAACTTTATCCACAATAATCATAAGTATCAAACTATCAAAAAACATTTTTTTAATGGGAAAGAAGAGACAACATCAAGGCCACGAAGAATGACACCTCGCCTATGGAAGTTAGAATACAATAGAATAAATCTAATGTCATTCCATCTAATGATTTTTATTTAAAATTTATATTTTGATATTTTATTTTATTTACTAATGATGTTATTGATGCTCATGAAGGTCGTCAAGGCATCAATGACCAAATTCCAAGAGGAATAAAAAGTTATCCTAGTCAATTTAGTAGGTTGCTATACTACAATGATCTTCCAATTGTGCATTTGTTTGATGCTATTCATATTGGAAATAATGTAACAGAGACACTATAGAAAATATTGGATGGAAGGCGTGACAAAGAAAAAATTACCAAAATTTGTAATGACATTCATGAATCTAGTCATGCACTGAAAACTTTCATTGAATCAAATAGAAATGGAGATCACATAAATATGAGTGCCCTTCCTTGGTTATTAACTGAGCAACAAAGTGATGCATTAAAATAAGTCATGAAAAAAACAAAATTTCCAATAGGATTTGCTACAAATATAAGCAGTCTTGTATCAAAGAAAGGTGATTTTGGGCTAGGGTTGAAAACACATGACTGGCATACCTTCATCAAGGTAAGTCATGTTCTCTATTTACAATATATTTGTAAAATTGCATGTACTTTTAATTATATTATTTTACAATATATTGAAAAGATCATTTTTTAATCATTGTGGTACATCCTACCTGTATCCCTCCCAGACCAGTTTGACAATAGTGTTAAACAAGCTATATACAATCTTGGAGAATACATGAGGTTAGAAGTGTTATTTCTTAGACTTGTACATATATTATATTTACGACTTGCTTTACTTTTTATGCAATTTATTGTATATTTTATCTAAAATCTTGTTTATATGTTCTTGCAAGTTGAATCTCTTTTAGGTGGTTATCATCTAAAGAAATTGATAAAAAATATATAAAATATTGGAAGAGAAAAATTCTCCATCTTATGTGTGAAATGCAAAAGTTTCTACCTCTAACTTTTTTCAATGCTCATGAACACTACCTCATACATCAAGTTGAGGAGATTGAATTGTGTGGACCTGTACAAACTAGGTCAATGTGGATGGTTGAGAGGCACTTGAAATTTATGAAGAGTTTGGTTCGACAAAGAGTACACCCTAAGGGTTCTATGGTGGAGGGATATATGGTATACTAGACCATGGTGTACATTAGTGAATCTGTTCCCAAGTTTTCAACAAATATCCATGTAGATCGTATTTGGGATCCCAACTCTATTAACAAATTTGAAGGTGAGTACTTGATGGGGAAAGGTAGATTGAGGAAAGTGGGAGGTAATTATATGATGTTATTGTACTTTATTAATTCTTATAGATCTTCAATATAAGTTGTTTTTAAGTGGTCTATTTGTTTTCTTTACAGTTGGTCGTGAATGGGATGCACTACATTTGTATATTGTAAACAATCTTGATTGGATGACAGTATGGACTCAACAATCTCAAGAAAATGGTCGCTCATTAACATGGGATGGTGTTGCATCACTGGTTAAAGAAGCTCATCGTAATGGAGATCTCAATTTTATGCCAATGGTACGTGATCTATCATATGGTTTAAGAGGTAGAAAGGTACGTATAAGTTTACTAACCATGACAAATAAGTTTAATATCAACTCATAGGTCGATGCAAATAATCTTGACATGTTTGAATAATTGCAAATCAAACACCACAAAGCTATGTACTACCATGGCCATAAATTTTGCATAAAAAGTTAGACAACACAAAGAAAACTTGTGATTTTGGGATAAGTGCAGTCTTCGAGGTCACTAATATTTCATCTAGAAATGACATACATCCTCAAAAATTTGAAAATTGATACTATGACATTTTGGATGATATACTTGAGTGCGACTTTAATTCATTCAAATTAGTTAGATTTTTCATCAAATGGTACAGGCTATAGCTGAATCAAAATGATCCTAATAGGACTATTATTGAACATGATAGTGGATTTACAATGATTAATACAAGGTTATTTGACCCAGTTGGAGATGAGCCCTATGTTCTTCCAAGCCAATGTGAGCTAGTGTTTTACTTTGCCATTCCACATAAACCGGGTTGGTCATTTTTTGTTTGACATGATCCAAGAGGAAGACTAGTAAAGTATAATGTGATGGAAGAAGAAGATACTGAAGAATCAGAAGACCAAGTAAATGATGATCACGAATGACTTTTATACAATGAAGAAGAAGAAGAAGAAAATGATGATGATTCTAGTGATGCTGATGATGATGGTGATGATGGTGATGATCATGATGATGGTGATGATGATGGTCATGATGATGATAGTCATGATGATGGTGATGATGATGATGATCATAGTAGTCATGATGATGATGATGATGATAGTCATGATGATGACATGGATGAGGATGATGATCAATAACATGATCAATGAAATGTATGCCAAGGTATGATCAATTTCACATATGAGGTATTGATTTATTCATATAAATTTGAATTAAGTTATTATGTGTTGAACTCTATAGTCATGGAGTATATTTTGCATCATGTAAATTTTGTCTTCTATGCAATTTGTAGCTTACATATCATGTAATTTTTGGCTAACTTAAGATAAATGATTTACATATGCAAGAAATTTAAAGCCTTTGACATGGATCAATAGGTATAATTTATTATTTGGTTTCCTTCCCTTTAGTCAGCAAAATATATAGATCCTACTATGTCTCTCATTTGATGGATTGCAAGTATCACCAAATAGGTATTTGTTTGAGCTTTCTTTCTCAAGTGAGGAAAATGCGGGAATAGAAGACAAAAGTGAGACATTTAGGTCTAAAATAGGGAGATCAACTAGAGGTCAAAAGATTAGAAGAAAATTTGATAAATGAATGCAATTTTTCCTTGCTGAGGGGGAGTCATTTTCTTATGATAATGAGACCAAAGGTGACAGGAAGGTTCCTTTAAGATACACACATCTTCAAAAAGAATGGGTACCCAAGGAACTACCTCCAATTAACAATAATTTTTTTGTTAACAAAAGGATATATTGCATAGCTCCATCTTCATTACATGGTTTGGGCTTATTTTCCATGGATGGCATAAAGGTCAGTTATAATCAAGTTGTTGAATTGATGGAGTATGTATGACCTTGTTACAATTACAATAATTGGATGCGGATTGTGCAATATAAAAAAAGTATGTGTAGGTATGCATTGTCAGAAAATTATATACAATGCAAAGAAAACTAAAAGGCTCGCTGTGTATATTGAGGGAAGGCCAAAAGAAATAGGGAATATTGTAGGTTTTATAAATAGTTCTCGACCTGTGTCAACTAATAAGTGGCTGAATTATATATTTGAGGCACGCGAGAGAAATCATGTATTTGCATGTACGATAAAATCAATAAGTGCAGCGGAAGAGATTCTGATAGATTACAATTTGAATCATGTAGATACAAAAAAAATCCCTATCATGGGACTAGTAAGTATAACATTTAAACCAATTTCCTCCAATTAATATTGACTCCAATGTACAATCTATTGTTTTATTAATAATTTTTTTTGGTAAGTTTATTACTTTCATTTGGCTTCTGATTGCTAAGAATTACTAATCTTTTTCATAGGGCGACATGGATCCACCTCAAGATATAGGTGGGGATGTTCCTCATAGTACAACTTCTTCATCAAAGGTAAACCTTAATTAGTGTAATTATACAAATTATATAGAAACAAATGTCATATTATTATGTTCTTTTCTTTATGGCTTTGGAGTTATTTTGATATAATTTTAATGATATTGATGTCACAACTTGATACTTATTGATAGAGAAAAGCAAAAATGGTAGCAGATCAATTGCGATCTAAAGTTGAGGTGGCATTTATAGATGACATCAAATCTAACTCTAACCATGTATTTATGGCTACTCAAATAAAAAGTAAATATGGTAAAGACACTCTTAACCTTATAATGGAACCAAATAAAACTAAGGAGATAGAGGAACTCAAAGAAGAATTGATACATAGAATCAATTGTATTAATGTAAGTAGTAATTGACCAGTCTCACAATAGGTAGAGATAATCATGCCATTGTCTCTCTTAAGGGTAATATATCTATGCTACTAATTACCTATCCCCATCATGAAATGCATTTAGATTGTCAACCCAGGGACATAGACTTGAAATGGGATAGCACAGTTTGTGCACTAAGTTCCTTTAGGAGTCATAAAACCTATGCTGCAGGAAGATAAAATGCATAAAAGGAATCTATGCTATTACTACAGGAAAGTAAACACACTTGACTATTGAATGGAGTTACTGCAGAAAACTTATGAAATGAATCTAAGCATGTCTAACAACTTAAAACATTCACTATACACATCTCTACAAATGTTGTAGGAACAACCACAGTGGCAATGCTACAGGAGTAAAATAGTAACTCTATTTGAAAATAGGAAAAGTACAAGAAGAAAATCTATTATAACTTAATCTAATCCACCTTCCAAGTGGGCCCCCTTGGTTGGCTTCTGCTAACTACTCAACACAAGAAATAATCCAAAATCACTCTTCCATTAATTCTTTCTTAACTAGTTACATAACAACTAAATAACTCATGAAGAACAAAACAGAGAAACTTCCACTATAATGAATACATAATTCTATCTTTTCTCATTACCTACTAAATCAATCAAAATCCCTTTATATCAAGGATTGACACTTATTGAAAACATAACAAAAAAAGTCTCATTAAACCTCACCAAATATGAAGGAGATAAAACAACCATGACATAATACAATTACTATTGACAACTGACTAAGAGTTCTGAGGAAATATAGCAAGACTAATTCCCTATATTCTATGGAACAATAGCTCCTTCAAAGCATGACATATCCATTGGAACCATGCTGGATTCTCCCACCATGGTTGGTCTTCTAATGCTCCTTCTTTAATGTAGTTGCACCACTCTTCACACTGGTCCTTGTTTACCTAAAAGGTTAGTAACATTCAGTATACATATGCAAGTCAAAATTTTCAACTCTTACTTAAGTGTTAGAACATAGCTTGAAATAACTATATGAAGTACTGCATTATATTTATAATAGTCAGCAAAATATATTACTCAAGCTACCCATAGATTTTGTGGCTTTAGTTGTACTTAGCATAAGTTCACATAAGTATAAGTCATAAATGTTTTGGAAATGTTTGTCAGAGCATCAAAAAAATATGAAGATTATAACAAAATTGAGGTAATATTTGGACTCATCATCTACCCCCTACTAATAGAATGCTTGTCCTCAAGCATTGTATTTCCTAGCTATGGTCTTGAAATCACCAATGGTCATCTTTCCCTTCTTTCCACTTCTTAAAGTGTAGTAAAACCCCCTTGTGCATTCCAAGTAATTTTCTTGATGCTCCTCAACCAACTGATCCAATCTAGTAGCATTGATGTTGTAGAGGGGCCAAAAGAGTGTAGGTGGCTGGAAGGATAAGGGCATCCATAATTCCATTCTAGGCTGTCATCCCAACTACATGTAATTAGTCACTCTATGGACAATTGCTTCATAATTAATTGGGCTATGTGGTTCTACTTTCCTAAAAGCTTTTGGAAATTTGTTCCACATGCTTCTGACCCCTGAAAGAGCTCTTTGGGCTATAAAATTGGGCAATGTCTAATAATCTCTGTAAAATTTATCCATTAATGAAAATACTTTCCCCCTGATTTCAGGCTTTGGTCTCCCATAAGTCAAATTGAGCGAATCCCTCAAAAGAACATCAGGCTTATGTGACTCAACCCTTAATGGAAAAGGCTCACATTTCTCTAGATCCCTGTAAGTGTTAAGCTATCTATCATAGTTTGTCTCATTATGCATCCATGGCATTGTTTAGGCTTAGAATTGTTACCTTAAATCAGGCATTAAGGCTAAACAACAATTCTATCCTGATAATGGAAACCTCTTCTAGCTGTGGGTAGACAATGAATGAAGAGGAATCTCTAGATTCTAGGTCGGTTCCTATAAAATATGGAATATCACTTTCCTGATCTGCAAATTGTTGGGAAAAGGGAAAAGAATACTATAACTAAAAGATTAGGGTGATACACCAATGAATAATTCAGACTTTTCAAAAGAGATGAAATTCAATCTTGACTCACAAATGGATATCTTAACACTCTGAATCTCTGCTCAACATATAGGTTAATAAATTCATGTTATTAGGGTTCTACCACAAACAACTTGGACAATTAACAAACATATATTTCTCATACAAGGCCTAGGGGCAATTGATTATCTTGAGAAGGAACATAATTTTATTCACTTCCTTTAGATAATAAATGATTCGACACTTGTTAGAAAAGATGAAAATAGGATTCAATATCGAAACAAATACATAAATATGAGTCAAAGAATCTGGTTCATTCCTTCAAAAATCTAACAAAATGATTACAAAAATGGCCTTTAAAGAACTTAGGAATGATATGTTCACTATATGCTCTCTCTCCAAAATCTGAAACCCTTAATTGATCATCCAAAATCAATTTTATATCCTCTCTTTGCCTCAAATCCAAAAATCTAAGCTCATAAAAAATGCCCAATTTTAGCCTTAAAATGTGCCCAAAAATGTGACATTAACCAAGCTTTTCATAAATTTCATCTAAATGCCTCTTCCCTAAATTTTTGGCCTAATATAAGGAATTAAATCCTTTTTACAAAGAAAATTGCCAAAAATTATAAAAAAGAAGTTAATATTAAATAAAAATTTAATATCAACTAACCTATCCTTATCTCCTAACTTAGACTAAGGACTCTAAGTCTAAAATATAATCAAAGTGGGAAAGTCAACATGACTCTTCATCCACTTACATTGCTATGCAATAAACAAAGAGATAACAACACAAGGTGGCAGCATTAATAATTTTTGAAGCTCTGCAAACTGACATGCATTGAATGCATTGAACTGCTTGGCGGACTCCAAATAGTTATCTCATTTTTATCTTGGCATTTGTGTTTTATTTATTCTTCATGAAGAAGTCTAAGGAAAATGAAACCCTAAGCCTTCAAAAATTGCTTGAAGGAGCTTTGTTTGACTACAAGAAGACACCATTGTTGAACTCGAGCCCTCTGCCATTCAGAAGATCACCACTGATTCTTCTCTATGTGTATCTCCAACAAGGAGCTTGACATTGACTTCAACTTCATGTTCAGTGAACTATAAGTTTTCTAATGAACTCTCTACGTGTCATAAAAATCTCATTATTTGGCATTAATATCATGAAGTCGCTCTTTAATACATCATGGGTTGCGGCCCCTTTTTCTGTTATATGGAAGAGCTTTGTTGTTGCTTAACTACAGATGACTATTGTTAAACTTATGAAGCCATGAATAACTCATAGTCGACTTTGGTATGCATCTTGCTTCATTGTTTGAATTTGGAGTTCATGCCTTCATTGTTGAACTTTTATTTGTTTGCACTTTTGGACTGTGACTTATTTGTGGCTCCATGGCTTTGATTTGTTTGTTCGTGCTATAGATCTAGGTTTTATTTGATGCGGGCTCCATATATTTCCATTTGGGCTCAACTGTTGGTTTATCTTTTACATACCATATATGGGTTCAAAACTTTTGAACCCAAAACTATTCATAATACTTTGTTTGCAAGCTGTTAGTATATCTTACCATATATGATACTACTTACCATGTACGAAACTCATGACTGTTGCGACTTTTGTAAAACCGTGAGCTTCTTGGTTATAACCTAGCAATAGTTGTGGGTTCTAACTATTGTTATCTTCATTTGATGAATTCTATCTTGTGAACTCGAGCTATATTTATTGCAGCTGTGGCTTGATATGTATCTAACAGTCACTGTTGGTATCGGGTGACTGGTGTTCATTTGTTGTTGCACACACTGCAAGCTCGCTTTAGACTCTATGGCACCCACCGTTACATTATTCTTTTTCTTCTTCCCTAGCATTTGAACTTCTTATTCTTGGCTCACAAGTTGTTTATGTTGACAATCATGGCTTCCACTATTGTTTACATTAACAGTCTCAGTTTTCTTATTCTCTGTATGGGTTCAAAATTTGTGAACCCAAAATGTTCAAAACACTTTTTGTTTGGAATTGTGAATACATCTTTATTATGTATGACCATTTGACTGGCATAGCACCATGAACTTCACATTATAAATTAGTAACAGTCACGGGTTTCACTATAGTTATTTCATTTGGCACATATCATCATGACTGTTACTAACTTATCAAAGTTCTCAAATTCACTAAAGAAAAATAAATAAAACCTTGACACTTTTTATAATTGGAATACCTGAAAGTGACTGTCACACCTTTTTCCTTAAAAGCTCAAATTCATTGAATGAGAATGAACTATTTAGTGAACTTACTGATATATCAAAAATTGATTGCTGTGAACACTTGCTTATTTCAACCTTGCTCAAGCTTTTACTGATGAACATTTTACCTTTCACTTCTATAACATAAAGCTGATATATCAAAATTTGATCGTTAAGTTCACATATCCACAGTTGTGTGGTAATTTGAATTCTCAGAACTTGATTCAACAGATTTACCATAGCTTGTACACAAATTGTGATTATAGCATAGAGCAATCCAAATTGTTTCACTTTGCTGACATGAATAGAACCTTGTGTAATCAACAACTATACACTTGATGAACCGATGAACTCATTTCTTTGCAAACCATATATGAAGAGCTTGACAATGATGGACAGTTGCTCTAGGAAACCATGAAATCACCTTTTAATGACTTACTAAAGTTGCAAGGTTATGAGTGAAAAATGTTAAAGATATAATCTATTATAAATAAAACCATTGCAAACCTTAGAAGGTGATTATGACTGAGAGATGCTCAACACAACCATTATTATCCCCACAATAGATAAGTGACTCTCTCCTTTGTGATATTCCAATGCTAGTTGCACATACTCTATTCCAGTTTATACATATTTCCCATTTTATGTTCAGCTTGCATCATGTAGCTTTTTCCACTGTAAATAATTCACATTGATGCTAAATCTGCACATAATATAATAAGTACAACAAGATGAAAATGTTTATTTACTATTAATGAAGTTCGAGCATGGGCTTGTGACATTCAAAAACATCAGATTGTTTAACTAATGAGGTTTGAACATGGGTTCGTGACACTCAATAAAAACAAACTGTAAACACTTTATGATTTTATAGCTTAATCTTGAAGCACTCTTTTGTATTCAGCAACAAATATGTTTATGATTTGAAAATGTACTTAGGAATAGTAAGGACATATTTGTACCAATATTTATGCATCACCATTTGTATCTTGAACTAGAAAGTTGGCAATCATTGGCATTTCCTGTAGCATTCTTATCATAGAAACCAGCTTGATCTGCATCTTTCACTCATGACTGAATGTGAAAACTAGTTAGCTTTATTTGCAAAATAATCTATTAAGTTCTCAAATAACATCATTATGAAATACATTATGTGAAAAAGGTTTCTCAGTTTGAAACATACTAAGTCCCTTTAATTCAGACACTTGGTTAATAAAAAGGACAATATACACCAGAATGATCATTAGTAGTAAAAGGTTTCATGTCAGAAACAAGTCCCTTTAACACTACCTTGCAGTGAGTGTCAGTGTACATTTCCTTATTTCATTTAATTTTCTAGATTGATATGTAGTATTGAAAACTTGATTGCTACAATATGTTATTTGTTTCTCATGTATTACTTAGATCCATCAGGATCTAATCATATTTTTGTTTCTCATGCAGATGGAAACCTTAAAGACCTAGATGCAGATGGAGACTCGAACTTATGAAGACCTAAATGCAGAGAGCTGATAGACAACCAGATGACACAACCAATACAAAAGGAAATGCATGGGACCCTTATTCCACACTTCAGTCTTTCTTTTAATTCTGCAATGTACTCTATTTATTAATGAAACATGGAACAAGAAAGGACATTTGTATACCACATTCCGTTTGAAAGTACAATGTAATGATTATTTATGAACTTTGGAATCTTTTGAAATGATAATCAATACTTAGAGTACAATAATGACATCTAGAATGAATGCAATAAGGACATGTAAACTAACAAAACCTACAAGGTAGTGTTAATTAGACCAACAAAATGCAACCTTTTCCTACTAATGCTTATTGTATTGTATGCTAGATTTTTAAGTAACAATTTTGGTGACTTTTACTGGATGTCTGCCTAATAGAGATGACCTGTAGGCTTATCATAGGGAAACATAATTTAGGAAAATTGAATCATGAATGCAACCTTTATTGAAAATGTAAATGCATCTAAACTAGACTCAATGCAACTTAAGGACCTTGTGCTTGAAAAACACTTATTGAATTTGAAAAATTGAAACAAACCTAACCCTCAAAGCAAAGCTTGAGGTGTATTCCATTAACTGGAATCTGTAATTCTTTCCCTTCAATTGTGGACAACTGAAAAGAATTGTTGTCCTTACAGGCTATTATAATAAAAGGGCCTAACCAAAAATTATCAAATTTATCATGCTGCCCTAGCCTCCTCTTTAGCACATCCCACTTGAGTACTAAATCTCCTTCTTTAAATTCTCTGAACTTAGCTTTCTTATCAAAAGATCTTTTAGTTTGTGCTTGCTTAAGTTCCATTGTATCCAATGCTTTTCTCCTTTCCTCTTCAAGCTGTAACAAATTAGCATACCTTAGTTTAAGGGGATCTTCTTCTCCAAACAATAACATCTGATCAGCTAGCTGGAAGGCTAGAAATTCAGTTGAAACTAGCAATTTGGCCTCTTTACCATAAACTAGGACATAAGGGGAATTCCCAATTACCTTTTAAGGTGTAATCCTATCCACCCATAAGGCTGCCTTTAATTTAGAATGCCAATCCCTCTTGTTCTCCTGCAGAGTCTTTTTAATAATTCTGATTAGATTTTTGTTTGTAGATTCTGCAAGACCATTACCCTTAGGATAATAGTTAGAAGAAGTGTTTAAATAAATCCAATTCTTCACATCCCATTCTGTAATAGCTAAACCAATGAAAGCCATAGCATTTTCAGAAATAATTGATTGAAGAACTCCAAACCTAGTTGTAATATCTTCTTAGAATTTTAACAAAGCAGGTCTAGAAGCCTCCTTTAGTGCAATAGCCTCAGTCCATTTTGTAAAATAATCAGTAGCAGTTAAAATCTATTTAGGACCTACACTAGAATTAGGATTTATAGGACCAATAAAGTCCATTCCCCACTTAGCAAATGGCAGATCAACCATAATTGGTTTTAATGGCAGTGCTGCCAGCCTTTGTTTACCTACAAAAAGTGCACATTTCTAACATTTTCTAGCCCAAACATGAGCATCCTTAAATAAACCAGGCCAATAATAGCCTACCCTTAGTATTTTCCAAGCTGTAGTTTTAGGACTGAAATGTCCTCCACAAGATCCATCATGAAACTCAGATAAAATTTTGCCTTGATCTAGTGAATCAATACATTTGAGAAACATTCTAGAATAGTCTTTTCTATATAGAACACCATCAATAAGAACATAGGGAATAGATTGTAACCTGTAGTATCTCATTTTTGCCTTATCAAGATTATTTGGGCATTGGCCAATTTGCAAGAATTTGGTCATATCTAACAACCAAGTCATAGGATCATTAAATAATACAATATCACCTTGTAAGTTTTCAGATTCTTTAGAAGCTTCAATCTGTTCTTCTTCTTCTGCCATTTGAGCAGAAAGGCCCTTGCCTCTAACTAGCTTAGTAATGTGAATTTGTACATCATAATCCATAACCCTTGTTATCCAACCTGCCCTTTTTTCATTAACATCCTTGTTCAACAAAAATTCTTTGATACTAGGATGAGGAACCATTAAGTGTACTTTATTTCTAGCAACTAAATGCTTAAACTTCTTCAAAGCTTTAATAAAAGTGAGTACATGTTTTTCAATAAAAGTGTACCTTCTCTCATAGTCATCCATACCTTTGCTAAAAAAAGAAACTGGCTGCTCTTGTTTTTCATCATTCTTTTGAACCAACATAATTGAAATAGTGTTAGAACCACCATAGGCATACAAAATAAAATCTTTAGTAAAATTAGGATTAACAAGAGTAGGGGCTGAAGACAAAGCCTGTTTTATCAATTCAAAATTCTTCTTTCCTTCATCAGTCCAGCTGAAAGGAATATCATTTTTAAGCATTGTGATCAATGGTTTTAGTAGGTTTGAAATATCAGGAATAAACCTCCTTACAAAGTTAATTCTCCCAATAAAACTCTGCAATCCTTTCTTATGTTTAGGTAATGAAAGCTCAAGAATTGCATGAATTCTTTCAGGATCAATTGTTGTTCCCTCCTTAGACACCTGGTATCCTAAGAGTTTTCCATCATGAACTACAAACACAGATTTCTTAGGATTTAAAGAAATTCCAAATTCTCTACATCTTTGCAATATCTGTCTCAAATGATCAATGTGCTGATTTGCAACCTTATTGTAAATTGTCACATCATCTAGGTATACTAGAACAAACTTATACATTAAATTATTGAAAGCCATGTCCATTGCCTTTTGAAAAGTAGCTCCAACATTTGATAACCCAAATGACATTCTTCTATAAGCCATGGTACCCCATTTAGTTGTAAAAGCTATTTTAAACTGATCAGATTCTTTGACTAAAATCTGGTTATAACTAGAATACCCATCTAAGAGTGAGAATCTCTCAGAACCTGAAACATATTGTAAAATCTATTCCATGGAAGGAAGAGGGTGTCTATCTTTCAAAGATGCCCTATTAAGGTCTCTAAAATCTACACAAAGTCTTATCTCTCTGTTCTTCTTCCTTACTAGAAATAAGTTAGAAACCCAAGATGTGTGCTTAATAGGAAATATAATACCACCATCTAGGAGTTTTCTTAGCACTTTTAACATTAATGGCTCTAATTTGGGGTTTATCGGTCTTTGCTTTTGTCTAATTGGCCTAGCATTAGGCTCCAATTCTATAGTGTGCTGGGTTAATTCGAGATCAAAACCCTTTAGATCAGAGTAATCCCATGCAAAAACATCATTATATTCTCTAAAAAGATCAATAAATAGTTCCCTTTCTTTAGGAGAATTTATTTTACCAACCTTCAACCGCTTGTCTCTGAAAATTTATACTTCTTCATAATGATCTTCTTTAATCAGCAAGCTGGTTTTAACCTTTCTAAACTGATCATCAAAATTAAAAGTTGATTCCAAGCTTACTAATCCCTTTGGTAGCTTATTGGTTTTCAATTGAATAATCTGGTCTTCCATTTGCTGAATGTTTTTGTTATCTCTTGAAGCTGAAAAACCATCTGTTTATGTCAAAAAACTTAGGATATGTTCATCAGTATTGAAATCTTGCTAGTAAGTTTCATTATCTAGAATAGATGGCCTGACAATTATCTTAATATGTGACTAGTTTGAAATTATTCCTTTATTTTTTGTTATTGCAATATGAGCACCAATACCAGCTAGCCTATTAGCATGTATATTTTCCCTACTAGGAATTGAAATCAGGTTGAAAGCATCAAATTCATCTAGAATATCAGAAACTCTAGATTTATACATCTTAAGTAGATCATTTTTAACAATATTGATGCCTCTCACCTACTTAACAATAAGCTCACTATCACCAAATACTCTCAGACACTTGATACCTCTCAATCTTGCCCACTCTAATCCCTGGATCAAACTTTCATATTCAACCACAATGTTAGAACAAGGAAAGGATAACTTAAAAGCAGCATAAAATTTATCACCATCAGGTGATACCAACATAACCCCTGCACCAACTCCATCCTTATTCCTTGACCCATCAAAGTACAAATCCCAAAGCTGGTTAGACACATCAGATTTAGATTCTGGATCTTTAATCAAATTAGGAACTACTAAATCAGATTCTAAAATCATGTAATTTCCAAAACTAGCATCAAACATGTCATCATTTTGTTCATTCCTAGTAGCCCATTCATCTAGAACAATATCTGGATATGCTTCAGTTTGAGTATTATACGCCGAATAATTAGGAATTTCATCTTGATCCATGATCACATAACTTGCATTAATAGGACTTGTATTATAAGGCTCTATGTGATTTTTTGCCAATAATTCTGATTTTATGGTTACCTTAGTACCATATCTAGTTCTGAAGTACAAATGTGACCAATCTGATGAAAAATAGCCATCTATTTTGGCTATGAAATCTTTAGACAGACACAAAAAAACATGCTGGTAAATCAATAACATATATGTCATGTGGAATTGAAAAATTTGGGCAGGAGTGCAGGGTCAAACTTGCATTTTTAATAAATCCTAAAGTCTTAATAGAAGTTTCATCCAGCTGGACCACACCCTTCTCAAGAGGCTCATATTTTAGTGTTCAACAAATCTGCCACTTTTTTAGGCATGACAGTACTGGTTGTACCACTATCAACCATGCAATTATGAACTAATTTATTTCCAATGATCAAGGAAACATAAAAAGGAGGAGGCTTTTCATTTGCAGATTTCTTACCTTCCTTTTCTGATGTTTTTTGTGCACTTGATGGTTTCTTATCAGTAGTTACTGCTATTTTTTCAATATCTGTAGCCTTCTTAAATTCTGGTATTATTAGATGTTGAACTTTAGTAGGATTTTTATCTTCTTTTAATAGCTTTTCTTGAACCTTAGGAGGGTCAGAATTAGTCATGACCACACTTGGTGATTATTGTACTATTTGTTGAGAATTAATTGCCAACTTGGACAACTCTTCTTTCAAAATTTCAATCTATCCTAGAATAGATAGAGTTTCCCATGCAGACAAAGTGACATTTTTTTTTTCATTGTATCAACAATATTGAATGGAATAATAAATTGTACCTTATGTGATGATCTAGGAGAACTCTGATCACCATTCCTTTGAGTTTGATCTTTATTAATGGAAACTGACAGATTCTTTAAAATAGAAACTAGTGGAGAAGAAACATTCTTAGTAGATTGATCAGCTTTAAGAGCTCTCTTTTTTTCTCTTGTATTTGCTGCAATTGATGAATGTTCATTAAGTCCACAAAATTCTTCCTCTTGCCAGTTTAAAAATCTAGTATCTATAGCACTTTGGTTTGATTGATTTTGGACCTCTTCAACAGACACATTCTGCTATGAATTCATTGAATTTTGTACCATAAGAGCTTGATTAAGAATTCTATTAGAACATGTAGATTGATCATGTGGCTCATTGCATGGAAAACACCAGTCAGTAGCAATATTATTTTGAGTAGGCACAATATCCCTAATAGTATTAAGAGGTGCTGTATTATACTGTCTATTTGGTCTCATATTCCAATTATGTTTTTTTACATTAGCATTTCCTTGAAATTGCTACCTATTAGCCTAAAAATTAGGTTGACTAGGATATTGTGTAGAAGAACCAACAAACTAATTTTGAATAGTAGGGTTTACCTGAGCTTGATTCCTCTTTAGGGTGACTAAATCATTACCAAAAGATTGTAGCAGATTTTCAATTTTTTGCTGACTATCCTTAATAGTCTATAATTCATTTAGAGGGGTTGTAGGAGCTATTTCTGAAGGTTTATAAGATGGGACAACACATAATGGTGGAACTACCAATGGCATATTAGACTATTTATTAGGAAAGAAAGGCATAGGAGGCCTAGGATAGCAGTATCAAAAGCTTGAGGTAAAGTATTACCTCCCATAGATTGAATCATTACAGAGATATCACTATTTAGACTCTTCAAATAATATACAAATGCATATTCAGCTGAAGGTCTTATCGTAATAGGGATCTAATTCCAAGTCTTCTGAAAACAAAGATTAAAATCTCTCATCTCCTCTTATGGGGCTCTCTTGATTGTAGTTAATTATTCCACAAGAGATAAGTTATCAGATTTGTCCTCAAAAAATTTGGATAGCCTTTCACCTAGAGTATCCCAAGTACCAATAGAATCTACTAGAAGGGTTCTGAACCAATCAAGGGTTTTTCCCTTGAGTGATGCAACCAACAACTTCAAAGCCACATCATCTTCTGTAACATGATGAACATTACAAATAGTTTCAACATCTCTGATGTGTTCAATGGTTGTTACTGATCCTTCTCCAGTGAATGATGGTAAGCCTTTAAGAGTAGCTAATGGAACATTATTGTGATTTGCAATCCTCAAAGGACTGCCTTGATCGAATGTAACAAATGGAAAATTTCTATCCATTGCTTGATGTGGAGGAGCTTGTTGCTAAATAGCTGGTGTCACAAATGGTTGAGCAGGCTGAACTACCTTCCTTTGATAAGTCTTTAGATTTTGAGGAGTTACTACAGTACCACTTATAGATGCTCCGAGAACAGAATTATCTATAGATAAATTTTCAATACTTGGAAATTCTGATCTGGAATGATTAGGAACCTCTAGATCCTCAGGAATATTGAGCTCCTCAATGATAACCTTGAGTTCTTCTAAATTTGCAGCTTGTCTTTCAAAAATAGGATTATCAAATGATGAGAAATTTGAATTCAAAGAAGTACCTCTTGGATCATGTAATGTTCTTCCACCTCTAGATGATCTTCCTCCCCTTCTATTTGGTTATAACTCTTGATACACAAAACCTTCCTTATTTGATCTTGTTGGAGTTCTGCTCATTAAAATCCACACTTAGAGCTGCAACTGAAACTTGAAACAACCATAAATCTAACAGCTCAGAACTAAGAAGCAGTTCATTGTCCCACCGGGCATGCCAAAAACTATTCAGGCTTAGAATTGTTACCTTAATTCAGGCATTAATTCTAAACAACAATTCTATCCTGACAATGGAAACCTATTCTAGCTGTGGGTAGACTATGAATGAAGAGGAATCTTTGGATTCTAGGCCGGTTCCTATAAAATATGGAATATCACTTTCCTGATCTGCAAATTGTTGGGAAAAGGGAAAAGAATACCATAACTAAAAGATTAGGGTGATACACAAATGAATAATTCAGACTTTGCAAAAGAGATGAAATTCAATCCTGACTCACAAATGGATATCTTAACACTTTGAATCTCTGCTCAACATATAGGTTAATAAATTCATGCTATTAGGGTTCTACCACAAACAGCTTGGACAATTAACAAACATATATTTCTCATACAAGGCCTAGGGGCAATTGATTATCTTGAGAAGGAACATAATTTTATTCACTTCCTTTAGATAATAAATGATTCGACACTTGTTAGAAAAGATGAAAATAGGATTCAATATTGAAACAAATACGTAAAGATGAGTCAAAGAATCTGGTTCATTCCTTTAAAAATTTGACAAAATGATTACAAAAATGGCCTTTAAAGCACTTAGGAATGATATGTTCACTATATGCTCTCTCTCAAAAATCTGCAACCCTTAATTGATCATCCAAAATCAATTTTATATCCTCTCTCTACCTCAAATCCAAAAATCTAAGCTCATAAAAAATGCCCAATTTTAGCCTAAAAATGTGCCCAAAAATGTGACATTAACCAAGCTTTTCATAAACTTCCTCTAAATGCCTCTTCCCTAAATTTTTGGCCTAATATAAGGAATTAAATCATTTTTACAAAGAAAATTGCCAAAAATTATAAAAAAGAAGTTAATATTAAATAAAAATTTAATATCAACTAACCTACCCTTATCTCCTAACTTAAACTAAGGACTCCAAGTCTAAAATATAAGTAAAGTGGGAAAGTTGACATGACTCTTCATCCACTTGCATTGCTATGCAATAAACAAAGAGATAAGAATGCAAGGTGGCAGCATTAACAGTTTTTGAGGCTTTGCAGAACTAACATGCATTGAACTGCTTGGCAGACTTGAAACAGTTATCTCATTTTTATCTTGGCATTTGTGTATTCTTCATTCCTCACAAAGAAAGCTAATGAAAATGAAACCCTAAGCCTTAAAAAATTGCTTGAAGGAGCTTTGTTTGATTGCAAGAAGATGCCATTGTTGAACTCGAGCCCTCTGCCATTCTGAAGATCACCACTACTTCTTCTATGCATGTATCTCCAATAGGGAGCTTGGCATTGACTTCAACTTCACATTCAAAAAACTATAAGTTTTCTAATGAACTCTCTGCTTGTCATACAAAGCTCATTCTTTGGCATTAATATCATGAAGCTTCTCTTTAATACATCATGGGTTGCGGCCTCTTTTTCTATTATATGGAAGATCTCTATTGTTGCTTAACTATAGATGACTGTTGTTAAACTTATGAAGCCATGAATAAGTTGCAGTCAACTTTGGTATGCATCTTACTTCATTGTTTGAACTTGGAGTTCATGCCTTCATTGTTTAACTTTTATTTGTTTGCACTTTCAGATTGTGACTTATCCATGGCTCCATGGATTTGATTTGTTTGTTCATGCTATAGATCTAGGTTTTATTTGATGCAGGCTACATATATTTCCATCTAGGCTCAACTGTTGGTTTATCTTTTACATACCATATATGGGTTTGAAACTTTTGAACCCAAAACTATTCACAATACTTTGTTTGCAAGCTGTTAATATATCTTACCATATATGATACTACTTACCATGTATGAAACTCATGACTATTGTGATTGTTGTAAAACCGTGAGCTTCTTGTTTATAACCTAGCAATAGCTATAGGTTCTAACTGTTGTTATCTTCATTTGATGAATTCTATCTTGTGAACTCGAGCTATATTTATTGCAGTTGTGGCTTGATATGTATCTAACAGTCACTATTGGTATTAGGTGACTGGTGTTCATTTGTTCTTGCACACACTGCAAGCTCACTTTATACTCTATGGCACCCACTGTTACTTTATTCCTTTACTTCTTCCCTGGCATTTGAACTACTTATTCTCAGCTCACAAGTTTTTTACGTTGATAGTCATGACTTCCACTATTGTTTACATTAACAGTCTTGGTTTTGCTTATTCTCTGTATGGGTTCAAAATTTGTGAACCCAAAATGTTCAAAACACTTTTTGTTTGGAATTGTGAATACATCTTTACAATGTATAACCATTTGACTGGCATAGCACTATGAACTTCACATTATAAATTAGTAACAGTCATGGGTTTTACTGTAGTTATTTCATTTGTCACATATCGTTGTGATTGTTACTAATTGATCAAAGTTCTCCAATTCACTAAATAAAAAAAATAAAACCTTGACACTTTTAATAACTGGAATACCTGAAAGTGACTGTCACACCTTTTTCCTTGAAAGCTCAAATTCACTAAATGAGAATGAATTGTTTAGTGAACTTACTGATTTATCAAAAATTGATTGTTGTGAACACTTGCTTATTTCGACCTTGCTTAAACTTGTACTGATGAACATTTTACCTTTCACTGTTGTAACATGAAGCTGATATATCAAAATTTGATTGTTAAGTTCACATATCCATAGTTGTGTGGTCATTTGAATTCTTAGAACTTGATTCAATAGATTTACCACAGCTTGTACACAAACTATGATTATAGCATAGAGCATCCAAATTGTTTCACTTTGCTGACATGAATAGAACCTTATGTAATCAACAACTATAAACTTGATGAATTGGTGAACTCATTTCTCTGCAAACCATATATGAAGAGCTTGGCAATGATGGAAAGTTGCTCCAGGAAACCATGAAATCACCTGTTAATGACTTACTAAAGTTGTAAGGTAATGAGTGAAAAATATTAAAGATATAATCTATTATAAATAAAACCATTGCATCTTTCACTCATAACCTTTGCAAACCTTAGAAGGTGATTGTGACTGAGAGATGCTCAACACAACCATTATTATTCCCATAGTAGATAAGTGACTCTCTCCTTTGTGATATTCCACTGCTAGTTGCACATACTTTGTTCCAGTTTATACATATTTCCCATTTTATGTTCAGCTTGCATCCTGTAGCTTTGTCCACTGTAAATAATTCACATTGATGTTGAATCTACACTTAATATAATAAGTACAACAAGATGAAAATGTTTATTTACTGTTAATGAAGTTTGAGCATGGGCTCGTGACATTCAAAAAAATCAAATTGTTTGACTAATGAGGTTTAAACATGGGTTCGTGACACTCAATAAAAACAAACTGTAAACACTTTATGATTTTATAGCTTAATCTTGAAGCACTCTTTTGTATTCAACAAAAAATATGTTTATGATTTGAAAATGTACTTAGGAATAGTAAGGACATATTTGTACCAGTATTTACGCATCACCATTTGTATCTTGAACTGGAAAGTTGGCAATCATTGGCATTTCCTATATCATTCTTATCATAGAAACCAGCTTGATCTGCATCTTTCACTCATGACTGAATATGAAAACTAGTCAGCTATTATTTGCAAAATAATCTATTAAGTTCTCAAATAACATCATTATGAAATACATTATTTGAAAAAGGTTTCTCAGTTTGAAACATACTAAGTCCCTTTAATTCAGACACCTAGTTAATAAAAAGGACAACATACACCACAATGATCATTAGTAGTAAAAGGTTTCATGTCAGAAACAAGTCCCTTTAACACTACCTTGCAGTGAGTGTCAGTGTACATTTCCTTATTTCATTTAATTTTCTAGATTGATATGCAGTATTGAAAATTTGATTGCTATAGTATGTTATTTTTTTCTCATGTATTGCTTAGATCCATCAGGATCTAATCATATTTTTGTTTCTCATGTAGATGGAAACCTTAAAGACCTAGATGCAGATGGAGACTCAAACTTATGAAGACCTAAATGCAAAGACCTAAATGAAGAGACCTAATAGACAACCAGCTGACCCAACCAATACAAAAGGCAATGCATGGGACCTCTATTCCATACTTCAGTCTTTCTTTTAATTCCGCAATGTACTCTATTTATTTATAAAACATGGAACAAGAAAGGACATTTGTATACCACATTCAGTTTGAAAGTACAATGTAAAGATTATTTATGAACTTTGGAAACTTTTGAAATGATAATCAATACTTAGAGTACAATAATGACATCTAGAATGAATGCAATAAGGACATGTAAACTAACAAAACCTGCAAGGTAGTGTTAATTAGACCAACAAAATGCAACCTTTGCCTACTAATGTTGATTGTATTGTATGCTGGATTTTTAAGTAATAGGCATCAAGGCCCTTAAGTGAATGTCTCCAATATAGAGTAGAGGATTCCACTCTATTTCATGTGGGATAATAAAATTGTGCAAATAGAACTCACATAACAAATTTTGTTTCCATGATGACAAAGTCTAATATAAACCATAGAATTCTTGGGCAAACTTGAATTCACAATCAATATCCTTGATTGTCATCATAAGATGGAACAACATAAATTTATCCTTTAAGAAAATAGCATATACCCTAGGTGGTGGTCTACAAGCTATGACCTGGTAAGCTAGTTCTAGAG
Source organism: Chamaecyparis obtusa (assembly GCA_027943335.1). NCBI lineage: Eukaryota > Viridiplantae > Streptophyta > Pinopsida > Cupressales > Cupressaceae > Chamaecyparis > Chamaecyparis obtusa. The sequence goes on from BSBK01001384.1 coordinate 1,918,796, forward strand.
TCTTGTCCATTTGTTGTTGTTTTTTCTTTAGCTGTCCCTTGAGAGCTTCAGTTTCCTCATCCTTATCAAACATCTCCCTTTGCATTTGATTTCTTTCCTACTTCCACCATGTCTTTTGAAAGATAAAATGGTTGTATAGATGAAAGAGGACATACTGAATTGTTGATGAAGGGAACTCTTACATCTGATCTTTCATTTTCTTCTCTTTAGTAGCTATTGATAGTAGTTTATGAACCATGTTGATTGGTAGGGTATAATGGATATATTGGAATATACAGGATGTTGAGGAGGAGTAGATTGAACATTCACATGATTTCTCTCTTGCATTACATTAGGGCTTGACTTAGGCATTCCTTGATCATTCTATGGCATGCTACTACTAGGTTCTTGCTCATTAGGAGACTCCTCCATATGATGGGGTTCTGCTTGCATAGGGGAGTCATTAGGAATATATTCAATAGAGGGCTCTCTAGCAAGTTTTGGTGCTGGAACAATTGGGTTTGGAAGGGAAGGTGGAGACACTTGTCCTGACATGCAAGGGCTTCTATACACAATTTCCTCTTCAACCCTTGTAGTTTTAAGTTGGCAAGACCTTTTTGGCTTATGTGCTACAGGAGTAGATGTTGTAGGAAGAGTTACTATGGGACTCAACCATTTTATTTTATTTATTTAAATTGAAGGGTTTGAAATTTCACCTTCTAAGTTAGGGATTTATTTTCTAACCTTCTATTTTCCTTTTTTTGAGGAAGAAGTGGGTATATTACTCTCTGGAGTAGGTTCAAGAGATTGGTTTTCTTGGGGTAATTCTGGTTCTTTTTCTTTCATAACTACTTCTTCAATAGGGCCAGAAGATTCTACTGCATCTTCTAGAGGTTGGGCCACGGGATTTACTTGGGCTTGCAAAGTTTTAGATTGGACAAATTCTTCCCATGACATGGGAGAAACATCCCTAAGAGATTTTTAAACCAAAAGCTTGATTAGGGCATGGTGACTAATGGAATTTGCATTGCCCTTTTGCATTTCCTTAGCACTAATACTTAACATATTATAAATAAAATTGGAAATATTGACCTGAAGATTATGCCTGATATAGTTAAGCAATTTGAAATGATGGGCATGTAGGTTCAAAAATATTCCTTCACAAGTTAAATACCTGATAATGTGCATAGCCAATTTTGGAAATGGTTGTGGAAGAGACAATCTCATGCACCCTTGCTTAGTAATTTCAAGTGGAAGATCACTCAGCTTGGAGAATTGAGCTCGAGATGACCTGGCATCATGCTCATTTGGATAATATTCTCCAACAACTGGTAACCCTGTAACTTCTACAATTCTCTCTTCAGTAGCAACAACTGTCAAACCCCACACAGTTTCTTGTCCTTCTTGAAAAGTGCTCATGAATTCTACTACAACCTCCTCATTAAACTTTGTCAGCTGAAGAAAATAGCCAAGCCAGTCGTATGCATTGAATCTGTGGACTCCTTCAACATCCACTAGAAAAATACCATGGATGACTGCTTCATGTCTCTATAATTGTCCACCCATCTTAGCAATGCCCAGCCTTCAATTTTCTACTAATCCTGAGTCTCCCTATATTTTGCAAATACCTTCTTCTTGAAATCCCAATTGCTATTCTTGAAAATGCCAATATTTTCACTTACATTACCTTCATTATGCTCAACATGATGAATAATAATTTCATTAATTTTAGAGGACATCACAACCTTAAGTGTGAGTTACCTCACAATTTAATTATGGTCATTTTACAATCATGTCAAGTTCAAGAAATTAGAATTTGAAAGTACGACAAATGTGTGTAGGATTAAAAGAATTAATGGAACACAACCTAAGTACAACACTAATGTGACAAGGATGTGACAAGGGTAGTTTAGGAATGACACTTGGAAGTTAGTACACTTCCCCTGCCCCCTATGAAAGTTTAACAAGTGTCCTCACTTGATAAATTGAGCACGAGGTTGGGAAACTAGCTTAGTGCATATATTATATAATTAACGCAGTACTTGATATAATTAATTTAACCTGTACACTAAAAGTAAGTAAGGATTTAGAAATTTGTACTTGGTGATTAGTTATCGTACGTGAATGTGAGTTGATGAGAGTGTCAATTCCAGCGGCCGCATAAGATTGCTGACGTGGCATTTTATTGAAAGCATTTGAAAATAGAAATTGTGGGTAACATGGTGTTTGAGTGGGTGGTAGAAATAGGAATGAGATGAGTTGGTGAGAAGAAAAGATAAAATTGAATGAAGAAGTATACCTCATTAAATGAAGTTTTATTATGAGTGCTAGCGAATGTATGTCATGGTGATGCTGCAGGAGGAAGACTTTCACCTTCTACTCCAGGAACTATTTCTTAATGGGCTATTAAACTATGCATGTTGAACTATTTCAAGAATTCTTCTTTGGTTTGAGGCTTGTGATACAGGCGAAAGAAATGTCCATTGACTAGTAGCTTAAATTATACTGGGTCAAGTGTGGTCAGCTGAACTGCTCCATTATCAAAGACATTAAATTACATAGGGTCCTAGCCATCTAGTTTGCAGCTTTCCTTGGTTCTCCTTGAATCTGGAATCATATAATAAAGCCCAATCTCCTACTTGAAATTTCTTGTTCTCGATATGTGAATCATGCCATCTTTTCCTTCAGTTCTAGATTAGCTCTGTTCTTTCCAATGCTTGTTAGGAATGGGAACACTGAGAGGGGGGGGGTTGAATCAGTGTTCCCTAAATTTTATCTTTTCACTTTAATCTGAATACTGAATTATAAATGCTAAAGTACTAAATTAAAAATTCACATAAACAGGAAACATGAAATCAACACATGACACCAATATGGTTATAGGGAAACCCAAATAGGTAAAAACCCCAGTGGGACTTGATACCCACTAATAATTTGCACTAGTGTTTTGTGATCCTTGTTAGAAGATCCTTTACCCTATTAGGAGTAGCTTTACAATTCTTTTAGTACAGTAGACCTTGTTAAGGGTCAGACCCTGTTAGGATTATTTTACAATGATCCCTATTAGGGGAGTGGACTCATTTTCCTAGAGCTCACTGCTCAAATGATGAAGGCTACAACCTTCTGAGATCAGATACACACTATATCTGTTGGTGAACTATTACTATGACATTGCTTGTCAGATCAGTTCCTTTGGTGTGCTGATGCTTTGACCTCTAGAAAAGCTCTAATACATCTTATGCTCACTTAGCATACCTCTGCTCTACTTATCTCAACTCTAATACAACTTTCTTGACTTCCATACTAATTACAATGGGCGCACCTTATATTTATGCACTCATACCAATTATACAATTAGGTTGGCCCTATAATTAATTACAAATAATGCTTCCAAATGAATTGGCTTAAGCGTGCTTACAATTATACATGCACATATGTTAGAAACCTAAATAAAATGGGTGCATAGCTTCTACAACATTAATTTTACAATCACAAACCAAAATAGTCACTGTCGGCTCTATGCTCTATTCTCTGCTGGCACACACTGGCTGTGCAACTTCAACTGACTATAACTTTCACATCTTTGCATATCTACTTATGTGCTCTTATACTAATCATAAGTATAGTCTAACAACCTTAAATTCTAGGGCACATACCATAATTCATCCATATGCATGGGTGTAGGTGCTCTGAGCTGTAGGAACTCTGTATGTTGTCCAGTCTTCAACACTTAACTGATTTTTGATCTTTACACTTAGTGCGCTGACTCCAAACTACTATATGACTTTGTTTCCATAATAAAAACACTATATCTAGTCATATACCTTAGTATAGACAACTTTCCAACAATCTCCCCCTTTTTCATTGATGGCAACAAAGGAATATGGCCAAGTTTCTAACTTTCCCTTTACACAAAACATTTTGTCTCCTATACATCTTTATACACATAAACTTGTATCTCCCTATACTCCATATTCTATAAAACTCCCCCTTTAACATTAATGACAAAGGTATATCAAAATCTTTATCTACATACACTTACTGAGGGAAAATATCCAGATATGCAATCTTGAGTTTCTAGATCTCCTTCTTCCAAAAGGTTATCAGAGAATTCACTATCTGTAGATGGGAACATAATGCATATTGAAGCTTCTCCATCTTCTCCAATTTTGTTCTTGGACCTTGATCATAGGTTATCATGGTGACATCAATCTCCTTTATGTTTTGACTAAGAATGTCTTAGAGAGGGCATGAGAGTGTTCCTCAACTGAGTCTATGTAGACCTTATCTTCTCCATTTCTTTCTTTTCCTTCTCAATTATGTCCAACTAACCTTGGTAGACATTGTTGCACATGTTTACATTAGTGGTTGTGTCTAACAATGAAATATTTACCTTCTCAATCATTACCTCTACATCTTTGATCTTCTTAAGATGGGCATTAGTGAACTTATCCTGATCCTTAGATTCTGCAATGACTTTCCTTCCTTGATCTGCAAACTCCTTCAATGATGCCTGACCAGACTTGAGAGAGTTTAAGTCTAGTGCAAAATTACTCATCAGTTCATCTTGTCTCTTCTTTAAGTACTTCTCCTCTACCACTATGGGCACAGAGTCTTCTAGGCTTGAGAAATTGACTTTGAACTGTGATATGACTATGCTCATATCATCCATCGAATGAACTTTTAATATCTTCTTATCCTCTGGCAGCAAACTATTCAAAATATTTACTGATTCCACCAAGAGAGGATTCCTCATTACTTGCTTCTCCTTGGCCTTCTCCATAGCTAGGATACTAAACTTAATCAGGTCTTCTTCCTTCCAGGATTCCAAACTACTAGTGTTAGGTGTGAAACTTGAGAACAATGCTCAAGAGGGAGTGATGGGAGTTTTGTCCATCACCTCTTGTTTTACCTTGACCAAATTAGTAGAAGATTCATCTTTCTTTTCTATCTCTACTCCTTCTTTCTTTTCTTCATCAAATACATCTTCTATGATTACTTCTTCTTGCTAAGTGGGAGGGGTATTGCTACATAAGATTTTTGCTTCCTCAGTGTTGAAAAATGCTTCCAAAAACTTGTCCAACTCCTTATCAGTAGTCACCATGGCTATTTCCACATTATCTATGATAATTGTGCTATCTTTGGGTGATCCTATCATGGGATTAGACTGATTTGCTTCTATTTGAGGTCCTTCTATGGGCAATGAGTCCTGAGGACCTGTCATTGGTACATTAGTGGGCTCAGCCACTTTATCTTCCTTGCTGGGTGCATGAGTGATGGGCGTAGGAGGTAGTTTGATGTATTTTTCCAACAACACTTTCTCAAATGATTTTTCTGTCTCCTTCATTATTAGATCATAGCCCTTGTTCATTATATGCAGAGTTCTAATCTTTGTTCTAAGGTGTGGCTTCACCAAATTCAATATAAGTGTTTCTTCATCTTTTGAACATATAGGTAGTGTATCTTCTAAAAAAATTTCTTTGATCCTTAGCTCTTCTTCATTTTCTTGTCTTTTCAGGTGTTCTGCAATGTCCCATACATTATTAGGAATTTTTTTTTTCAATTCAAGAACTATCTTCTTGAACTTTATCATATGCTTGATAATCATTCCATGAATTTCTAACTTATCAATCTCACTATATGATTCATAATGTTTCCCAACTTGATCAATTTTTCCCTCATCAATAATTCTAGTGCTCAAAACTTTAAGGTTAGGCCTGAATCCTACCTTAGGAGGTGCTTGAATGTTTCTTCTTCTCCTTGTACCATGCGAGGATGGATGATTAGTGCTAAATTATTTCTTCCTCTTGACCATTGGTTTATACTCTGAAGGAGTATCTTTGGGTGCAGAACGAGTATTGTCTTTTTTATCCTTTTGACTGTCATCTTTTTCAATTTTTATCTTTTTCAACTTAGGATCTTCTTCTACTACTTTTGTGCCTTTCAATTCTAGGGCAATCTTCTCTTCCCTAGCCTCATCAAGATCTGCTTGAGATACACCATGTATCCTCAAGATCTCTAATGTAACTTTTGCAACCTTTCTTTTTGTTGCAGCATTGTTCAGCTTAGCATCAACTTCTCTAGTTTTCTCTTCATAGGTTCCCCACCTAGGTTCATTGTCATCCTTAGGGGCTGATTGTTACAAATAGGAAATACTAAGAGGAGGGGTTGAATCAGTATTTCAAAATTTTTTTCTTTTTACCACTTATGGATATAACAGATTACTTTAGTGCATACAAAGATTATCAAGCTGATTAACAAACATAGCAGTAAATAGAAAAAACTCATAACACATGATATGTTCTCGAGGAAACCCTGGCCAAGGGAAAACCCCGGTGTAGATAGTACCCACAAAGATCACTAATCAAAAGTATCTTGTTAGGGATATTGGACCCTGTTAAGAGTCAATTTACAATATATAGTAGATCTGTCCTGGTTAAAGGACTTTAGGCCTTGTTAGAAGCCTTAACCCTGTTAGGAGTTAGATTACAAAACCTGATCACCAGCTGAGCTCACTACCCAAATAGGTAATACAAAATGTTTCTGACTATAGTATGGTATTTCTTACAACTTCACATCAATAGCCTTTACTGCTATCACAATATACAACTATCACAAGTTATCCTTTTCTTTCTTTTTACACATCACACACTATTTCATTACATTTCAAGTATGCCTAATATATGAGTTATTAGAGCTAATAACTTTATATGGTCAACTTCCAAAATCTTTATCCAAGAGTAAAAATATAGGATTTCATCCCTTCATAATGTTAAGTCATTATTTTGACAAGCAAAAATAATAACTTAACTCTTTCGCTAATACTGTCTCCAAAACTGTTATGTCTGCAAAAACTATCTTCAGTAAACTTTGAATAACTTCATCTGTACTATTCCAAAATTTATGCACATTGAGATGGGGTATCCTCATACTCTGTAGAAGCTTTAGTTAACTATGCTAACAAAAATATTGCTCCAATGGATGTTGCCAACTAAATCTTCATCGGGTGCTCTGTCAAGATCACTGTATCCATACTTAGACAATTTCTTCCTTCAACTTGCCATACTTGCATTCTAGATTCTGCGCTCTCAATAGAGGTCATATGTTTCCATAGTGACAACATCTATGCATCCACATTAGCCAAATTTCCAACAATCTCCCCCTTTGTCATTGGTGGCAACATATGGGAAAATTGGCTAAGTGTGCAAACAAAACTTCAAAGTATTTACACAAAATTGTGGCCAAATGTTATACAACACATATACAATATTATACTCCATAGAATAGCTCCCCCTATGAGTATCCTTCCTCAACATATTTTCAATTTTCTGCTATCTCTCCCCCTTTGACAACAATGACAAAGATAGGGTGTACAAAAATTTCAAAAAAAAACTTGATACCTTGTTATCAGCTATTGCAAAGCTAGTAGGCTTGCAACATAGTCGCCAAACTTTGACTTCCATGATTCAAAATCTTTCTCCCATATCTTCCTGATGGATTCAACAACATTGAGTAGAGTACTCAATCCGTATGTTGTTGTCTGACAAGCTTGCAGGGAATTAAAGCTAGACTTCTGAAAATATGTCTTTGTTGAAAGACACTGCTCAATTTGGTCTTCAATAATTGAGGTCTTGATTGAGATATGCTCTTCCAAGATGTTAATCTTGATCATATTTCTATTCTTCTCCTCTGCTAACATTTTGATTTCATCATTTAACTTCCTTATGTTCTTCTCTATAGAACTTATCTTTACATTTGGGCTTGTCAAGGTGTTTGTTTCTTTTGTAATTGCATCTATCTTCTCTCTGATCTTCTTTTCTTCTTCAGCTATTAGGATTTCTAATTTTGTGCATTGTATATACAAACTCTTTCTAGTCTCAAAATGTTTCCTCAAATTCTTTATGCATACATCCAAATTACCAATATCATTTTGAATATTTACACTTAAATTTTGTTGCATTTTTGCTTCAAAGGCTTCCTAAACTTTTATTCTAGCAATATCCTTTAAGTTAGAAAATTCAAAGTCAAAAGAGTTTATTACTATTTTAGCTTTCTCAAGTGGATCTGATTCAAATACCTTAGTGTTGATCACACTCTCAAGTTTCTCTGTCAAAACTCTAACTTTGCCTTCAAGGTCCTTCACCTTCTTATTCTTTCCAATAATTTTATTAAGAGATGTGATGAACTCAACCTGATCATCATCTTCAACCTCTTTTCCAAGGTCTTCAAAAATTGAACCAATTTGTCTCTTCTTACTGTCAGGTGCACTAGGGGTAGTGACCTCTATCAAAATTTATTTACCTTTAACTGTCTGCTCTGATGGAACTGATTCTGATATAGCTGGTGCTTCCACTACCTCTGTATCCTTTTCTGATTCTGTAATCTTCTCTTGCTCTTCTAAAGCCAAATTATCAATAATGTTTCCTAGATCATGAAATACTGCATCATCTGACTCTAGTGTCACTTTGGTTCCTTCAATGTCCATTGATTCTTTGCCAATATTGATATGTGAAGAAGATGGGACTTCTTCAATACCAACTTCCTCTGCATGCAGTTCCTCTCATTGCTTCTACTGGGCATCTGATTCAGCATGCTTTCCTACAACTATATCTACAAGAACTTGCATTACTACTTGCTTAGTCTCTTTCTATACTTCCTCCTTTTTTCCTCCCATTATAAGGATTGTTCTTCTCTTAGTTCTCAATAAAGTTCCAAGAGACTTCAAGAATCTCTTCAAATGATCTTCATCCTCAACTCTATAGAACTGTCTGATTACATGTTCTCTCATCTTTATGTCCTCTTCTTGTGCTCTTTGTTTTCTATTCACAAGTCTGTTATACAAATCTTCTGGGATCTTACCATGAATAGTGCTAAGTTTCTTATTTGTCACAATCATATGTGTAATCATTGCATTTTCAAAATTCAATTTGTCAAATGATCCATATAGATCATAGAATTTATTTATCTTAGTGAAGTCTCCATGCTTCAATATATCTTCATTAACTCTTTCAATTCTTGGTTTCCAAGTTTTCTTCTTGATTGAAACTTCATCATCATCTTTAATTTTTGCTACTTTTATAGGTACAGGTGGTACAATCACTTTTTGTCTCTTGCCAGGTCCTATTGCACTCACTTTTACTCTTTTGCTAGGAATAGGAGAAAAATATTTATCTCCTTCATCTTTTTTAGGTACTTCAACTTTTACCTTTACTACAATAGGATCAATAGGGTCTGCACTAGATGCCACAGGTGGAATTACAAGATTTTCACTTTGCTTCAAGGCTTCTGCAGTCTTCTTAGCTATGTCAAACTCATGACTTGACATACCTGATTCTTTTAGTATTTTCTTCATAGTAGATTCAACTCTCCTACTAGATTGCTTCTTTTCTCTCAAACTTATTGCAGAGTTGAAATTCTCTTCATAGGTTCCAAACCTATTTGCATGACCATCCAACTCACACTTTAACAGTCTATTCACATATCCTACTATTTTTTCTTCAGATACTTCATAGCCAAGAGGGTCTATGAATTTCATTCTAGGCTCAACTGCTTCAATGTAGATGAAATCAGTGTCTACCATTAAAAAAATGTCATCTTTATGCTTTTCAACTAAGGATTGAGGAATCCTTGATTTGTTCTTAACAATATTCTGAAAAGTCTTCAATACAAGCTTCACACTGTCATTGACTTTACCAATTAGGTGCTTCATGTAGACTGAGTTTATTCTTTCCATTGTGTTCACATTGTCACTCCAATCAACTATGTAAGGAAATCTTCACAAAATATGGAAAAACATATAGGTTATCAGAGATGAAAACCTAAACTGTGTGTACTTAGCCTTCTTAATCTTTTCTAAGTTCTCAAATAATTAAATTTTCAAAATTTCACATAGGTCTACTTGTTTCTTCTCAATACACATAAGATAAGCTACATGAACCATTCCTATAGCCATGTCATCTTCCCTTGAACTACCATAGAATTTAGTTGTTAGGATCTTGCAAAGGTACCTAACATCATCTTTCTTAATCTTACTTATCGCAATTCCTCTACCATTATAACTAGATCTAGTGTTGTCTAAAACAATCTTTCTCATGTTCTTTTCATTGAGTGGAATCTCTCCAAATTTTGATAGTCCAATAACATCATGAATTAGGTCGGCATTTATATCAATAACTCTATCCTCCATCCAGAATTTCCCATTGTGGATTCTACTTAAAATGATCTTGGTACATTCCTCATCATTAAATTCATACTTCATGGAATAATTGATAATTTCATTGTTCTCTAGGTGCCCATAAGATAGTTTAACTGACATGTCTTGATTATACAATTTCCTGTAATCATCACTAAAATCTGCATCTCCCAAAGTTTCAAACTCGCAACCTAAATATCCTTTAACATTCTCAATGTGTAATACTTCATCTGGTACGGATGATAGTACTAGTCTGTTATCAATTTCAGCTAGTTCTACTAGTTATTTCTTAATCTTAGGTCTATTCTTATCCTTAACATTATGAACCATAGAAATATCCATCTTATCAATTGATTAAAGATCAAAAAATACCTCAACTTTGCAAATCTAGGGTTTCGGTATGATCGTCGCTGCAAACTGCTTCCAAACTTCTTCAAATCATCCTCAAATTGCTTTTTCTTCTTTCAAATCTCTTTTCAATCACTTTTTAATCCTGACAACTTAAATTTTGACCTTATAACACTTCACATTAACTCGATCTGACATCGCATTCATTCATTTTACCGCTAAAACCTCAAAAAGCTGATTCTGCAAACCTGCAACATAAAACATTTTGCGACCTCGAAAAACATGATATTTTCTTTTACACACTTAACCATAGCATTAGTACAACATAAAAAACCTATATCTCACTGTGCAAAACTTAACTCATTCAAATTCCTAATCTACACTAATCCTAAGTCCTAAACTACGGAAACTTACATAATTTAAGTACTTAAAGAAGGGTCAGGTAAAGATTCATCCTTACCATTAGTTACATTACCTTCCTAACTACTTTCAATGCTGAGTATACCTCCTTGATCTATGCATTTATCAAATTTTACTTCATCTTTATTGCTACAGCAACCTTTCTCTTTGTTTCCTGCATTTTCATTCCTTCTTGCATTGTTCCTAGGGTTAGGGTTATGATGATAACCTCCATTATTCATTCTGCAAACTCTTGTTGAGTGTCCAAACTTGTTGCATATCTAACAAATGATTCCATTGTTCCCAAATCTTTGTCCTTGCTGGTTAATCTGTGACCTACGATTTCTAGCAATATGTCCTACTTTGTTGCATCTAAAACATATTACCACTTTTCTTTGATTCATTTCTTCAATAGATTTCTTATCTGCATTGTTAGTATTCCCAATCATTCTATTATAATTATTCAAAATTACTTTAGGTCTTCTACATTCGTTAGCTCTGTGTCCAAAACTATGACAATTATAACAATGTCCATTAAGAGGTTTAAATTGCTTACCTGTGCAATCTCTCTTCATGTGCCCAATAGTATTACAAGAAAAACATCTACCTTTGAATTCTCTTTGCATACCTTAAGATGATTCTTCCTATTTTGATTCTTCTTGCTTTGATTCTTCTTTCTCTCTAGGTGGTTCTTCTTTAGGTGGATCTTCCAATGTGTTCTCATCTAGCTTCATTTCCTCCACATTTTCAGATGTCTTCAGATCTGGCTTCTTACTTTCATGGTATGTTCTAAACATACTAAATGCAAATCCAGTCCTATCAAAGAATGGTTCTTCAAAAGAAATTTGTTTTTCAGTCTTACCACTATTTGAATATAGCCTTTCAAGTTGTTGTTTAGATTGAGTTAAGTCACCTTTCACAATTTTATTATACTTCTCAAGTTCCACATACTGCACTTTTACTTTTTTAGATTCAGATGTTTCCTTTTCAAGTCTTGATCTCAGATCTTCATTCTCAATTTTCAATTTTTCATTATCAGATCTCAAATTTCCATCTTTCATACTAAGCTTCAGATTTACTATCTTCAACTCATGCTTAAGGATCTCATTTTCTTTTTCTAATTCATCACAATCTTCAACAAGCATATCAGATTTCTTTTTAGATTTTAGATCTTCAACCTTACCTTTTAATTTGTCAATAGCATTCTTTGCATGTTCATATTTTCTTCTTAAGGAGTTTCTTTCATCACTAAGCATATCAATCTGTTCAAGAGCTTCTTCAAGATTCTTCTGAAGTTGATCCATATCCATAGAGATCTTACTCAAGCTGCCAAGCTTTCCCTGAATGTTCCTTCTCCGACTAACTATGCTCTGATACCAATTGTTAGAAATAGGAAATACTGAGAGGGGGGGGTGAATCAGTATTTCACAAACTTTTTCTTTTTCCCACTTATGGATATAACAGATTACTTTAGTCCATACAAAGATTATCAAGCTGATTAACAAACATAGCAGTAAATAGAAAGAACTCATAACACATGATATGTTCTCGAGGAAACCCTGGCCAAGGGAAAACCCTAGTGGGGATGGTACCCACAAAAATCACTAATCAAAAGTATCTTGTTAGGGATATTGGACCCTGTTAAGAGTCAATTTATAATATATAGTAGATCTGTCCTAGTTAAAGGACTTTAGGCCTTGTTAGAAGCCTTAACCCTGTTAGGAGTTAGATTACAAAACCTGATCACCAGCTGAGCTCACTACCCAAATAGGTAATACAAAATGTTTCTGACTATAGTATGGTACTACTTACAACTTCACAGCAATAGCCTTTGCTGCTATCACAATATACAACTATCGCAAGTTATCCTTTTCTTTCTTTTACACATCACACACTATCTCATTACATTTCAAGTATGCCTAATATATGAGTTATTAGAGATAATAACTTTATATGGTCAGCTTCCAAAATCTTTATCCAAGAGTAAAAATCTAGGATGTTGTCCCTTCATAATGTTAAGTCATTATTTTGACAAGCAAAAATAATCCCTTAACTCTTTCGCTAATACTGTCTCCAAAACTGTTATGTCTGCAAAAACTATCTTCGGTAAACTTTGAATAACTTCGTCTGTACTGCTCCAAAATTTATGCACACTGAGATGGGGCATCCTCATACTCTGTAGAAGCTTTAGTTAACTATGAAAACAAAAATATTGCTCCAGTGGACATCTCCAACTAAATCTTCATCGGGTGCTCTGTCAGGATCACTGTATCCATACTTAGACAATTTCTTCCTTCAACTTGCCATACTTGCATTCTAGATTCTGCACTCTCAATAGAGATCATATGTTTCCATAATGAAAACATCTATGCATCCACATTAGCCAAATTGCCAACATTGATAGCAGTACCTATGCATAAGCTTCAAGAACTTGCTCTTCAACTTCATATCCAAGTGGATGAATCCACTTAGTTCTAGGTTCCACAGGTTCCATACATGTAGTATCAATTTCCACCATGAAGCATATTGTATCTTTATACTTCTCTAAAATATTCTCAGGAATCATGTACCTCATCTGCATTCTTTCTCTGAAAGTCTTCAATTCCAAAGTAATGTAATCTCTAAGTGTGCTTTCTGTGGATGCCTTGTTAGATATCTGTGGCATGATAGGAATGGACTTGTCTAGATACAAGTCTGACACTTTACCAACTATATAAATGTACATATAGATGATTAGGGACCCAAACCTAAATACCTTAGTCTTGTCATGTTTTATAGCTTTGATATTGTCTATCAACTATGCATGCAAGATCTCACACAAGTTGAACTCTCCATCTTCTTGCACAAGACAGATGGCTACTAGAATAGTGCTCATAGACACACTATTCACCATGATGGTGTGATGAAATCTGTAACCAATTATCATTGAAACCAACTTGATGTATGGTTTCTCTATAGGCTCAATGATCATGTCACACTTATACTTGCTCCACCATTTTCCTGACATCCTTACCCATAGGAAGGATGGAACCTGTCTTAGAGAGACCTATCATCTCATGAATCAAGTTTCCCATGATTCTTACTGGTATATCTCCAATCCAAAACAAATCATCATGGATTTTACTCAACAATATCTTTATCCATTCTTCCTCATAGAAATCATATGCTGTGGCATATTCAATAATGGGGTGATCATTCCATTTGGTGTATTCATCTATTAATGTTTTATCTAGTTTCATCATTGTGTCCATGTGCACCCTTAACCTATCCAGTCCAATAGGTTCCTTACAATAGATGTAAGCCCTTATGTCTTCTACATGCATGACACCCATCGGTGTGTGGGAGAAAGCTCCCTCTAAATCATATAGGGTTGATTTAAATGGGTGCCTTTTGAAAAAATACCACTTCTTCTCAGCAACATCAAAAACAATAGGAGTGGCCATGACTTGATATTTTCTTTCCAAAAGATCTCTGAGATGTTTTGATGGCTTCTGAACTGGTGCAATGAGCTAGGGTTTCTTGCAACTGATCAAATGCATTGCAATCACTGATAACTTAATCTCTAACTCTTCACAAGAACTTCCAAAGCTCAATCTACTCTCCAATCACTCTGAGTATGAATGCAATGAGTAAACACACATCTTTTTGTGTACTTAAAGTAAGAAAATCGCCATTAATTCAACTCGCATAAACCAAGCTGTCACTTCAAATTTTCAAACTTGAGTTCTGCTAACAATCAGCATGTGTGCTCTTGCACAAAGGTTCCAATACACTCCAGTAGCTTAATTCCAAAGGCACATACTCTGAGGATAAGTATACTAGCCACATAGGGGTAGCTCCCCCTATGACCCTGAGGGCCATTCATGCAGATGTAGAGGGTGCATCCACTAGGGATGCATCCAATACATTACCAAAAACATTGTCCTTCTTTCCTTCTAACCAAATCAAGCTCACATCCTCTGAGGCTTTTACAAACTTGACTTCTACTTTAGGATCCAAAAATGGTTCTTTGGTCTTTTTAGGGCTTTCCAGACCTTGCATCCTTGATCTACAAAACTTTGAGATATGTCCAACTTTGTTACAAGTGTGACAAATCACTGGAGGTCTATTATTCCTCGGCACATTGACATGAGTCACCATTCTGCATTGTTTTGTTGTATGACCATTATAGTTACATATCTGACATGTAACATTATGAGAACTTCTTGCATTGGTCTGATTCTAATTCTTTGATCATGCTGAATCCTATTCTTCTTACTAGTATTGCAATTTATTACTCTATGACCAAATCTATTACATGTATAACAATAACCATTAAAAGGATTTACCTCTGTATAGTTTCTTGCAATGTGTCCATGCTTGTTACATGCAAAATAGGTGCATTCAATAGCCTTGCACTCATTCCTAGGAGGACCACCATTGTCTTTGGTCTGATCTTTAGTCTTATCATCATCAGTAGAGTTCTTTTGTGAATCCTTTCTTGCTTGCATACTTTCAATTTGATTTTATGCTTCATTGTACCCAATACAGCTAGTGTCTCCTTTGATTCTTCTTTCATACAGCCATGATTCTACTAATTCAGCACTGGTGTGTAATTTGTCAATATGATCCTTTGACTTCTTTAATTCATATTCCAAGCTCACTTTGCAATTCTTCAGATCCAAGATTTCCAAATTTTCTTCCCTTAACTCTTCATTCAGTTGAAGGTTCTCCTTGACTTGCTCATTGTAAACATCTTTATTGTTCATTAGTTTGTCATCAAGTTCTTCAAGCTGACTCACTAAGGATGCATTTTCTTCATTCAACTTCTTGACTTTTTCTTCAAGATCATTGTTAGAGCATCCCTTCAAATCATTTCTTCATTTCTTGATAACTAATTGAGCATCACTGACTTTTTCTTTTAGTTTTTCAATTTCTCTTTTTGAGTTGTCCAGGTCTTCAAGAGCTGCTTCAAGATTCTTCTTTAAATCTTCTTTGTCCATGATCTCCTCAAGTGGTTAAACTTCTTTGCTAAGGACCAGAGCTCTGATACCAATTGTTAGGAATGGGAACACTAAAACGGGGGGCTGAATTAGTGTTCACTAAATTTTATCTTTTCACTTTAATCTAAATACTAAATTATAAATGCTTAAGTACTAAACTAAACATTCACATAAACATGAAACATGAAATCAACACATGACAGCAATATGGTTACGGGGAAACCCAAATAGGTAAAAACCATGGTGGGACTTGATACCCACTAATAATCTGCACTAGTGTTTTGTGATCCTTGTTAGAAGATCCTTTACCCTATTAGGAGTAGCTTTACAATGCTTTTAGTACAGTATACCTTGTTAAGGGTCAAACCCTATTAGGAGTCTTTTACAATGATCCCTATTATGGGAGTCGACTCATTGTCCTAGAGCTCACTACTCAAATGATGAAGGCTACAACCTTCTGAGATTAGATACACACTATATCTACTAGTGAACTATTGCTATGACACTACTTATCAGATCAGTTCCTTTGGTGTGCTGATGCTTTGACCTCTAGCAAAGCTCTAATACATCTTATGCTCACTTAGCATACCTATTCTCTGTTTATCTCAACTCTAATACAACTTTCTTGACTTCCATACTGATTACAATGGGCACACCTTATATTTATGCACTCATACCAATTATACAATTAGGTCGGCCCTATAATTAATTACAAATAACACTTCCAAATGAATTTTCTTAAGCGTGCTTACAATTATGCATGTACATATGTCAGAAACCTAAATAGAATGGGTGCATAGCCTGTACAACATTAATTTTACAATTGCAAACCAAAATAGTCACTGTCGGCTCTATGCTATGTTCTCTACTAGCACATACTAGCTGTGCAACTTCAACTGACTGTAAATTTCACATCTTTTCATATCTAATTATGCGCTCTTAGACTAAGCATAAGTATAGTCTAACAACCTTAACTTCTAGGCTTCATATCATAATTCATCTATACACATGGGCACATGTGCTCTAAGCTTCAAGAACTCTGTATGTTGTCCACTCTTCAATACTTAACTAATTTCTAATATTTACACTTAGTGTGCTAACTCCAAACTGCTATATGACTTTGTTGCCATAATGACAACACTATATCTGGTCATATACCTTAGTATAGACAACTTGCCAACAATGCTGACTTGCGCATTTCATCCAATGAGTTGAGATGGAGGAGACGTTATGTTTGTGTTGCAGGAAGATTGATGTTTAGCTCAAGTGTTGTGTGTAATGTTTTGTGTTCAAATTCTATGGGAAACATTGTTTCTTTTCCATACACCAATTCAAATGGTGTGAACCTTGTTTTTGTCTTCCATGTGGTATGGTAAGCCCAGACTGCTTCTGTTAATTGACTGCTCCAATCTTTGTGATGCAACTATACTGTATTTGTTAATATTGCCTCTATTTCTCTATTTGTCACCTTTGGTTGTCTATTTTCTTGTTGATGATAAGGACTAGATTTCTGATGCCTTATGCTATAATCCTTCATTAGCTCTGTGATCAAGTTTGATGTAAACTTTGCTACTTGGTCCATTACAAGCTCTCTAGGGACTCCATACTTGGTAAAAATTTCTTCATACAAGAATTTTGCTACTTTTTCATCCCTTGCATTCTGCATAGCTTTCACTTCAACCCATTTTGTCAGGTAATTTGTGCAAACCAAGATGTAGGATTTTTCATTTGAAGGAGGATCAATTGGTCTAATGAAGTCCATAACCGACTTATCAAAGGGTGTCATTACTACTTGTGGATGAAGTGGCATCTCATCTAATTTTGTTGGATGACCCATCCTCTAACATTTATCACATTTTTTTGTATAACTGGATGCATCTTTGTGTAATTGAGGCCAATAATATCATGTTGTTAAGATTTTCAGGGTTGTTCTCTTTTCTACAAAGTGACCTCCACAAGGCTCATCATGACAAGTGTGGAGTATATCATATACTTCATCTTCTCTCACACACCTTCTCATAATTTGATTTGGACCAGTGTAAAATAGATTGTTATCTATCCATGAAAATTGAAAGCTTTTCTCTGTAAGCTTTTTCTTGTCTTTCTGAGAAAAATGTTGGGGCATCTTATTTGCTGCAAGATAATTGGCTATGTTTGCATACCATGGGTTTTTGATTGCTATATGGAACATGTGTTCATCTGGAAATGTATCTTCAACCTTAGTAGTGTCTTCATCAACATTTTGTAGTCTAGACAAGTAGTCAACAACTACATTGGCCTTCCCTGGCTTATAAAAAATTGTTATATCAAATTCCTACAATACGAAGAGCCATCTTGCCAATCTGCCTATTATAGCAGGTTTGTTCATCAGATATTTTATTGATGAGTGATTAGTGTGAAAAAAAATGGAATAGCCTGTGACATAGTGTCAAAATTTGTTCAATGCATAAACTACAGCTAGGAGTTCCTTTTCAGTAACTGTGTAGTTCAATTCAGGGCCATGGAGGCTTTTACCAATATAGTAAATTGCATTCTCAAGGTTAGTAGGCTTTTTTCCTAGCACAACAGCTATGGCATAGTCTGATGCATCTGTATGGATGTGGAATGGAATAGACCAATCTGGTCCTTTTAGGACTAGTGCAGTTGTTGGGAGTTTCTTTAGCTGCAGGAAGGACTCATCACATGCTTGTGTCCACTTGAATTCAGCTTCTTTGGTAAGCAATGTATACAGAGGACTAGCAATTTGACAAAAAATTTGAATAATGTGTCTATAGTATCCAACGTGTCCTAGGAAAGATCTTACATTCTTTTTTATAATAGGAGTAAGTAGTGTAAGTATTACCTCAACTTTAGTTGGGTCCACTTAAATTCCTACTGTTGAAATGAAATGCCCAAGTACCACTCCTTCCCGCATCATCATAATGCATTTCTCACTATTAAGGGATAGATTATGCTCCTTACACTAGATTAGTACCTTTTCAAGATTCTTCATAGCCTCATCAAATGTCACTCCAAATTTTGTAAATTCATCCATATATATCACCATACAGTCATGTGATATGTTAGCAAAAATACTAATTACAACTCTTTGAAATGTTGTTGGAGCATTACACAACCCAAAAGGTAGAACTGAATATGCATATGTCCCCCATGGACATGTGAACGTAGTCTTCTCTTAATCCTCTGGAGCAATATTTATCTGATTGTATCCACTATATCCATCAAGAAAGGAAAAATACTTCTTACCGGCCAAAGTATCAAGTACTTGGTCAATGAATGGTAAGGCGAAGTGATCTTTCTTGGTAGCTTTGTTTAACTCCCTATAATCCACACAGATTCTCCATTTATCCCCCTTTTTGGGTACTATAACTAGAGTTGATACCCATTTACTATCAGATATAGGATATATGAAGCCCACATCTAATAGCTTTTACAATTCAATTTTGACTATCTCCCTTAATGATGGGTTAATCCTTCTTTGAGGTTCATGAAGGGGTAGGCTTCCTTCATTGATATATATCCTATGAGTAAATGGTGTAGGGATTAATCCCTTCATGTCCCCATTGTCCCATGCAAAGGCTTTCTCATGTGTTTGTAGTAGTTTGGCTAGTTGCTCCATTTGTTGTGAAGGCAACTTATTATTCACATGGAGATTATGACCTTTAGAAAGCTCAACAGTAGTTGTAAGGTCAAGCATGGATACTTCAGGGATAGGACTTGTGTTTACTTCACTAGGTAGCAACTGGTGGATAATATTAGGTTCTGAAGGTAATACACAATCCTCAAAATTATCTTCATATGTACTTAACTCTAACATAGAACTCTCATATACATCTTTGATTACACCACAGTAATTATTAAGAATGCTCCAAATGACTTCATCTTGCTCTTGCAACTTTAGAAAGGATTTCCTATGTAACATCATGAGCTGAACCATAGAATTCAGTTATTCTTCCCCATCTCCTAAGTCTAGCCATATACGTGTACTCAAATCTGGCTACGGTTGAGCTAGATGATACAATGCTAGTTTCTTAGTGGCTTGCTCATCTGAAATTGTCATTTTTCCTGATCTACAACTTATGTTTGCATTAGTTATTGCTAACTATGGACGTCCTAGAATAATAGGGTAACCAACAAGATTGACCTTTGGTGAGAGGATTATTAAATTAGCAGGGTGCTCCCAAGAATCTAATGCAACTATTATATCTTCTATCATTCCATCAGGGCTAACAGTAGAGCTATCTGCTAATTGCAATATTGTTGGAGTAGCTCTCAACCCTTCAATGCTTAGTTTATTCATAGTAGCCTTAGTCATTACATTAATGGCAGCACCTAAGTCTATTAACACATTTTTGATAGACTGGCCATTAATTATGATATTCATAACTAGACTCCCTAGATCTGCATATTTTGGTATTACCAGTTTTCCTAGCATGATATCAGCTAATTGTCCTATAACATGAACTATTGTAGGATCATTTTTCTTCCTTCTAAGCTTTTTGAGACAAGCTTCTTTTATTGCTTGAAACAGGAGAATCTGGACATGCATGTTCTTAAGCTAGTCAATGATATCAAATGGTTGGTCTTATTTTGGTATGGGCTTGTCCATGGTGAGCCTCTGAGGAAAAGGTGGTTTAACTGATGTATGAGCATTAGTTGAGTTGGAAACATTTTTTGATGCAACAATATTTGGCAAATTATTCTCTGGAATCGGTACCGATGCTATAGGAAGGTCTGGCACTTTAGTGATAAGGGGTGGTTCAAGTGCCGGTAAGGTAGTACCCGATCTTAGGTGTATATCAACTATATCAAGTGCATAGGCAGGGTACTACTAAGCATCAATAGCATACATTTTCTATTGTGGTTGTTGACTATTGGGATTTGGTTGAGGTTGAGTAGGTAATTGCATCTGCCTTTGAGGACCTATGTTTAGAGGTGATGGCATTATTCCAAGTATATTTGTTGGAGGTGGCAAAGGTAGATATCCAGGATTTGGATTAGGCCATTGCTGAGGTCCTCTCCACTAGCTAGTCGGATACCAATTTCCTTGTGGTTGTTGCCATTGGTTTGGAAATTGTGACCATTGGGGTTGCTATGGAGGATACCATTGATTCTATTAATTATTTGGCCAAGCATTATTCCAAGTGGGATGATTATACTGTGGAGGACTTTGGACATTCCAATTTTTCCACTGACTATTATAAGGACTTGAAATTTGTAATGGGTCTTGAGGCATACCTTGTCTGGTGGCCCATGGCTAATGTTGAGAAATGAAGAATACTTTGTTGTCCTCTCCTTCTATCTTCAAGTATTCAGTTGGAAGATGTTGATTCTCCAGGTTTGTGACCAATTTTCACTAACAATCCTTTTTTTTGCGGCAATGAGGATAGTATTCAGCCAACTGCGCCTCTACATCTACATGTTTCTTCTTAGCGTTCATCATGTCTAGGTCTATAGCGACATCATTTATGATGTCTTTCTTGAAGTCTAACAATAGGTTTGAAATCTCCATCTTTGAAATACTAGAGCCACTTCCTTTAGCCACCATTGAGAAAAATCCCCTTCCTTTCTTGACTGCTGCTCTATAATAGTTCATACAAATCTTCTGAAGGTCATCCTAGGAAGACTAAGATATATCACCTCTAGCCATGAGGTCCAAAGCTTCAAGATAATTTTCATTCACTCCTCTTAGAAAGATCAGCTTCTTTGAATCCTCTTACAATGCATGTTGCGGGTTCTTTTGTAAATTAAATAAGAAGCGTGATATGTAGTCCTCTAATGTCTCATCTTCCCTTTGTGACATACAGAAGATGTCATCTCCTTTTGAATCACTTACCTTGTATTATTCCTTATACTTTCTTAGAAACAAATCTCTCATTACATCCCAATCAGCTATTGCATTCACTCCTAAGCCCATGAACCATCTGAGAGCTGACTCCTTCAGTGTTTTTGGGAACAACTTAAGCTTATGACTATCAGTATTATAGTCAAAACTTTGACATAGTATGTCAAATTCAAACAAAAAGGTGTTAGGATCCTCCATAATAAGTCCATAGAACTTTTGAATTGTTGAAGCAGGTGTGTTCTTGAGGTTAGGATTGTTAATAAGACTTGGAATTGGAAATGGAAATGTAGGAGCTTCCATTACTGGAGGTGTTGGATATTGAAACTGTGGTTGGAAAGTATTGTTGACTAGAGGATTTTGAGCAACAGGTGGTCTTGGAGTAGGATTATTATGAAAACTAGCTAATATTTCTAAAAAAGAATAGAGGTCAAATGTTTCTTGGGTGTCTTCTTCTATTGAACATAATGCAACAAACTCAAGACTGGCATCAAGAAATGGCAACTCAAGTTCTTCAAACTCTTCTTTCAGTTTAACAGGTTCTTTTGGAAGAAATATGCAATCAACATCTCACCTTCTTCGATGCATGCAAGTAAGTTGATGACTTGTGAAGCAAGCTCACAACTCTTGGTATTGACTAAAAATAGGAAACTAATTCTAAAAAATAAATGACTCATTAAGGTTCCTAGTTTGACACTATCCCCGACAATGATGCCAAAAATGAACAGTCTCACAATAGGTGGAGATAATCATGCCATTGTCTCTCTTAAGGGTAATATATCTATGCTATGAATTACCTATCCCCATCATGAAATGCATTTAGATTGTCAACCCAAGGACGTAGACTTGAAATGGGATAGCACATTTTGTGCACTAAGTTCCTTCAGGAGTCATAACTCCTATGCTGGAGGAAGATAAAATGCATAAAAGGAATCTATGCTATTGCTGCAAGAAAGTAAACACACTTGACTATTGAATGGAATTACTATAGAAAATTTATGAAATGAATCTAATTCTATCTAACAACTTAAAACATTCACTATACCCATCTCTGCAAATGCTGGAGGAACAACCACAGTGGCAATGCTACAGGAGTAAAATAGTAACTCTATTTGAAAATAGGAAAAGTACAGAAAGAAAATCTATTCAAACTTAATCTAATCCACCTTCCAAGTGGGCCCCCTTGGTTGGCTTCTGCTAACTACTCAACACAAGAAATAACCCAAAATCACTCTTCCATTAAATCCTTCTTAACTAGTTATATAACAACTAAATAACTCATGAAGAACAAAATAGAGAAACTTCCACTATATTGAATTCATAATTTTATCTTTTCTCATTACCTGCTAAATCAGTCAAAATCCTTTTATATCAAGGATTGAAATTTATTGAAAACATAATAGAAAAATTCCCATTAAACCTCACCAAATATGGAGGAGATAAAAAAACCACAACATAATACAATTATTGTTGACAACAAAATAACAGTTCTGAGGAAATATAGCAAGACTGATTCCCTATATTCTCTAGAACAACAACTCCTTCAAAGTGTGGCATATCCATCGAAACCATCCTGAATTCTCCCACCATGGTTGGTCTTCTAATGCTCCTTCTTTAATGCAATTGTGCCACTCTTCATACCACTCCTTGTTCACCTGAAAGGTTAGTAACATTCAGTACACATATGAAAGTCAACATTTTCAACTCCTACTTAAATGTTAGAACACAACTTGAAATAGCTATGTGAAGTACTACATTATATTTATAATAGTCAGCAAAACATATCACTCAAGCTACCCATATATTTTGTGGCTTTTGTACTTAACATAAGTTCACATAATTATAAGTCATAAATGTTTTGGAAATGTTTGTCAAAGCATCAGCAAAATATGAAGGTTATAACAAAATTGAGGCAATAATTGGACTCATCAGCAATTAATCTTAAGCAATAATTAAAGCTCAATAGATGTTTATATTTTATACTATCTTATGGATCATGATATAAAATATGATGTGTTCTTCTTACAAGATTTTTTGACACTTGTGAATCATGGTCAATATGGTGAGGGTTGTAGCACCACACAACCTTCATGTAAATAATCCTTAAACCTTTAACCATTCATTTAACCTTTGTATGCATTATTGACTCAACTTATGTTCAAGATGCTTCTAGTACCCCATTTAATCTTTATCCATTGCAAATTTATTTGCTAACAATGTATACTTCAGCTCATAATGAAGTGCAGACACCTCCTTCGATCAACTTTCTACTATCGATGGTTGCATTGTCCGCAACAAGGTTCTTGCAGACATCTTCCTCTGTACTAGCTACAACTAGTAAAACCTTATTTTTCTATATTTTGTTATGTGCTAATCATGCATTGATTATTTTTCTTGTGTGAATTTTATACACTGCATGGACCTATTTTGTGCACTAATAGATACACCTACACCTAGTACAAGAACAGATTAGACTAGTACTAGTGAAGATCAACCATTTCCTGGATTAGCCTGTGTTACTAGTACTAGTTCATTTGCGGGGACATTGTTGTTGAACAAGAAAAATATTTTTCCGTTAAAAGTACCAAAGCTTCTAGGTGCTTTAAAATTGTTATTATTTACAGTGTAATTGTAGTTTACTTATACATAACTCATTTTTTATTGATAATCCCATGATATTTTTGTAGGAAATGATGTTTTTTATGATCATCTTTCTGAAATGACATTGAAGCTATTTGGGCCCACCATATGTAAAAGGTACGTAGCTTCATAATATTGGTACAATATTTTTCTTATCTTCCATTTATTGTACTATATTAAAGTTATGATATCTAACAATTTTGTTTTTTCAAAAAAGGTTGAATGAATAGAATGTTGACTTAAAAAATCAGCTCATTAAATCTTTAGAGGACCTCTTTGGAAATAAAACTTTTGACAGATTCATGATTCTTAAAAGAGCATCCAAACATATAAAGAATGTGAAGGACTAATATAGAAGGGCTCTAAAGGATAACCCAAAGTAAGAGCATCCTCCTATGATTCCACCGATGGAGTGGAATGAAATAATGGAAGATGCAAAAGAGAAAAGGCTAAAGGGTAGTGGAATTCAATCAGAACATGGAAAAAGAAGGTATGTCGTGATAGTATTAAGTAGAATTTAATCATGCACTAATTAGTGGTCTTTGTAAATATATAATCTAACATGTTTCAAACTTTTCATAGACTGCAAGACACATCAAAAGCCACACAAGCGAGATTAACAAAGGTTGGCCAACACAAACTTGGTTATGGTGGCTATATGAAACTTCACTCTTGACTTGTAAGTAGCAGCATTGGAATTTCATATCAAATTTTTATATATAAGGTTGCAAACAATTATGTTTAATCAAATCATACATGTAAAATTGAAGATTATTAAACAAAAAATATAGGTACAGAATCCAATGTAGAGCCCATGGATGAAGACAAAAGACTAGCCTTGAAGGAAGGCTATAAAGTCATGATTGCACACCTACACCAAGAATCCCAAAGCCATAGCGAAGAATCTACTACACCAGATGAGACATGGGTAAATTTCTCAAATGAAAAGAAAATCAAATTGAATAGTTAATTTCGCACATAAATTGACTATTTCACGATAACAATGCGCATGACATTTCACTACAGCCTTCAAATCCTACCATAGAACCTAGACGTCATGAAGGCCATGATGTGCATCACAATGGTGGAGGTATTAATTTTCTATTGGAAATAAAATACCTAATTATTAATAGAATTTAATATCTTTAATTGTAATTGGTCGTGTAACCTTTTTTGAATATTTTAGAGCATGTTGAGCATGTTGAGGTGGTAGAAGATCAAAATGTTATTGTACATGATGATGTGGCATTGTCAGGTAAAGAAAAATGCATGTTATGTTCTACTGGTTAATGAAATAAATGTAATAGTAAAAAAAGGTATGCGAATTTAACCCATTTACTTGTTATTGCAATAGACCCCCCTTTAGTACAGCAGCCTCATCCTCCTCAAGACATGAGGAAGCATCATAATTTGAGATCACAACCACAAGAGGAGGAAGATAATATTGATGCTCCTCCCAGCCTTTACCTAAATAAGAAATCTAAGAAAAACCCAAAAAAGAAATGTTTTGTTACAAATGCTCTTTGATAAAACTTGTTTGATTAACTTTGTTGGATAATGAAAGAATGTTGTTTTAAGTAATTATCTATGAATGTAGTGGATTAATATTGAATTATATGTCATGTTAATGAATATTGTTATGTGTTAATGAATTCTTGATTAGTGTTGCGTATTAATGAATGTTATATCATATTAATGAATGTTATGTTATTGTATTGATTGAATGTTACAGTTCATAAATGGATGAATGAAGTGTGTAATTAGATGTTAACGAGGAATTTAGATTGATGTTAGGGGGAGGGTGGGTGAGGCTAGATGATCTTCCACCTTCACATGGTTGGCCTTGTTAAGTAGAGAATATTAAAGTATTCTCAAAACCAAGTGAAGCTCAAACTAACACACCTTCATTATTTAATCAATTTCATTCATTCTAGGTCTTTTCTCATAAGTGCATTTTGAATGTGTCATTGTCAGGCAGCTATCAAATAAAAAACTAGAAGGGCCAATAGTCAACTTCTCATTGTCATTGTCTGGCATGATTCGCCTTCATTTTGTGTAAGTATTCACATATTGAATGCGTCAACCTCTCTTGGCCTAATGTGGATTATTTCATTGGTTTGTGCTTTTGAGTAGGTGAAGTGTTAAATCAATTTTGATCTTCTATTCTTAATTCAATCAAAATGTAGGAGGGCCTGACAAATATACTCAACATAGAATTGACTTCTAGTCTGGGCAATTGAACACACTAAGTATTTGGCTTGAGAGAAAGAGTTGGGTAATGTTGTTTCTGGAGACCTTGTTAATCTCTATTGAGCATTTAAGGTTGTCATTAGTATCAAAGGATAGTAAAAAGGTTGGTCAGTTACTTATATTGAGTTGGTCGGTAACTAGAAGTAAGACAGAGTAGTTGGTAAAGCCTTTACATCAAGCATCACACAGTTTACCGAACACCAACAACACCCACACTCATGGTTAGTAAACACTGAGCATCATAGTATACACTGAGCAGATTATACAGTGTTTACCGATGATCACAAAAATGGCATAGTAATTTAAAATGGAAAATTCTTCTATACAGATGATTACAACAGATCATAAAATGGTTTACCAAGATCGAGGAGCATTTATTGTAAAATATATTCATTAAATGTAATGCTTATCTTATTGTAAAAGTTGATCTAGGTTAATTTTGAACCGTAGATCTTAGGGTTATGATTATTTTTGTAAACCTAATTTTTGCTAAAGCGGTAAAATAGAACACTATATTTTGTATGTTCACACCATTTTACGTGGTTAATGAAGTAATATATATGAATCATGGAGCACTTGAAGACATTGCCTAACTTCAAGACAGTCAATTTACCGAGCAGAACAGAGTACAGAGGATATCAGATTGAACAGAATCAAAGAAGGCTACCGAGCAGAATAGAGCAGAGAATCATCACAGATAAGGTGATATTTTGTTGAGCACTTATAGATCTATTTCAGACAATTGAGTAGAGTTTTGATAAAATCTCTTAACAGAGTAGACTTAACAGTCTTATGTAAATCTCTTAACTGAGTACACACTTCATTAGTGTTGTTAAAATCCTATAACTAGGTAGATCTAGCTGATCTAATATGTTACTCCTAATAGGGTAAGATCACCATAAGTGATCAAAACTTGTAGCCTTAACAGGCAAACCTTTTCTATCTGCAGTAGTGAAGAATTTGTGGATGTCATCCCCACCGCAGTTTTTACCTTCTTACAAGGGTTTCTGCATTACCAAAATACTTGTGTTATATGATTTTCATATTGATTTCATGTTGTTTACTTTCTCAAGTTAACTAGATGATTGATTTATGCAATTATATTCAAGTTATTTTGATCGGTTGTTACAGTATACAGTTATAGATTTGAAAGATTTTACAAGTGAAGTTTTTGAAGGCATTGATTCACCCC
Organism: Chamaecyparis obtusa; assembly: GCA_027943335.1. Classification (NCBI taxonomy): domain Eukaryota; kingdom Viridiplantae; phylum Streptophyta; class Pinopsida; order Cupressales; family Cupressaceae; genus Chamaecyparis; species Chamaecyparis obtusa. The sequence continues at coordinate 1,946,620 of BSBK01001384.1, forward strand.
TCCCCTCTTAGTACCTATCTCTCCAAATTCCAAAAATTGGTATCAGAGCTCAGTTCTCTTGTTGAATAATCTAACCACTGAAGGGTAAAGATCTAAGTCATGGAGAGATACAAGCTTGATAAGACTATTGAGAATCAGAAGATACAAATACAGATGTTTGTGGAACAATATAAACAAGCCAAGGAAGAACTAAAGAAATTACTGGTTGAAAGAAATAATCTTGTAATTCAGCTGAATGAAATTAGTTATCATGAAGAACCTATTGATGAAATATTTGATCATATTGGATCAAGCTCTAGAAGCATCTCTGACGGATCTAAAAGCATAATCTCTGACTTGTTTGAAAAGAATCAACATCTATCTGAGCAAGTGAAAGCACTTCAAATCGGTCATGAATCTCAAATGGTGAGAATGGTGGAAATTATGAACAATGGTAGACAAGCTGAACAAGATCAGAATCTAGCTATTGAAGACCGAAGAGTGATGACAGAACAACTCCAAGCAAAAGAAAGTGAAATACAGAGACTCACTTATCATCACTTCCAAGTATCAAATCAAATGATGACAATTAATCAAGAAATGAACTGAGTAAATGGAGAATTATCAAGAAGACTTGAAGATGTTGCAATACTTAGAGAAGATAATGAAAAACTAAGAAATGAAATAAAGATATAAAAGAAACATAATGAAATGATGAAGATAGCTAAGGATAGTTCTAAAAAGATTGATGATTTCCTGACTAATGAAAAAAGATTTGGAAGTAGAGCTGGTATAGGCTACACCGGTGAAGGAGAATCATCACAACATGCTGAAAATGTCAACAAGAATCAAAGTTAGAAACCTAAAGTGTTGACATGTTATCACTGTAGAAAACCAGGACATACATCTAATATGTACAGAAGCAAAGCACAAGGTAAACCTCCTGTCATTCCTAAATTCAATGGATATTGTTATTATTGTGGTAAGTTTGGACATCTAGCTTATGAATGTAGAGATAAGAAGAATGGGATTTCTAATAACACTACTGAGGAGAAAATATGCTATACTTGTAATAAGCATGGTCACACTGCAAGGGACTACAAGGAAAAAATGAAACAAGTCTAGACACCTAAATAGAAACTACAATGAAAGCCATATCAACCAAAGAGACAAGGTAACTCATATGTTTGGGATTATAATACATGGACTAATTGTACTATATGTGGTTGGTATGGACATATTGCAGAAAACTATTACAGAAAGAATCGGATTGGACAATCAAGAAATTGGACAAATGCAGGAATGGCATGTATGCATTGTCACAAGGTCGGTCATTTAAGCAAGAACTACAGAGACCGAGCACTAGATGAAAACCATATATTTGAGAGTGGATATAACATTGCAAAAATTATGAAGTTAAGGAACACAATGTGGAAGAAGGCATCTAATGAGAATACTGAGTCAAGTAACACTATCGATGAAACCTCATCCACTAGATTGGGTGACATTAGCACCTCCACTTAAGTTGACAAAGGTATGTATGGAACTGACATTTTAAATGATCACATTTTACATAGAGATCCTTATATATGATGTACAAATACAAAATCTACATGAATAAAGATGCACTATGGTTTATGTGTTATAAGTTTACAAATGTCAAACTGTTGATAAAAGAAGAAACATGAGTTGGTTACCCATTGGTAATCACTATACAAGGTTAACTGACAATAGTACAAACTAATGAGGAAAATCTATGTTAACCAAGCAAAGGAAATTGTAGACATTACCGAGCTAACAACTATTTCATACCGAAAGTTAGGTCACACATTTAATGCACTAAATTTTGACCAGGAATATCGAAAAGTCCATATATATGTAGAAACAGAGTTCATTGTTACATTGTGATTTCAAAGAAAAGATATTTTACAGAGAAGAGTTCGAGCTAAAGATTTTTGAAAAGATTCAAAGCTATTGTAGAATGAACCGACAACAATAATTTGATGATATCAAGTAATTTCATCTGCCTACCGTACACTGGTTATCTATTGCTTGCTGAAACCCTAGAAATAATTTATGGCATCAACATTGACTATAAGAAAATCGCAAAACATTAAGGAGGAAGAAAAATTAATTGTAAGGGCACATTTCACTGAGGACAAATTCAAACCACATCCCAAGGTTGTAGCACAAACAGACGATATGGGTGCATTTTTGAGTATTCTAGATAAGGTTTTGTTAACAGAAGACGTTAGGGCCTATAGTCACTACAAAATTGGTGAAGTATGTGATTTTAAGACCATTGCTTCTTATCAACAAGTCTGTGGACTGGATGGAAAGATAAAATCCAAATACAAGAAGATTGAGGAGTCAGGGTTACTGTGTTTTACATACTTCCCTCAATCTTTCCAAAATGACTGGATAAGAATCGTGCTGAGCAGATTTCAAGATGGTAAATTTTGGTTGGATAAACCTGTTGAGGTCACAAAGAAGATTATCAGTAGGGTTACTGGGTACCCTACAACCGATAAATCCAAAGCCTTTCAAAGTTCATCTCATCCTGATGTTGAAAAGAACACTGGAGCTCAATGGGATGGTAGGGCACTAAAAATATCAACCATCAAATATCCATTGGTAAAATTCATAGCACATGTCATCGAGTACAAGAAATTTCAATCCAGTAGACCAAATAGTGTACCCTGCAGTGCCGTGGACATGGCATATAAAATTGTGAAGAAAGATCACTAGGTAGATCTTGCAGAACTACTACTACACCAACTGCATGATAATATGAAGACAATAAAAGAAAAGAAGTCCAATACATGCAAGTACAGATCATTTCTTGTCTATACATTTTTCTATCTACAAAAATTCATACCTGGTATTGGAAAAGTAAACTGGCAATCTGACAAACTGATAACTCCACAAATCTGTGAAATGATGAAAAGTCTAGGAAATAATAAGAATAAGGAATTTAATGCATATTTCAAGGAATTTCAAGAAAAAATGCAACAAAGGAGTAGAATTCCAAGGGAATTAGTGAGTAAATTTGAAGATGATATATGTTTTGTAGTAAGCATAGACCATTCAATGATAAAGGTAGTAGAACTGAGAACAAAATGGTTAGCACCGATGGGATACAAAATGAACCATGATTTTTCTTTGAAATCTATTAATGCATTATTGGCATTATCGATAGACATCACTGCTAGTAGGTTTGGCGTATATGAGGAAGCTAAGTCATGAATCACTACAGACATAGAGATCAAAAAAATGTCTAGAAGGGTGAAGAAAATGAGAAAAGATCTCACAACAAAATATGGAAATGCATCTGACTCATCTAAGGAGTCACCAGTTAAAGAAACAACTAAAGGTCAGTTATAGTTGGCTGACAAGCCCTATGATAGTGAGGAGATCGAGTCAGACAAAGAAAAGGATAACACACCGGTTCCTCCTATCAATGTTGAACAAGAAATACAGCTACTAGAACTAGGAGTAAGGACACATTCGTCAACTGCAACACAATCTACCGAGCAAGTAGAAGTAGTAAAAGTAGCAAAAAGAAGAGCAGCTACACCGACATAGAAATATGTTAAGAGAAAGAATGAGAATGTAGCTGAGACACTGAAGAAAAAGAGGAAATACATAAGAAGTAAAGAAGATCTAGAGGAGACTAACACTGAAAATGATCCTAATCAATTCAAGTTAGTTTGTAATAGGGAAAGTACAATAGAAGAAATAATTGAGAATGGAAATCTTACAAATCCAGGCATAGGCAAATTTGACAAAATGTCAATTGAGGAAAAGACAAAGATAGCACATGCTATCATCCAGATGATGATTAAATTCAAATGAGTACCAATGGAATTCACATGTCAATTACCAAAGGAACTTGATGACAAAATAAGTGAGAGATGGGCTATTGCACTAGATATAGAGAAAAGGAAAAGAGAACATTCATTAAGTCATGTAGCCTCACACTTTAGCTATGCTATTGTAAGTGAATAAATGACAAAGTATCAGGCTAGATTTTTAGTCAAGAATAGAGCTATGCAGATAATGGATGAGAATGTGGGTGATATGGATGTCATGTGTGATTCTTTGTGGACATCAATCTTGAAAGCAGAAGAGAAAGCTAAACAGGAAGCATTCCTAAAACTGTCTAAGAAGAGACACATTTCAAAAGGTAAGGATTTTTTCATCGATGATAACAAAGGAAAGAAAATAAAGGACACCGGTATATCAGTTATCGAGGTAATTGATATCACCAAACAAAAGGAGGAAATAAGAATTTCACAAGATGCACAAGATCAAGTAAAGATCCACTTGCAAAAGAAAACCAATGATGATGCACTCATTGAGGACATCACTAATGGTGATCCTGATGATGAGAATGATGAAGATGTGACAGTTGCACCAAACAAAGATGAAGCATTAGACACTGATAGTGTGTTCACATCTCTACCAGGTGAACTACCTGTACTTTCAAAGGCAATTGAAATACTTTTACAAGTACAACCCGATGTTTCTCATCCTAAGAAAAATAAAGATACAACTGGGATACAAGCACCTGAGCAACCTATAGATACAAATGAGCCTAACAAAAAAGAGGCACAGTCTACAAAAACAAAGGAACAAGAAGAAACAAATTTGATTGAGGTGAACCCACATGACAATACAACCGAGACTCCCACACCATCTACTGAGGAGAAGAAGAAGGATGATACGGTGTCAACTGGGAAAGACACTCTGAAGAGTGGAGAAAAAGCTATTGTTATAAGTGAGAAAAAGTCACCTCTTGCCCAAAAGAACAACAAGAAGAAGAAAGCCAAAGGGTCGGTCACCATTGATGAAGTTATAATTATACCAGAATGTGACCTAAGAACCCTAAGCCCCAAGGAACTAAGTAGATATGGGGAATTATGTTCAAGGAAAGTGGCACAAGAAAAGTTAAGGCAAGAACACAAATGTAAAGAAGTGTTAAATGATGTAAAGGATATTCTGCAATAGATAGTACTAGAGACAAATATTGATGAGAATACTCCCATCTTAGATCAACTTGCTACACTCGCCAAAAAAATCAATGCCCCTGATATAGATGTAGACAAAAGAATAGAAGAAAGGGCAGAATCAAAGATTCAGAACAAATTGGCAGCAAGGATTAGCACAAAAGTGGCACTGAACAAGGTAAAATTATCTGAGGTCATTACCGAGGTAAAATCTATCACTCAGATAATCTATCAATTTCTAATCAAGCTTTGTACTTCAGACACCTTCACTGTAGAGGTCAGTGAAAAGATAAAAGGTTTAGAAGCAGCGATGAAGTTGAGTACACAAGTAGCTATCACCGAGCAAACTACTTTCTTAAAGCATATTCACTGAGTTCAGGAACACTAGTGGCTAATAGTAGAATTAAGAAAACAAGAAGTAAACATTACCGATCAAGTTACAGAGTTACAGAAATAACTCATTCCTTACCTAGAAAATTTTGAAACTCATATTGTCAAAGCTGAACAACTTGTAGCAACACTAGAGATTTTGGTGTTGGATAATATCTTTGACATGCATGCACAAGTCAGTCTTGAGCATATTGCTCTTACCAACTTGAAAGAGGAATGGGACAACCTCTTGGAGTCTGTAAAGAAAACCCATCAAAACATTTTTGATAAGATGTAGGTATACATTATATTTTTTTTGCATTTGGCATTATTATCAAAAAGGGGGAAAACATGTATATGCCAAATAAGTATAGTTTTGCTATGTATATTACATACTATCGGGAGCATGCACCAAGGGGGAGTACTTTGTACTTAGAAATTTTTTGTTGTGGATATGTATATGGTGGAGACATAAGGAATATATAGAAACATTTTGTCTATATACATTCAAAGTTTTGATTCTAATGCCAAAGGGGGAGATTGTTAATCTCTATTGAGCATTTAAGGTTGTCATTAGTATAAAAGGATAGTAAATAGGTCGATCAGTTACTTATATTGAGTTGGTCGGTAACCAAAAGTAAGACAGAGCAATCAGTAAAGCCTTTACACTAAGAATTACACAGTTTACCGAGCACCAGTGACACCGACACTGATGGTCAGTAAACATCGAGCATCACAGTATACATCGAGAAGATTATACAGTGTTTACCGATGATCATAGAAAATGGCATAGTAATCTGAAATGGCACATTCTTCTATACAGATGGTTACAATAGATCATAAAATGGTTTACCAAGATTGAGGAGCATTTATTGTAAAAGATATTCATTAAATGTAATGCTTATCTTATTGTAATAGTTGATCTAGGTTAATTTTGCACCGTAGATCTTAGGGTTATGATTATTTTTGTAAACCTAATGTTTGCTAAAGCAAAAAAATAGAACACTATATATTTTGTATGTTTGCACCATTTTATGTGGTTGGTGAACTAATATATATGAATCACGGAGCACTTGAAGACATTGCCTAACTTCAAGACAATCAGTTTACCGAGTAGAACAGAGTACAGAGGATATCAGATTGAGCAGAATCAGAGAAGGCTACCGAGCATAATAGAGCAAAGAATCATCATAGATAAGGTGATATTTTGTTGAGCACTTATAGATCTATTTTAGACAATTGAGTTGTCAACTAGAAAATAAATTGCCTATTACTTTTTGGCAATTGTAGTAGAGTTTTGATAAAATATCTTAACAGAGTAGACTTAACAGTCTTATGTAAATCTCTTAACTGAGTAAACACTTCATTAGTGTTGTTAAAATCCTATAACTAGGTAGATCTAGTTGATCTAATATGTTACTCCTAATAGGGTAAAATCACCAGAAGTGATCAAAACTTGTAGCCTTAATAGGCAAACCTTTTCTATCTACAGTAGTGAAGAATTTGTGGGTGTCATCCCTACCGCAATTTTTACCTTCTTACAAGGGTTTCTGCATTACCAAAACACTTGTGTTATGTGATTGTCATATTGATTTCATGTTGTTTACTTTCTCAAGTTAACTAGATGATTGATTTATGCAATTAGATTCAAGTTATTTTGATCAATTGTTACAGTATACAGTTATAGATTTGAAACGTTTTACAAGTGAAGTTTTTGAAGGCACTGATTCACCCCTCCCCTCTTAGTACCTATCTCTCCTAATTCCAACAAACCTGTGTAATTTTCCTCGATGGCCCCTTTTTTTTTAACAGGTTATTATAGATAATGTCTTCGTTGAAGGAGTTGATGTACCACATGTAAACCAAAATCCATGCTTAATGCCATTTTGTGTAGTTCCTGAGTCATGTTGTTCCAAGCTATGCTAAATGAATGGGATTTATTTGTAGCTATTCTATTTCTAGCATCATGCATCAATTTGTAAAATGGGTCACACTAGAAGAAAGCCATAATTTACAAAGAATACAACTGCTTAGATATCAGTTGGATCTATAAGTATAATAGATATTGTATAGCTAATAGCCTAATACACCCATGTGAATAAATTTACTTGTTGTCCCCTTAGGATTTACTTAAGCAAATAGTCCTTATGTGCTCAAAAATTAGTTGTTTTAGTGCTGCAATTGTAGACTATTGTATGCATGAATTCAATGACTAGAACCAACAAGAAATAGAGAAATAACACAAGATAATACTGTAGAGAAGCATGATGTGGTGAAAACTCTTGCACAGCAAGGATGTACCTTCCCTTGACACTATCTCCTTGTGAAGTTACAAGCTTACTACCCTTCTGAGCCCTTCAAGGACACCCATCAACAACAAAAACATAGTAACACTTATATAACAACTCTGCAACTTGGGGAGTTAACACTCTCTACTGCACTCAACTCACCAACAGTCCTTGCCACTACCAAACCTGTTACATATACAAGTACACAAAATTCAGCTAAGACAACACACATAAAACTAAAATGCCAAGAGCCTTTGCAAACACTAAATTCCAAATGCTTCAATGCTTTAGAATACTGTGGTGTCTGTTGTTTGGCTCTTTATTGGACTTTTTTGAGTCTGATCAAACCATTCAAGTCTCCTGTTATGTTGAGGGTGTTTTAAACATTGTTAAATATGTCTGATAAGTTAACTATTCAACAACAATCAAATTCCTCAACTATATCTATTCTTATAGCTCGCTCTAAACCCTGGGTGTCTTCATTACCTCTAAAACATTTTGTACTTGACTTGTACTTGTAACTTCTGCAACCTTTTTTTCTTTCCTAAATTTACCTTGTAAGGGATACTTGGAGCTATGTTGCTACTATGTTATCTGGATCCCTACCTAAGATGTAGAGTATGTCAGCGGTTTCTCCTTTGGCTCTTGGATTTCTTCCCATAAATGTTACACCATATGTAGTTTTACTCCAAGAGCACTGTCTTTGATAGCATTTAATGGACTGTTCAGTATGTACCAAATTATCCATAAGAAGAGATTGCTTCACATGATAGACTCATCTAGCATCTACTCATCATTCTTGTAACCCTGCTGCTTCTTGTTGGGAAAGGCACTTAAAAGTTGTGGTCGCATTCATTTCTTTTAATTTTTTAAAATGATGAAAAGATGCTTTTTATTCTCATTGAAAATTTTAGGAAATCTGACAAAAAATTGCTTTTCAAGTGTTGTTTGAAACTTTTCTAATATTTGACAAAAAATGAAAAAAATTTGAAGATAATAATTTTTCCATTAATTTCATTAATTAATGCCTTCTTAAAGATGACCTAAAAGTTAGGTTTGAAGATAATCCCAAAGTTGATATTTAAAGACAACCAAAAAGTTGGATCTAGAGTCAGAGAAGATTTACTTGGAACTGTGACACAATCTTGCTTGACAAGTAGAAATGTAGCAGAAATATTCCAATGTAGATTTATGAAAATCATTTTTTTTCCACATAATATGCTAAAGAAGATCATGCCAGGTTGCATGAATGTTTGTAATATTTTTTTTAAAATCAATTTCTTATTGTTTGTTTCATTAAATTAACTTTCTAAAATATGAGCCATAAAATTATGCTTTTACAGTTTACCCACTTTCTGTTAGGTGATTTATTGAATAAAAACTAGAAATAAAGAGGTTCCTATTAGGCAACTAAGAACATCCTCCTTAGAGCAGTGATTCAAGCCTTATGAATGCCCTTTATACAATAAAATCAAAGCATAATGTCATAGTGATGACTTACTTGGTTAAAATTCCATGTTGACATAAAGTCACAAGGATGGATACCTTGAATGACAGGTACTCAATAATAATGATGTGTACAATGGAAAGCCAATTTCTATAACTTAGTAGTTACTAACAAATGTTTTTTATAGTATTAACTAGAAAAAAACTTTGTCGACACTATTATCTATTGATAAGTAGGAAATATTTTCCATAGCAAGTCAAATTATGATATTGCTATTAGGATTCAATTGTGTATTTTTTTAGTCAAACTCATTGACCCATGTTTCATGAGCAATGATTCACAAGAACTCAACGCTCATGAGAGATGGGTTTTTTTTGAATCACTGCTAGAACATGGGTCAATGAGCTTGATTCGAGAACTACACAGTTGGATCCTGATAGCAATATCTTAATATTATCTATTCCAGTCACATACAGTGGTTGGTGGCTCTTCAGGTGCTCTTTCAATGTCTGATGAAGTTTGTGGTTTACTTGTTAGATGTTGTGAGGGATGTATTCTTCTTGCAATATCTTAGGATTGGGCTTACATTTTTGTTGTCAGCCTGCCATATTTTTATTTATTTCTTTTTGTTGTGGGGAGTTCTTTTGGTACCTCCTCATATTGCTAAATTTTTTTGGTTGTACTTTCTAAATACAGAACTATTTTGTGCACACTAGTTGAAATCCATATATTCATTGTGTTGATTTTGTTACACCCTTCATTATTGTAATGTTTAAGTTAAGTATTGATGATATTTCATTTAATATAGGATTTTTTTAGGCTCTACTTCATTGGTACCCTAGCCTCACCCAAATTTGGAGCCTTAACATGATGTTAAACAATGAAATTTTCTAATGACAAATTGTTAGTACTTTTGAGGCCATCAAGATTTATCCATTAATTTATTGATGCAATTTTCTAAAGTAGAAAGTTCTATTGTCATTGTTATTTTTCTAGTGGTTCTAAGGAGATCAAGAATTATCAAGGAAAGATATTGAAGTGGAAAGGAAAAGTTTCTGAGAGGTTACAAATATTGAGTCATCGATCAGGTATACTTTTTTTTAAGTAATCGCTACAGAAATGGTTAAGTTTTCCTAAATTTTTAAAATAAGTCATAATTCTTCAGTATCATATTCTTACCTGCAAGTTGTAGGTCTTCATACCATAAAATTTAGAGTTCAACTCTTACATGGACAAAGTTGTAGGTTATATTGAACCATCTATTATCTTTTTGACTCTTTAGTAGTCAGAAAGATTAAATTCACATCCTAGTTGTCATTGTGTTTGGGACATAAAGCTTTATTTAACTAAATTAATTCTTTTAATATTGAGATAAAAAATCTACAAATAAAGCCTAGATTCGGGATTGCATAGAAAACTATCATATGAAGAACTACTGAAATGGCAGTATCAAAGTTCCTTACAAGCAATCCACATATCAAAATCTAGTTGTAGGATTGAAAAAAAAGACAAGATAAAAAAGTTCATAGGCCCATACAAGACACCCACCAAAATATAGACCATCAATTTATAGGACCCTTGCAAGATATCCCATGGAACGAGATGTTGGCATTAAGCAGAATTGCCACTAGTGACAACACTTATTTGCATTCTGGATACAAACTGAGCAGACAGTGCAAATCGAGCAAACAGTGCAAACCAAGCAGACAGTGCAAACCGAGCAAACAGTGCAAACCGAGCAGGCAGTGCAAACCGAGCAAACAGTGCAAACCGAGCAAATAGTGCAAACCGAGCAGACAGTGCAAACCAAGAAAATAGTGCAAACCAAGCAGACAGCGCAAACCGAGCAGACAGTGCAAACCGAGTAGACAGTGCAAACCGAGCAGACAGTGCAAACCGAGCAGACAGTGCAAACCGAGCAAACCGAACAGGACAGTGTAAACTGAGTAACATCATGTCTACCGAGTCACCAGTACTTACCGAGTTCAAAACCTACCGAGTGATCAGTATGAACCGTGCCTTCACTTCTACCGAGTGCATGACGATGCCGAGTAATGCAGTGGACGCCGAGTATCAGAAAGTCACCGAGTTAGTTTGCAGGAACCGTGTAACCATACTTGGGCCGACTTAGTAGCACTTATGTTTACTTGTCAAGCCGACTGTGTAATTATAATTGTAGTTAATTGTTTAAGACTTGTATATAAACAATGTTGTAAAAATAAAAAGATGTAATGAAATATATATGAATGAAAAACATATGTGAAAGAGAAAGAAAGGCAGGGATAAGCGAATTACAGAAGGCTTCAGAAGTATAAGGTACAGCAAAGACAAATTCATCACAGAAGGTGATCAGTACATCAGTGAATCTCTAATCAACAATCCAGTTGCAAAGTAGAGATCTACTGTTTCATTCTAACAGGTGAATCAGTACTAAATCCTTTAACCGGGTAGACCTAACAGTCTTTGTAAAATCTCTTTACCGAGTGCATACTTCATTGTATGTTTGTAAATCTTTTAACAGGGTGGATTTAGCAATCCTTATTTCTCCTAACAGGGCAGATCATCAGAAGTGATCAAATTGTAAGCCTTAACCGGCCAACTTTATTCTGCAGTATTAAAGCTTTGTGGGTTTCATCCCCACCCCAGTTTTACTTTCTTTTGGAAGGTTTCTGGGTAACCAAATCTATGTGTCATTATTGTAAATGTTTTTAAGTTTCATGCTTTCTGTATGCAAAGGTTAAAAAGTAAATTACATGTTAAAATTAAAAGAAAATTTGGAGTTACTGATTCACCCCTCCCCTCTCAGTAACTTGGTTAATTCCTGAATATTTCCAACAATTGGTATCAGAGCAGCATTGGTTCTCAAGACAAAGCTTAACTAGCTTGAGCAAAGATCAAGGACAATGGAGGTATTCAAACTGAACAAGGTGATTGAAAATGAAAAGCTAGATCTGGAAATGGCCATAGCTAAACTCAAAGAAGCAAAAGAACATTTTTCCCAATCCCTAAGAAGAAGGAAGGAACTTGCAAATCAGATGAATGATCAGAATTACATTGAAGAAAAGATTGAAGATCTTCTTCCCTCAAATAACTCAGATGAAGCAAACAATGCTGTCAAAGAACTCCTAGAAAAGAATGGGTCTCTGCAGGAAGAAGTGAGAAAATTGAAAAGAGAACAAGAGCTACACTCTACAAGATTCTGTGAGATCTTGGAACAGAGAAACAAGTTGAAAGATGAATTAGATGGAAGAAACATTGAAGTCCAAAACAAAACCCTTCAGCTAGAAAACCTAATTGATCAGATCTCTCATACAAATGAAGAAATTCTAAATCTAAGATCAGAAATAGAAAACACAAGAGAAGAACTAAGATCTGAAAAAGAAATCAATCTAAGATTGGTGGATGACCTAAACGCTGAAAAACAAATCAATGAAGGAATGCTGAAAAGTCAAGAAGACTTGAATCAGCTGTATGAGCGAAATCTTCATAGGCAAAAAGGAAAAGCAGGACTTGGATACAAAGAAGAAGGCGAATCCTCTAAGCAAGGTACTCAAAGAAATCAAAAACCTACTTGTAATCATTGTGGTAAAATAGGACATACTTCAAATAAATGTTGGAACAATGAAAAAGCAGAATTCAATGGAAAATGTTATAGCTGCAATCAACCTGGTCACAAAGCAAATGAATGCAGGGAAAAACCTAGATTCAGAGGTAATTGTCACAAGTGCAACAAACAAGGTCACAAGGCATCCGAGTGCAGATCCAAGACATTTAATCCAGCAGAACAAATTGTGAAAGCAATGTTTGGATGGGACTACAACACCTGGTGTAGATGTCATTACTGTGGAGAATATGGACACATTGGCATGAATTGCATAAAACATCATCTAAGGAAAAGAGATACTACCATAAGATGTTTCAAATGCACTAAACTCGGTCACATAGCCAGAAACTGCATGAATGCTAGTGGAATTGAAGAAGGAAAGAAGAATGAAGCAACTAAGGTCAGGAAACAGGTGAGACAAAAATGGATTCCTAAAGCTACCGAGCAATCCACTCCAAGTAATGGAATGGATGGCTCTACCGACTCAAACTAAATTTCCAAGGAAGCACTGGAACTGTATTCTCATAGATCAATCTCAAGTAGTTCCAGAACTGAAATTAAAAGAAAGATCTAAATCAGCATGCAAGATGCAGTGAGATCACAGGGAGGTCGGTATCAGTCTTCACCGAGCAAGGTCGGTACCTGTCTTTACCGAGTGAGGTCGGAGCATTATGAATTCTTGAGTTCACCAAGTTGCGAAGTCTTTTCCGAGCAATTAATTCTTAGTGGGTGACAGTCTGTCAAAACTCATACCCTAATTTGAAATGAGCATTAATGAAAGAGTTGTAAACAAAAAGCAAGTAATCGAACTCATTCTTCACCGTGAATCTTTAGCACTTTGGGAGCAGAAAATTTCAAGAGCAACCCAGCGATTTAATACTTTTGCGAAAGGAATTTTCTGTGAGCTACCATGGCATCATCCAACACTTCAGCGAAGAAAGGATCTGATATGTTAGTCCAAGGGGAGTGGAAAGCACCAGATTTTAAGATCGTGCCCGCAATTGCAGCAGCCCTAGATCCGAACGGAGCTCAATCTCAGATTCCTCCTAAGGTACTGCTTATTAACGATATCCGCAATCATTTTAACTGTTCAATTCATGAAATGGGAAACCTAGAACTAGACATTGTGCGTGAGGAACTATGTGTGGATGGTATTTTGAAACTCGAGCACAAACATCTGGAAGATAAAGGTTTAGTTCACATTGCACATCTACCTCAAAACTTTCGAGATAAATGGGTTAGATATATTCTCAGCCGTGTACATGATGGCAAGATTTGGCTTGAGAAACCTATTGAGATCACAAAAAAAATGATTCAACAAGTCACCGGTCTTCCCATGTTGAACAAAGCTAAAACTACCAAAACCCTAGGTCGGACGGAACTAGAGAAGAAAACCCTAGCCGAGTGGGACGGTAGAGGCATGAAAGTTAGCAGCATTACCGACGCTGAACTGAAGTTTGGTACACACATCATTGCCCATAAGATTTACAGTTCTAGTCGACAGAACAGTGTCTCCTATGAAGCTATTGACCTAGCATACAAAGTGGTCAAGAATAACTTGACATTTGACCTAGCAGACTTATTGTTGAAACAGTTTAACAAAAACATGGAAAGCATTAAAACTTCCAAAAACAATCCATGTAAGTTTGGATCCTTGTTGGTCTGTTTATTCTTCTATGTTCAGAAATTCTTCCCTTCTAAAGGAAAAGTTGTATGGAGAAAAGATGTGCCAATCCTCTATGAAATAAATGAATACATTTCAGAAATGGGTGAAAACTTTGAAAGCATCATGGATAATTATTTCGAGTCTTTCAAAGAGAAAATGAATGACAGATTCTAGATTCCACAGAAGTTGGTGGAAGATTACAAAGATGACATCTGTTTTATGGTAGATTGTGATAATGTGTATATTCAAGCAGTTAAACCAAGAACTGTATATGTAAAACCTCTTCCTTATGAGGTAAATATTGATGAAACCAAGAATATCATTGAAGCTCTTCTAAATCAGCCTGTCAATCCCAAACCTCCATATTTTGGAACATATGATGAAGCTAAGGTGAGAATTGAACTAAGCATAAAGCTTCCATAGGCGGTAAACAAAGGAAAAAAGAGGATAGCCAAAATGCAAATGATAACCAAGGAAAAAGAAGAAATAGATGAAAAAGAAGAGGAAAAGGATGAGAAAACAGAGGAACCAGAACCTGCAAAGAAGAAAGGAAAAGTTTTCATCACTAAGGCACCTGTGCCTCCCACTACTGTGTTTACAAGGAGAAATACAAGAGGCAAGGCAGATAAGGCAGAAAAGGCAGATAAAGATATAGTATTCAAAAGGCCTCCTCTAAGCCTTCAAGAAAAGCTCAAACTCTTTAGAGATGGATCAGGATCTGGAGTAAGTAACATAAAATCCTTGAGATATGAAACCAGATCGGAAGCAGAACAGAAGGAAATAGAAGATGTTGTTGTTGAGAAGATGGGACAGTGGAAATACTCTCTTGAAGAAATTTCCCCACAGGTTCCAGCAGTTCTATTGAATCCAATAAAAATGAGATGGAGCAATGCAAGGCAAACTGTGATAGACATATTTGATCAAAACCTGAGACAGTTGATGCCAAGCTTGAATAATGATGAAGTAAAGAAGGCATTAAAAGAAAATGAAAATAAGATGACATTGAAATTCAATACTTGTTTGATTTTGATCAACAATATTGAATCGGTTGTGAAGGCTGCAAATGCCACATGGAAGAACATATACCACCTTCACCAACCGAGCATTGAAACTGTAATAATAAAAGATATTGAAGATGACAGTGATGAACAAGAAGAAGACACTGAGGTAGATGATACTGTAAGGATAGCAGCAGAAGTCATTGCATCCCTTCCTACCTCTCCAGTGAAAGTCTCTACATCCAGCCCGGAGACACCTTCAAGCATGGTTGTGACAACTTCCACATTTGTCCAATCATCCCTAGCAACATCAGAAGCAGCTACCATTTCTTCTACCGAGCTGCAGTCTCCTGCACCATCAAGTTTTCCAGCAGTAAGTTTTCCAGCTTTTGAATCTTCAAGTGTAAATATTTTAAGTTCTCTAGTAGAAAGTATGCCAGTATCTATAGCCAGCCCTACTTTATCTACTGTCACTACTACCAAAGCATTAAGTACAGATAAGCCTAAGGCTCTACCGAGTATAAAATTTTTGGGTAAAAATATAGTAGAGGATATAGACCTAGATGAAGAGATAGAGATTCCTACATTAGATTTTGCAAATCTCTCAGCGAACCAAATGCAGAATATAGGTGAGATCCTCCAAAGGAAAGCAAAACAAAAGAAGCTTAAAGAGGAGAGAGACAAGGAGTATCAAATCATCAAGGATGCTAAGGACATTTTGTCTGATGCATTAGGCATTAAAGTAGACTCCTCCCAGCATGTTTTGTTACAATTAGTAGAAGCAGTTGAGAAATACAATGAGGACTCATCCGGGACAGAAAAGTTAGTTGAAAGAGCAGAGAAGAGATTCAACAATAAAGTGCTTGAGCACATTGCTCAGCACATAGCTATTAACCAAGTGGAATTGTCTTCAGTTTTGTCTAACACAGAATCTATCTATTCGAATGCTACCTCTCTTTTGGCCAGACTGTGCAATATTGCCGAGTTCACAAAGGATGTTAAAGATAAAATGAATAAAATGGATGAGGATATGAAGATTAGCATACAGAAGCTACAACTTGAACCAAGTTCAAGCTCTGCTCATCACATGAAAATTTCACGCCTATCTAATATGTAGTCTGATCTACTGAAAGAAGACTCAAGGATCCGGTCCACACTGCTAGACATCCAACACATGATCCTTCCCATCATGAATACAATGTATAAGCACATTGAACATTCCAAAACATTGATTCATGACAATCAGTTCTCTATAGCAGATCACATGATTGAACTCTCTGCAGAAGTCCAAATTGCTATACAAACATGTAAGATTCTGCAAGAAAGTTGGGACAGAACCCTGGCACTAATAATGAAGGTCCATTCTGATTTCCTATCAAATTTTGGATTCTCTCTGTAAATAACTTGTATATGCACCTTTGGCATTATCGTCAAAAAGGGGGAGATATGTATAGAAGGAGAGATATGTATACTGTATAGATTTGTATAAGAAACAGTTAGCACATTGAAAGGGGGAGACAATGTATAAAGCCCTATAACAAAGACAAATTTTGAAAAATCAAAATAAAACTCAGCATGATTCGTGTATATAAATTTTGGCCAATAAGTGTTTTTGTCACTAATGCCAAAGGGGGAGATTGTTGGCATTAAGCAGAATTGCCACTAGTGACAACACTTATTTGCATTTTGGATACAAACCGAGCAGACAGTGCAAACCGAGCAAACAGTGCAAACCAAGCAGACAGTGCAAACCGAGCAAACAGTGCAAACTGAGCAGACAGTGCAAACCGAGCAAACAGTGCAAACCGAGCAGACAGTGCAAACCGAGCAAACAGTGCAAACCGAGCAGACAGTGCAAATCGAGCAGACAGTGCAAACCGAGCAGACAGTGCAAACCGAGCAGACAGTGCAAACCGAGCAGACAGTGCAAACCGAGCAGACAGTGGAAACAGAGCAAACCGAACAGGACAGTGTAAACCGAGTAACATCATGTCTACCGAGTCACTAGTACTTACCGAGTTCAAAACCTACCGAGTGATCAGTATGAACCGTGCCTTCACTTCTACCGAGTGCATGACGATGCCGAGTAATGCAGTGGACGCCGAGTATCAGAAAGTCACCGAGTCAGTTTGCAGGAACTGTGTAACCATACTTGGGCCGACTTAGTAGCACTTATGTTTACTTGTCAAGCCGACTGTGTAATTATAATTGTAGTTAATTGTTTAAGACTTGTATATAAACAATGTTGTAAAAATAAAAAGATGTAATGAAATATATATGAATGAAAAACATATGTGAAAGAGAAAGAAAGGCAGAGATAAGCGAATTACAGAAGGCTTCAGAAGTATAAGGTACAACAAAGACAAATTCATCACAGAAGGTGATCAGTACATCAGCGAATCTCTAATCAGCAATCCAATTGCAAAGCAGAGATCTACTGTTTCATTCTAACAGGTGAATCAGTACTAAATCCTTTAACCGGGTAGACCTAACAGTCTTTGTAAAATCTCTTTACCGAGTGCATACTTCATTGTATGTTTGTAAATCCTTTAACAGGGTGGATTTAGCAATCCTTATTGCTCCTAACAGGGCAGATCATCAGAAGTGATCAAATTGTAAGCCTTAACCGGCCAACTTTATTCTGCAGTATTAAAGCTTTGTGGGTTTCATCCCCACCCCAGTTTTACTTTCTTTTGGAAGGTTTCTGGGTAACCAAATCTATGTGTCATTATTGTAAATGTTTTTAAGTTTCATGTTTTCTGTATGCAAAGGTTAAAAAGTAAATTACATGTTAAAATTAAAAGAAAATTTGAAGTTACTGATTCACCCCTCCCCTCTCAGTAACTCGGTTAATTCCTGAATATTTCCAACACGAGAGGTAGTGAACACTAGATAGATAGAAAAAATAACATAACCATATGTTGCCTCACCTATTTGAGGTAAGAAAAACTTGGTCCAATTCTCTTAACAATGATACATATCCATCCAAGTGCAACAACCTTCAAATATTTGCATGGGTAAAGAAAATCTCCATATTTTATCAGCCTAACATAGTCTTTCACCACTTTGGCAATGAGATTGCGAGCAATATTGATTTGGCCAAGGGCCAACTTGTAGTGATCTTATCATATAAAATATTTAGTAGATCTCCATAAAATGGATGGACATCATCTTGGTGGGGGAAATCATCTTGGCAGATCTCCATAAAATGGGTGCACACCATATCTATTAGTTGAACTAGACTTTCTTTGTTTTAGAATTGATTTAGTATAGAATATTTTCCAAGAGGATGTTTTTTTAAAAAGCAAGGTTTTCATAGCATTATCCACCACTTGAGAAAAAGTTTCCATAGCTAAATTTCCTTGCCACAAAGTTAATATTTCTCTAAAGACTTACAAGTTAGTAAGTCCTCAGCTAAAGGGCTAATAAAATAAATAAAGTTTCAAACATATGAACAGATAAAACTCATACAAGAAAAAGCCGGAGCCAAATTGAATAGCATTGGCTATTTTTTAGTTGAACGTCCCTACTAGAACAGACACATTTGTCACTTCATTAAGATGAAAATTATGTACTAAGTTTCCTAACTATATAAGTCATCATCATCTTTATTATCTACTGTAGAAAATACATCCGAAGCACCAGCAGAAGCACCAACAGGTCTATCTGGAAATTGAAATTCAAAACCAAACTCTCAAGATTGCTGTAGTGTTTCTGCAAGGGCTTGATACCTCTGAATATCAGCATCACTAACACTTTTTCAGGCATATTTCATTGACTCCTCAAAATGACTAGCCTTTATTTTAGCTACCTCATCACTATCATCCTCATCCATTGCCTCAGGGTTTTCACTTCTTTTTCTTTCACATTCAATATCCTATAAAAGTGCAGAGGAAAGAGAACATGAAAAATTGAAATAATAAGATACAAGTTGAGGAAAATTGAATCAAAAAACGTAAAATTCTAACAAACAGGTGAACATGAAAAATTGAAATAATAAGATACATCCTTTGAGACAGGTGATTTTATCAAGCAAGAACTAAAAATTTGATAACATGAGGACTCATCAAGTAAGGGAATATAAATCAACTGGTCAAGTCAGCCAGGCCTTAGCAATGTAGGATTGATGATATCAGGTCTATTTGTAGCACCAATAATGAAAACTATTTTCTTGGTTGTCATACCATCCATCTCCATCAACAACTAGTTAAGGACTTTTCCACAGCACCACTAGCATCCCCAACACTGCTTCCATGTTGCAAACATGAAAACCAATTATGCCTCACCAGTCATAGCCTATCTCTCAAATAATTCAAACAAAATGGAAAAACCCACAGTTTCACACAAAGTAGAGCAGATGGATTGCTAGAGCCCAAAGCAGTTTGGAAAACAAAACGAACAGGGACTCACTGGCAACAAGCAGCAGAATGAGTGTGGACACCTGAACATAAATATCTAGACTAATCACCAATTAGAATTTTGTTGGTGATTAGTCTGGATATTTATCTTCAATTTTTTTTTTAAACATTCCATATTTCTTCAAAATTTTGACTAATCATAGTCGATGTTTCAACTCATCGACGTCAAAATTTTGACCTAGTTTGGTCTAAAAATTGACCATTCTGTGTCAAAATGTGGCATCATGGGTTTGGTATCCTGGTCGGAGATGGAAAATATTTTGACCAATATTGGTCTAAAGTGTGATGAAATTTGGTCAAAATATGGCCTTCATGAGTTTGGCATCTTGGTCGGAGCTACCAAATATTTCGACCAATATTGGTCTAAAGTGTGATGAAATTTGGTTGAAATATGAATATCATGAGTTTGGCATCCAGGTCGGAGCGGCCAAATATTTTGACCAATATTGGTCTAAAATGTGACCCACTATGGTCGAATGTTCGACCAATATATCGCCACTTTCCAATGTTGTTTTTGACTAAGATTGGCATCTTTTTTGACCAAGATTAGAGTCAAACATTCTATGATTAAAGAGATATGTCGATATTTCAACAATGAAAATAGAGACGAAATAGTTTGTCGAGTATTCGACCCATTTGGGTAGAAACTTTGACCAATACTCCATCGAAAAAAGGTACAAAATGTACTAGTGGTTGTTCCTTTTAAGAGAGATGGTTGCTCCATTATTCTAAAAACTACACTTTGTTGTCCTTTTGACATGATAGCATTATATGTCAAAATCTTTGAGGTTCTCTTACCTTTTGTAAGTCATGGCTTCACCTCTATGTAGCTAAATCTCACTCTAAAAATAATCTTCTTTTAGGAAATAATGAAAATCCTCTATGGGTTCATACTTATTGTGACTTCCCATGGCGCACTATCATTGCTTGTACACTATATTTTTCCAATTCTTTTAAATTGTCACTATCTTTGAAAATTAATGTCATATGTTGTTTACATTTGATTCAATTTCCATATTAATTACTATATTTAGTTGTATTAGGAACTTTTTCCTTAAGCATGTGTGATGAAAACCTGTAACATCTCTTTTATCCTCTAGTTTTTTTAATTCATTTATAGTGTACTTTTGATGGCTTCTCTATATGTAATCATGATGCTCTATTTCTTGGTAGTTGTGACTCTTAATGATTAAACCATCTCTTGATCATGTTATTGCACTTGATTAATAAATTCTTTCAAAATCCAAGAACTGTTTAACATTAGATATAGAAGTACAAAAAATAAGGCCCCAATATACGTACATCATCAAAGAGCTTCATATTCTTTGTATGGATGCGAAGCACTTCCAACCTATCTACTTCATATGAAACCCCAATATCAATCTCCCTATTGAACCTTCCAAACCTTCTGAGTGTTGGATCAATACTATTTGGCCAGTTAGTTGCTCCCATAACAATAACATTTCTCAAATTTTTGAAAACTTCACCAACTATCCAATAGTAACTGCACATGTCCTTGGGATGTAAAATCTTCACCATACATGAAACGCACATAGCCAGGTGGTCACGTTAGGGATTGGTTAAAGCTAGCCAGCTCCCAAATTGCAACATGAAGAATAAAAAAGGGTGACGTGAGCCTCCTTTGTTGAAAATGCAGCCTTGGTCAAAATGTGACCTCCACAATGAAACACAATCCCTTAAAAACAAATCGTTGCTATTCTTTAATAGTTCACAGCCTTCAAATAAAATAGTCCGCCATTAAAGGAGATAATTCAGCCTCCTTATGATGCTTGATTAATTAAGAATTTTGAAATTCCAGCCTTGATAATTTGCATCTTGATGTAATTGCTTCAACTTCACATTCTTGATTTACTTCAACATCAAGAATAATATCCACAGATTCAGTAGTCTATTGAGGAGATTTGTGTAACTCCCAAAATACTTATCCTTTTGAATATTTCATGGTATAGTGAGCATGATTTGTGTGTGTATTTGTAAATCTTTTATAATCTTATAATATATTTTTTTATTATATACAAGATACTACTAATGTTTGTATGTTTACATTTTGTATATTTCTAGCCTGTGAAGAAAGTCCACACTTGGCAATATGAACCCATAACAAAATAATGAGACAATTGCTAGATTATGGTCTCAGTTCCAAAGAAAAGACCTTGATAAATGTAATTGTCCTTGCAAAAAGTGTAAGGGCTTAAAGAATCAAAGAATTATAATCACAAAAACCTAGATTCATTGTAGGAAACATGGTCACATTTAAGGGGGGCATGATTTTCATCGATTGGAGAATGTGGATTTCCAATTGGAGGAAGATGGAGGTGTAAATATCCAAGCTGACAATAACGCTCCCATGGAAGAAGATGATCCTATGGCAGAGAACACAATTGAAGACAATGGTATTGGCATAGCTGATAATGTGCTAGAGGACATGATTGAAGAAGATGGTATTGGCGTAGCTGATCAAGATGATCATGATGATGGTACTAGAGCATCTAATAATGATGAATAAGATGGTATTGATATAGCTATACTTGAGAAGGCATATGAGCTCCTATACCAAGGCTCCCAAACAACTCTTCTCTCCACTATAGTGTTGTTGGTGAACTTGAAGGTTATGAATGGTTTATCCAATGTAGCAATGTCACGTATGCTAAGGTATGCTATTTTTGTCATCTTCAATGTTAGCATACCATTACGATTCATTATATTAACAATTCATATTTTTTGTTGTAGATTGATAGGTGAGTTTTTGTTACCACCATCAAACATTCTACCTCATTTGTACCGAGAATTATCTACCATTATGAATCAAATTGGAATAAAGTATCAGACAATACATGCATGTCCCAATGATCACATTCTATATCATAAAAAACATGAATTTGCAATAGAATGCCCTAATTATCATATTAGTAGATATCAGTCAAATCAAATAACAAAAAATGTGCCTCACGAGGTTCTTCAGTACATTCCCATTATTCTGCATTTTCAATGATTATTCAGGTGCACTAGCTTGGCACAATTTATGGATTACCATGCACACAATAGAATTCAAGGTGACATTATGTGAATGCCTATGGATCGTTCTACATTTAAAGACATAGAAACAACATGGCCACACTTTAAAGAAGAACCTTGTAATCTTAAGCTTTCATTTGCAGTGGACGGTGTCAATCCATTTGGAGATATGAGATTTGTTTACTTAGTGTGGCTTGTTTTTGTTATTAACAATAACATTCCTCCTTGGATATCCATAAAGAGGAAGCACATAATGTTGTCAATGATCGTACCAGGTATTTTTTCATTTAATAGTTATGTAAATTAATTTATAAATACCGTATCAAGATGGTCATAATAATTATGTAATGTTTTTGTTCATTCAAGTAGGTAAGTACCAAGTTAAAGATATGAACGTGTATATTGAGCCCCTTATTGACGAGTTGTTGAAGTTATGGAATGGGGTCACTATGTATGACATCTCTAGACCAATAGGACAAAGACAATTTCAATTCCATGCAATGCTTGTATGGATGATACATGATGCCCCTGGGCTAACTCATTTTTGCGGTATGTTATATATTCATGTTAAGGTCACGTATTTTTGGTATGTTATAGTGCTTACACATTATTGTTGTATGTTTAAGTTGCACATGATAATTTTACATGATCCAATTGTACATTATATTTTAGGTCTTCAGATAAGGGGTAAATTCACATGTCTAGTTTGTTGTCTGAAGATGAAATCTTGTCACTCAAGAAGTTTAGGAAAGAAGGTGTTTGATGAGTTTAGGCACTTTCTCCACATTAATCAAAAGTTTTGAATTATTGAAAAACATCTTTTTAATGGGAAAGAAGAGACAACATCAAGGCCATGAAGAATGACACCTCATGTATGGAAGTTGGAATACAATAGACTAAATTGTCGAGGTAATGTCATTCATCTGATGATTTTTGTTTGAAATTTATATTTTGATATTGTCTTTTATTTACTAATGATGTTATTGATGCTCTTGAAGGTCATCAAGGCATCAATGACCAACTTCTTAGAGGAATAAAAAGTTATCCTATTCAATGACAAAGAAAAAATTGCCAAAATTTGTAATGACATTCATGAATCCAATCATGCACTGAAAAATTTCATTGAATCAAATAGCAATGGAGACCTCATAAATATGAGTGTCCTTCCTTGGTTAGTAATTGAATAGCAAAGTCATGCATTAAAAGAAGTCATAAAAAAAGAAAAATTTCCAATAGGATTTGCTGCAAATATAAGCAGTCTTGTATCAAAGAAAGGTTATTTTGGGCCAGGGTTGAAAACACGTGATTGGCATACCTTCATCAAGGTAAGTCATGTTCTCTATTTACAATATATTTTTAAAATTGCATCTACTTTTTATTTTATTATTTTACAATATATTGAAAATATCATTTTTTAATCAATGCAGTATGTCCTACCTCTATCCCTCCCACACTAGTTTGACAATAGTGTTAAACAAGTTATATACAATCTTGGAGAATATATGGGGTTAGAAGTGTTATTTCTTAGACTTGTATAGATATTATATTTATGACTTGCTTTACTTTTTATGTAATTTATTGTATATTCTTTTCTAAAATCTTGTTTATATGTTCTTGTGAGTTGAATCTCTTTTAGGTGGTTATCATCTAAAGAAATTGATAAAAAAGATATAAAATATTGGAAGAGAAAAATTCCCTAGCTTATGTGTGAAATGCAAAAGTGTCTACCTCCAACTTTTTTCAATGCTCAAAAACACTACCTCATACATCAAGTTGAGGAGATTGAATTGTGTGGACTTGTACAAACTAGGTCAATGTGGATGGTTGAGAGGCACTTGAAATTTATGAAGGGCTTGGTTCGACAAAGAGCATGTCCTAAGGATTCTATGGTGGAGGGATATATGGTATACTAGACCATGGTGTACATTAGTGAATATCTTCCCAAGTTTTTAGCAAATATCCATGTAGATCATATTTGGGATCCCAACTCTATTAAAAAATTTGAAGGGGAGTACTTGATGGGAAAGGTAGATTGAGGAAAGTGAGAGGTAATTATACGATGTTATTGTAGTTTATAAAATAAAAACTAAATATAGTAAATAAATTCTTAACCTTGTAATGGAACCAAATAAAACTAAGGAGACATAGGAACTCAAAGAAGAATTCATACGTAGAGTCAATTGTATTAATGTAAGCAGTAATTAATCTTAAGCAATAATTAAAGTTCAATAGATGTTTATATTTTATACTATCTTATGGATCATGATCTAAAATATGATGTGTTCTTCTTACAGGATTTTTTGACACCCATGAATCATGGTCAATATGGTGAGGGTTGTAGCACTGCACAACGTTCATGTAAATAATCCTTAAACCTTTAACCATTCATTTAACCTTTGTATGCATTATTGACTCAACTTATGTTTGGGATGCTTCTAGTACCCCATTTAATCTTTATCCATTGAAAATTTCTTTGATAACAATGTATTCTTCAACTCATGATGAAGTGCAGATACCTCCTTTGATTAACATTTCGCTATCGACGACTGCATTGTTCGCAACAAGGTGCTTGCAGACATCTTCCTCTGTACCAGCTACAACTGGTAAAACCTTATTTTTCTACATTTTGTTATGTCCTAATCATGCATTGATTATTTTTCTTGTGTGAATTTTATATACTACATGGACCTATTTTGAGCACTAATAGATACACCTACAACTGGTACAAGAACAAATCATACTAGTACTAGTGAAGATCAACCATTTCCTAGATCAGCCCATGTTACTAGTATTGGTTCATTTGTGGGGACATTGTTGTTGAACAAGAACAATATGCTTTCGTTAAAAGTACCAAAGCTTCTAGGTGCTTTAAAATTCTTATTATTTACAGTGTAATTGTAGTGTACTTATACATAACTTGTTTTGGACTGATAATCCCATGATATTTTTGTAGGAAATGATGTTTTTTATGATCATCTTTTTGAAATGACATTGAAGCTATTTGGGCCCACCATATGGAAAAGGTACGTAGCTTCATAATATTGGTACAATATTTTTCTTATCCTCCATTTATTGTACTATATTAAAGTTATGATATCTAACAAAAAAAAAATTTCAAAAAAGGTGGAATGAATAGGATGTTGACTTAAAAAATCAGCTCATTAAATCTTTAGAGGACCTCTTTGGAAATAAAACTTTTGATAGTGTCATGATTCTTAAAAAAGCATCCAAACATATAAAGATTGTGAGGGACTAATATAGAAGGGCTCTAAAGGATAACCCAAAGTACGAGCGTCCGCCTATGATTCCATCGATGGAGTGGAATGAAATAATGGAAGATGTAAAATAGAAAAGCCTGAAGGGTAGTGGAATTCAACCAGAAGATGGCAAAAGAAAGTATGTCGTGATAGTATTAAGTAGAATGTAATCATGCACTAATTAGTGATCTTTGTAAATATATAATCTAACATGTTTCAAACTTTTCATAAACTGCAAGACACATCAAAAGCCACACAAATGAGATTAAAAAAGGTTGGCCAACACAAACTTGGTTCTGGTGGCTATATGAAACTTCACTCTTGACTTGTAAGGAGCAGCATTGGAATTTCATATCAAATTTTTATATATAAGGTTGCAAAAAATTATGTTTAATCAAATCATACATGTAAAAGTGACAATATTAAACAAAATATATAGCGCATGAAATTCAATGTAGAGCCCACGAATGAAGACAAAAGAATAGCCTTGAAGGAAGGCTATAAAGTCATGGTTGCACGCCTACACCAAGAATCTAAAAGCCTAACAAAGAATCTACTGCACCAGATGAGACATAGGTAAATTGGTAAAATGAAAAGTAAATCAAATTGAATAGTTAATTTCAAACATAAATTGACTGTTTCATGATAACAATGCGCATGACATTTCACTATAGCCTTCAAATCCTATCACAGAACCTAGGCATGATGAAGGCCATGATGTGCATTGTTGTAGTGGATGTATTAATTTGCTATTGTAAATAAATTACATAATTATTAATAGAATTTAACATCTTTAATTCTAATTATCCGTGTAACCTTTTTTTGAATATTTTAGAGCATGTTGAGCATGTTGAGGTGGTTGAAGATCAAAATCTTATTGTACATGATGATGTGGCATTTTTAGGTAAAGAAAAATGCATGTTATGTTCTTCTGGTTAATGAAATACATGTAACAGTAAAAAAAGTATGCGAATTTAACCCATTTACTTGTTATTGCAGGAGACCCCCTTTAGTGCAACAACCTTGTGCTCCTTGAGACATGCGGAAGCATCATAATTTGAGATCACAACCACAAGAGGAGGAAGATAATATTTATGCTCCTCTCAGTCTTTACCTAATTAAGAAATCTAAGAAAAACCCAAAAAAGAAATGATTTCTTAAAAATGCTCTTTGATCAAACTTGTTTGATTAACTTTGTTGGATAATGAAAGAACGTTGTTTTAAGTAATTATCTATGAATTTTGTGTATTAATATTGAATTATATGTCATGTTAATGAATATTTTTATGTGTTAATGAATTCTTGATTAGTGTTGCGTATTAATGAATGTTATGTGATTGTATTGATTGAATGTTATAGTTCATAAATGGATGAATGCAGTGTGTCATTAGATGTTAATGGGGAATTTAGATTGATGTTAGGGAGAGGGGGGGTGAGGCCAGATGAGCTTCCACCTTCACGTGGTTGGCCTTGTTAAGTAGAGAATATTAAAGTATTCTTGAAACCAAGTAAAGCTCAAACTAACATACCTTCATTATTTAATCAATTTCATTATTTCTAGGTCTTTTCTCATAAGTGCATTTTGAATGTGTCATTGTCAAGCAACTATCAAATAAAAAACTAGAAGGGATAATAGTCAACTTCTCATTGTCATTGTTTGGCATGATTCAACTTTATTTTGTGTAAGTATTCTCATATTGAATGCATCAACCTCTCTTGGCCTAATGTGGATTATTTCATTGGTTTGTGTTTTTGAGTAGGTGAAGTGTTAAATCAGTTCCTATCTTCTATTCTTAATTTGTTCAAACTATAGGAGGGCCTGACAGATATACTCAACATAGAATTGACTGCTAGTCTAGGCAATTGAACACACTGAGTCTTTGGCTTGAGAGAAAGAGTTGGGTAATGTTGTTTCTGGAGACCTGTGTAATTGTCCTTAGTGGCCTCTTTTTTTTTAACAGGTTATTTTTATATATATGTAGTGTCCATGTTCTTCTTTAATACAAATTCTTTTTGTCTATATGCTAGTGCTCTGGAACCTAAATAAACAATTATAAATGTAATAGATAATGTCTTTGATGAAGGAATTGATGTACCACATGTAAACCAAAATCCATGCTTAATGCCATTTTGTGTAGTTCCTGAGTGTCTGAATCAGGTTATAATGCAAAAAAATTGATGCATCTAAAGTGTCTTTACTAAAATTTTAATCTAGTGCAATGAATTTCATTTCATTGTTAATAGATGATATATGTAGTTATGAGATTTCAGATATGTGATTGTTTCTTGTTTTTATTTTTAAAAAAATGAGTTTGTCTATTAGCATATCAAATTTTCTATTTCGGTTGGAATTTTTTGTTTTAATCTCCTAATGTTTATGACAATTCACTTTGGTCTAAAAACTAACAACTTTCTCATGATAAATACCAAAATGAAACACATTGATTGCATGTCCACTCCACATGCCCACTTGTCATTGTCCTCTGAAAAAATGACTTAGATTAGCCATATGTTGCCTCACCTGTTTGAGGTAAACCAAACTCGGTCCAATTATCTTAAGAATGGTACATATTCATCCAAGTGCAGTAACCTTCAAAGATTTGTAGTGGTAAAGAGAATCCCCATATTTTATCAGCCTAACATAGTCTTTGGCCACTTTGGCAATGAGATTGTGAGCAATATTGATCTGGCCAAGTGCCAACTTGTAGTGATCTTAATCATATAAAACATTTAGAAGATCTCCATAAAATGGATGCATGTCATCTTGGTGGGGGAAATCATCTTGGAAGATCTCCATAAAATGGATGCACACCATACCTATCAGTTGAACTAGACTTTCTTTGTTGTAGAATTGATTCAATATAGAATATTTTCCAACAAGATTTTTTTTTTTAAAGAAAGGTTTTCGTAGCATTATCTACCACTTGAGAAAAAGTTTCAATAGCTAAATTTCCTTGCCACAAAGTTAATATTTCTCTAAAGACTTACAAGTTAGTAAGTCCTCAACTAAAGGGCTAATAAACTAAATAAAGTTTCAAACATATGAATAGATAAAACTCATACAAGAAAAATCCGGAGACAAATTGAATAGCATTGGCTATTTGTCAGCAGAAGGTCCTTTCTAGAACATACACATTTGTCACTTCATTAAGATGACAATTGTGTACTAAGTTTCCTAACTATATAAGTCACTGTCGTCTTTATTATCTATTGTAGAAAATACATCTGAAGCACCAACAAGTCTATCTGGAAATCAAAATTCAAAACCAAAGCCTCGAGATTGCTATAGTGTTTCTGCAAAGGTTTGATACTTCTGAATATCAGCATCAGTGACACTTCTTTGGGCATATTTCATTAACTCCTCAAAATGAGAAGCCTTTATTTCAGCTACCTCGTCACTATCATCCTCACTTCTTTTTCTTTCACGTTCAATATCCCGTAAAAGTGTAGAGGAAAGATAAAATGACAAATTGAAATAATAAGATACAAGTTGAGGAAAAGTGAATAAAAAAATGTAAAATCCTAACACACCAACTCAAAAAAAACCATTAAGAAATTCATAACCAAATCTAGTTTGCAAAAGCCACCATAATTGAAACTCACCTTTTTAATATTTTCTCTAATAGCATACTTGCAAGCCTGCTGACAAATCTCTGTAATATCGGCTCCACTGAATCCTTGGGTATAACAAGCCAGTGCCATTAGGTCCACATCCTTTGAGACAGGTGATTTTCTCTAGAAAGAACTAAAAATTTGATAACGTGAGGACTCATCATGTAAGGGAATATAAATTAGTTGGTCAAGTTGTCTAGGCCTTATCAATGTAGGATAGATGATATCGGGTCTGTTTGTAGCACCAATAATGAAAACTATTTTCTTGGCTGTCATACCATCCATCTTCATCAACAACTAGTTAAGGACTCTGTCCGTAGCACCACCAACATCCCCAATACTGCTTCCATGCTGCAAACATGCAAACCAATTATGCATCACCAATCAAAGCCTATCTCTCAAATAGTTCAAACAAAATGAAAAAACCCACAGTTTCATGCAGAGCAAAGTAGATGGATTGCTAGAGCCCAAAGTAGTCTGGAAAACAAAATGAGCAAGGGCCTGCTGGCAACAAGCAAAAAAATGAGTGTGGACACTTTAAGATAAATATCTAGACTAATCACTGATCAGGATGCTGTTGGTGATTAGTCTAGATATTTATCTTCATTTGCTTTTTTTAAACATTCCATATTTAGTCAAAATTTTGACTAACCGTAGTCGACGTTTTGACTAACAGACATTGAAACTCTAACCTAGTTTGGTCTAAAAAATGAGCATTTTGTGTCGAAATGTGATGCAGGGGCATCCAAGGATTAGGTTGGGGCATTCTTTGTCCTCAGTGAAACTGCATAAGGTGTTTGTGTTTGGCCGGTGTTACTCAGTTGTAGCTTTAAACGATGGTCTTGATTAAGGAAGGAAGCTCGGTCACTGAAGGAACTCGGTATTCTCTGATGCTTGGTGAAATTGTTACTCAACGATGCTTAGGGTGCTCGATTGACATAGTGCTCAGTGATGTCTGGCATGCTTAGTGAATTCTCTGGCACTTGGTAGTTTATCTGTTGCTCGATAGTCCTGGTTTACCGATGGGAGTTCTTTGTGATTTGTTGGGCCAACTTGGTGTAATGATTGTTGGTAGATTTTGTTGGATTCTCCTATGTGGATCTAGAGGCTAACATTTTTAAGGGCTATTTGAGAGCCGACCATTATTTGCATTTAATAATTATTGTAGTAGAAGCCGACTGGCTTAGGAATTATTTGTTAGAGATTTGTATTTAAAGGGATGTTTGGGAAATGGTTTAGACATCTGAAGGCAGAGCGAAGAGGAGCAAATTGATGGTGAAGTAACCAATCTTGAGAAGCTGGAGTTGGTGAAGTTGTGGAAGGATCTTTGTTGATCTTGTAGATGAGATTGCTAGTCTGATAGTTTGTAATTACAAAGCTAGTGGCTGAGGCTTGGAACTAAGGAGATTGCTTGGTGGCTTTGTGAAGCACAAGTTTAGATCTACCTTAGGGTTTCCATCAGTGTCTGATTTGTCTCAGAACTGAACTAGTTGTTGTTGATTGTAAGTTGAATCTTGTAATCTTGCAGAATTACTCTCTGTTTGTAATTGGCCCTAACTCGAAAGGCCTTACAGCTAGGCATGTTAATATAAAATTGGATTTAAGATTTAGATCTTGTGTGTGCTTCCACATTTTGTTCATTTTGTAGCCAGTTTGGATAGTCCTTAACTAGATCGTCCAACCTACACTACACCAAGTGGTATCAGAGCAAGTTGATCTTGAGTGTGTGAATTGATCTTTGCGCCGAGATAGTTTGCACCAGGACCCTGTTGGTGATTTATTGTTTTTGGTTTTCAAATATCTTGAAGGATGCCTTCAAGAAGATTGGACCCTAGAGAAATTGCAGATCTTTGTGATGTTGTGGAATCAAAGATTATAGAGAAGGTGAAATCAGATTTTAGATCTGAGATGGAGATGATGAAGAGCGACACAATTGCTGAGATTGTAAGAATTGTTGCTGGTGTACCTCAGAATGTTGGTATTGAAGATGGCTATGAAGAAGTTGCTGAAGACTTTGAAACTACTACATCTAGTGGTGATGACTGGAGAGACAGATTTGGTGAAGACAAAACTGGTCGGTTGCATAGATCTGGAGCTTGGTTGAATAGTAGTTACCGAATGGAAGTCTCTAATTTATCTATTACTCTAAAGCTTGAGGACTTGATTGACTGGATCGGTGAACTGGAAGATTTCTTTGAGCTAGAATAAATTGAAGATCCTCTTAGGGTGAGATTGGCACAGACAAAGTTGAAAGGCCATGCTTCTCTTTGGTGGAAGGAACTACAAAGAGAAAGAGAGGATGAAGGAGAAATGAAGATCAATCGGTGGAGGTTGATGGTGACAAAGTTGAAAGCTAAGTTCATACCTACTGACTATGAGCTTGACTTGTTTAAGAAGTTGTAGAATCTGAAATAGAAGGATCTAACTGTTGAAGATTATACCGAGGAGTTCTACAAACTTACTATTCGATTTGGACACCAGAAGCTTGGTAAGGAAAAGGTAGCTCGATATGTGAATGGGTTGAAATTCAATATTCAGGATGACCTTGGAATGCTAAGGATTGAATCAGTTGAGGATGCTTATCAGTATGCACTAAAGTCAAAAGATAAGTTGAAGAGGAAACAAAATGGTAACTCCCAAGGAAAGGAGAAGGTTGATCACTCGGTGAAGGATAAACTGACAGATGTAGAAGATGAACCAAAACCTGTGGAACTGAAGAAGAAGATAGGGAAGGTGATCTTTAAGGGTACTTGTTACAACTATGGAGGTGAAGGCCATCATTCTTTTGAGTGTGCTCAACAGAAGAAGACTGGTGACTGATGGACAATTGTGGTAAATGAAGAAGTACAGATTGAACCTGAATCAGAAAGCTTGCTGCTTCGGTGAACTTTGCTTGGTACAAAGGAGGAACCTTGTTAGAGGAGAAACTTGTTTAGGACCTAATGCAAGACTGAAGGTAAACTCTATAATGTTATTGTGGATAGTGGTAGTACTGATAACCTTTTTGCTGAGGACTTGGTTCAAAACCTTGGTTTGGATAGAATGAAACACCCACATCCTTATAGGATTGGATGGTTGCAAGATGATCATGCTTTGGAAGTTAGAGAACAATGCTTTTGATGTTCAGATTGGCCAATATAAGGATCTTGTGTTGTGTGACATTGTGGAGATGAATAGTTGTAATATATTGCTCGGTAGACCTTGGCAATATGATTGTAGAGCTATGTATGACTGTGTCAAAAATGTGTTTACTATTGAGAAGAATGACAAGAAGTTTTCACTAATGCCTTTGATGGACACAACACTCGGTAAGTGAAGTTTGAGTATCAGTACCTGAGTTGAGTTGGCAGATCCTGAGAAAATGAATGATTAGTTTTTGAAACTGACCTATGCATTGTCCAGAAAAGACTTGAAGAGATAGAGGAAGTTGAAGTGGAAGAGTATGCAAGAAAAAAAGGTGGGAGACATGTATGTGAAGAACCAGTTCAGGTTTTATGTGCTAAACCCTGGAAGATGTTCTTCTCACATATGAACATCTTTTGGAACCTAGGGTGTCTGATGTAGGGGCATACAAGGATTAGGCTGGGGCATTCTTTGTCCTCGGTGAAATTGCATAAGGTGTTTGTGTTTGGCTAGTGTTACTCGGTTGCATCTTTAACCGATGGTCTTGATTAAGGAAGGAAGCTTGGTCACTGAAGGAACTTAGTATTCTCTGATGCTCAGTGAAATTGTTACTTGGTGATGCTTAGGGTGCTCAGTTGACATAGTGCTCGGTAGTTTATCTATTGCTCAGTAGTCCCGGTATACCGACGGGAGTTCTTTGTGATTTGTTGGGTTGACTTGATGTAATGATTGTTGGTAGATTTTTTTGGATTCTCCTATGTGGATCTGGAGGCTGGTATGTTGTAAGGCTATTTGAGAGCTGACCATTATTTGCATTTAATAATTGTTGTAGTAGAAGCCGACTGGCTTAGGAATTATTTGTTAGAGATTTGTATTTAAAGGGATGTTTGGGAAGTGGTTTAGACATCTGAAGGTAGAGCGAAGAGGAGCAGATTGATGGTGAAGTAACCAATCTAGAGAAGCTAGAGTTGG
Organism: Chamaecyparis obtusa; assembly: GCA_027943335.1. NCBI lineage: Eukaryota > Viridiplantae > Streptophyta > Pinopsida > Cupressales > Cupressaceae > Chamaecyparis > Chamaecyparis obtusa. Next base: position 1,980,398 of record BSBK01001384.1, read on the forward strand.
TGAAGTTGTGGAAGGATCTTTGTTGATCTTGCAGATCAAATTGCTAGTCTGATAGTTTGTAATTGCAGAGCTAGTGGCTGAGGCTAGGAACCAAGGAGATTTCTTGGTGGCTTTGTGAAGCACAAGTTTAGATCTACCTTAGGGTTTCCATCAGTGTCTAATTTGTCTTAGATTTGAACTAGTTGTTGTTGATTATAAGTTGAATCTTGTAATCTTGCAGAATTACTCTCTATTTGTAATTGGCCCTAACCCAGAAGGCCTTACAGTCAGGCATGTTAATAGAAAATTGGATTTAAGATTCAGATCTTGTGTGTGCTTTTGCATTGTGTTCATTTTGCAGCTAGTTTGGATAGTCCTTAACTAGATCCTCCGACCTGCACTGCACCAAAATGTGGCATCATGGGTTTGGCATCCTGGTTGGAGCGGCCAAATATTTTGACCAATATTGGTCAAAATTGTGACACAATTTGGTCAAAATATGACCGTCATGGTTTTCGCATCCTGGTCGAATGAGCCAAGCATTTTGACCAACTGTGGTCAAATGTTTGACGAATATATCACCACTTGCTAATGTCATTTTTTACCAATATTGGTGTAGAACATTCTATGGTTACAACGATATGTCAAAAATTCAATGAGAAAAATAGTGACCAATCAGTTAGTCGAAGTTTCTACCCATTTGGGTAGAAACTTTGACCAATTGTCCGGCAAAAATAGGTGCAAATTGTACTAGTGAAAAAATATTTTTCTTCTTATTACACATACATAATTTGAGCAACTTTATTTTGAATAAAAGAAGCTATTGGATTCAATATCTTTTTCTCTGGTGCAACTAATTTTATTTTTTGTAGTAAAAAAATGAAGACCTCCATAATTTTCCATTTATTCATGCAATAATATATAAATCATCATAAAAAAGATAATAATATTTCCTATCTTAGAAAACAAGTCACAATTAGTAGCTTCTTCGATGGATTTTCATCTTGTTTTCTCTCTTCCTGAAATCCTTCTATAAGTGTAGGAAAGTTAACATAATAATAACCAATAATGAGATAAACAAGGTTAAGGAAAAAAATCCTATTCTCAAATCTATTAACCTACCCTATCAATGAGAGAATGATATTGTGAATGTAAACACAAATCAAATGATAAATTCAACAAATATCAAAAGTAAACCATTCTACCATGATTCTCCATTTTTCTCCTCCTCTCTATGTTGTGATAATATCTCTCAAACGTGTACCAACTTAATGTGTGATGCACAAAGATTCAAAGGCTGTGGTTAAAATAATAATGAGGAAGAAATGTTTTTTATATATATTTAAATACTTCAACACATGGTTGAGATTAAAAGGAACTAATTGATATTATATGTACAAGATTGGACAAGATGGATTTGATTGGAAGATAACTATGTTGATTAACAAATGACTGACTGTAAGTTAGAATTGGTTGATGAATTAATCTGGATCAATTAGAGAGATTTCTAAATTAATTGAAGATATATCTGAATTGACCAAAGAAGTGACTAAATTGATGAACTAGTTAGGATGGATATTAGTAAAAATGTTGTTTGTATATGATGGGACAATTTTATGTGTCCGCCTTTTATTTTATAACTTATTGATTCTTTTAACATACATAATTTATTTCCTCAAGATAGTATACCTTGAATGTATTATATCATAGAATAGCTATCAATATCATCTTAAAGATATTTGAAGTTACTTGAAAACCTACATCATATAATAATTATCTAGAAAATTTTAAGCATAGTGATTACTTGTCTTATGGAAGGAGTAATTTTTCTCATCCCTTTAATTCTACCCATAAACTACTAAACTAAAAATTTATACTAAAAGTATTTTCTCATGTTGTTGATATCATTCACCACGTTTTTTTTTTATAGCAAAGGAAGAACAAAACTTAGAATGATGAGACTATTTGTACCATTTATTATCTCTCATAAGTTATCATTTCGTATTGATTTTTGCATCTTCTAACTTATCTACTTCACTAGTTTTGAGGGAGAACAAATTTTGAAGGAAGATATTTATGAGTTAAGCCCATGAAGGCCTTAAATAATTATTGATTCTTTTAACAAGTTAGTTCAAATATTGTCAAATCTTACCTAAAAGAATTTTTTTTTCTCCTCATATGATCTTAGTCCATGATGCCTTGACCTACATAGAAGGAATTAGAGGGATATCATATTTTTATGTATTTAAGAATGTATAAACCATCTCTCTAAAAAGACCTAAGAAAATGTTATAAATGCTGTGATGATGAGGATGGTCTAATTATATAAAATGATCCACTATAACCATCTATTTCATGTCTTCTTGTAAGTTGAGAAGTGTCCATAATAATTTTTTTTATCAAGGAGCTATGATAGAGACCATCTAATATGTTATATTTACATGATAATGGATAGGTGTTGAATAGGAGGTGGATATCGGATACGAGGAGGGGAACACATGAACCTCATGTATGTTTTAATACTATAAGTTTATATTAATGCACCCTCTACTTTAAAATCTCTATAAAAAAATTGCATGATGAACTAATGCAAGTTTCATGTATATTATACTAAGGAAATATAAAGGTACGTTGATATTGTTACAAAAATATGAAAAATAATCAATGATAGCCTAATTTAAGCATAAAATAAGTTTTAGTATAAGTTCATTAATAAGAAATCTAATTTTATAAAAAAATAACATGAATTTGGTGATATCCATTTCTATCACTTGATCACATGAGAGGCCAATGGAGTATTTAACTATCTTAGATTCTTAGTATTATTGAGAGAAATAATTTTGAATTATATTAAACATGGGTAACAATTCTTAGTAAGATGAAATTAATTAAGGAAAACTAAGGGTGGTAATCATAAGTTTCCTTAAACTTCTCTATTTTACATTTTTTTTTTTAATTTGTTCATTTTATGGAAGGTTTGGTGGGGGTTTTTGGGTTTGGATCTTATTTATTGATATGAACTATTTGAAATTGAATTCATATTTAAATTTAAGATTTAGAATTAAATATTTTATTTAAGCATATACATTTAAAATTAAATATTTAGATTTTTTTTAAAATCTCTCATTTAAATTCATTATCCTATAATTTATATGAAAAAAAATCAAAATACATGTAAAATTTATTCAAACAGATTGAAAATAAACCATTCATATTACAATAAAAATGTAAAATATATTTAATAGAAATAAAAGACCAAAATGAAAATATATTGCAATATGAATTATTGAAAACTTGTTATGAATATGCCTTACCTACTAGCATAAGGGAGGATAAAGGATAGCCCAAAATGAATATCTCTAACATGTTAAATCCATTTTTAAAAAAAAATGAAAATATAACTTCACTAATTTTGGTTTTGTGATTGTAATATTAAGGCTCACATAAAATTTCTGTATTTTTTTAGAAATATGATCAAGCTCAATAAAAAGTAAAAAAATCATTTCATACTTTTGGGTGAGAACAAATACATTTTTTGTATTGCTATTGTTTGGTCCCCCCATTATGTATTCATCCTTTAATTAGTCATGATAGAAGTGGTAAAATATTTCTTGACTATCTTCCTTAAAAATAAAAATATTCTTAGCAAGATTTGACTTTCTTTTTACAGAAAATTTTAAAGGTAACATTAATTAAGTCTACATAATATTTAAGATGGCTTTTTTATTACACTAGGTTAGTTTTTATTTCTTCATCTAAGATGGAAGCCATAACTCTCTATTGTGTGGAAATATTCTTTTGATCAAGTATAAAATTTCTTAATTTATTTAAAATATCTTATTGATCATGTTTATTAAGTTAGATACAAAATTAAAACTTACAACAATTTTAGAAGTTATTAGTGTGAGATTTGAGAACTTTAGCAACATGCATCCTTATAGTGAGCACAAGAAAATGTTGGTGATTCAACTTTTCACTTTTGTAACATCATAAAATAAAATACCATGAAGAAATTTTACTTCTTCAAATTCATGAGAACCAAGATAAAAACAAGCTTGTTAATATGAACATTGTTTAATTTATCACTTGGAGTACTTCATAAAGATAAAATAAACAAAATTAACCTATCTATTTTTTAATTAGAAGTTAGAGGATGATATTTTGAGGAAATCTTATCTTACCAATATTTTTTTCAATTTATGAAAACAAATATTTAAGAAAAAAGTCTATTTGCAGATTAAAATAGAGATACTTTGAAATCACATTGATAAAATATTGAAATTAGAAAAGAGAACATAACACATGCAATAATCATATGGCATGTGGTTATCTTTTTACTTGTGTTCTAGGCTACTGATGATGTTTATCTATCGTTTGTGTGTTGTGCTTGTACATCATCGAGCAATAGTCTTATAAAGACCATCATCCTAGTTTTTGTTGCTGATTAATATCAAAACACATGCAATAATATTATTGATCTAAAGAAGAAATATGAGAAAAAAATTTACTCGAAGATTTAAAATCACTTCATAACTATGAACATTATAATTGCACAAATTTAATGTAGATCTTCCTTATTGATTAGTTTTTTTTCATAATTATACATAAATTTTTCTGAATTATGAAAATATTGGTGATGTACAAGAAAGATTCAATTTCTTATTCATTCCATCTAAACAATTAAACAAGCTATTCTAACTTCAAACTTGAATGACAATTTTTATAGCATAAATCTCAAACTAAATCTCATTATAATTAGTGTACATAAACAATGTATTTTTTTAAATGCAATATTTTAAAATAATTATAAATCCTCTAAATATAATATAAAATATTACTTCATTTGTATTTTTTCTTGCATATTGGCCAACCATATCAATGAAGGATTTGAACTTTTAATTTTGTCTTTTTTTAAAACTATCTTCAACTCCTTAACGAATAAGGGATGCAAGTGTCAAAGTTCCTGTCTATTGTGTAATGCTTTTAGGCATATATTTAGTGGATTGAGATTGCATATAAGGAAATGTAGATAGATAAAATCAGCTTTTTTTTGTGAATTTAGTAATAACTTCACAATTTATTGTTTGGTCAATGCATATCCATGAAGCTGAAATGAGTGCAAAAAAATTGTTTTATTTATAATAAAGACACCAAAGACAATGAAAATTTGTAAATTGAATGATGTCTTCTAATGTACGACATGTTTTAGTATGTACATTGAGAACTTGTTATATAATTTCTTGTAGTTGTTGTATTATATGTCGGTCTCTTTATACATGGCATCCCTTAATTTGTAGAACCGTGCCTTGTTAATAATTGGCCCATAGTCACTGTTGATTTTAACTTGAAATCAAAATATGTAGGAGAAATAAGTTGTCATGATGGGCTGAGATTTAAAACTATTTATGCCTTGAAATTATTAAAAATAGCATAGAACTTATAATACTTAGAAGAATTATATGAGAAGACAATGCAAGGAAATTTTAAAAGATGGTGAAAAGTTTACTTACCGTAGTGAAAAGAATCTTGAAGAGTTGAATATTGATGAGGTTTTATCACAATTATCTTGTTGCAGATGTAGCTTAAGGTCTAGGGAGGCCACAACATTATTAGAAAAAGAAACTCTTTCAAATATGAAAAAATACATCAAATGTAGGGACTTATGGTTTGCAAGTTCCATAATACCATTTGACTATGAAGAGATGAATTGTCAAGGTTATGAACCTAAAAGGTTACGTTGGTGTTGTTGTTGACTTTCTACCTTGGTGAGATGAAGATGAAGTCTTGGAAAATTTAGAAACCTATTGAGGAGATGGGGGGCAAGATTGTCACTCTATTATCATCACAAATATTTGTGATCATTGTTATAAAATTTTAAGTAAAATCATTACATAAAAAGAAAATCACAAATAATTTTATATAAGAATAACTCTCCTATTTTTAATGATGATCAATTAGTAGATGTGGTTGAAAACCTCGATTCAAAAATATACATATTTTTAAAAAATATTATTATTAAGAGACTTGTATCAAGTAAAACTAGTAAATAGCAATTGTGAATATTTTTTTAATTTAAAAAACACCTATACATCAAATGTCTTCTAAAAAATGTCTTAAAGAACTATATAATCGTGAAAATAACAAATTTCAAATGCAACTTATATTTAATGAATTAATTATGGTATTACAAGAGAGATCTTCCATGTTGCCAAATAGCTTGAGAGAATCTTTTACTTTTATTGGTTTACTTGTAATATCAACATAAGGATGGGCTTTAAAATGTTGACAAAATATCTCAAAAAGTTCTCCCTGAAATATTGGATTAGCAACATGCTTTACAATTAGTGCAAGTATTGCGTTTGCAACCATATCTATTGGGCCCTGAAATTTTATTGTTTGCATTTGTAAATACATGAATAAAATTATGTGTATTATTAATATTCATCAAAACAATTCAAGTAACACTGTTAAAACTGTTAATCGTGATATCTATTCAAACAAACGTGACACAATGATGTAACTTAGACACAAGTTGACAATGCCATTGATTTTTTGAGATTTTGTGTTGCACTGTGATCCTGTTTATACTATTTTATTATGCTTTCTATGCTCGTGATTGAATTCTATTACTTTCTTTTTAGGCATGAATCTATTTTGATTGTTGGAACATCATTAAGTTTGGTGGATATAACTCCAGGGAACAAAGAACGCATGATAAATTCAATAGTAAACATAATCACCACATCATTGTTGGGGAAGGATCAAGAAATGAGATATAAAGTATGTTATGCATATTGGAATTACTTTAGCCCCTACAACATATGAGATATCTTGAACATGTGGTTGCATTTTTTTTTGTTTAAGGAAATTTGTAAAAATCTAAAGTAAGAAAATTCATAAATCACTAATAAGGATGTGTGGAAATGTTGTGTCAATGATTTTTCAACCAAGTATTCATTTATCGATCGTGAAGTAAATAGTAATATCAAGCATACTCAAATGATATTGATTGCAACAAGAAGACTCATGTGAACCTAATGATATCATATTTCTACAACAGAAAACACACCCCTTCTCTCCACAATTTTTTCTCCATTGATCAAATATTATCCAATATTGCTAATTTCCTAGACAAAGTGGGTATGCTCCAGCATAAGAAAAAAATGGAATATGAATTTTCCAATTTTAAGTCTAGTTTCTGTTAGCCAAGTTTTCATGTTTTCAAAATCTAAAGAAATTTGCATCAACTTGGAAAGCTAGGTCTTTGTTCTTCTTAGGGTTTCACAAAATTTTTATGCTTATGTTTAAAAACCCTACCCTTGGTCTATTTTTGTGTTACTTTTTTTTGGCACTTATGTCCATTTTCTAGCACATGGTATTTATTTCCTTTTGTTCACCGAGTCTCATAATGTCTAAGTGTTAAATATTTTCATCCAGCGATTGGGTGACTAAGGAATGCCATGTGGTGTTCGTTGAATCTCTAAGTTCTTAGCAGGTAGTTGTTTTCATTCAGCGACCTGGTGACACGATTAAGAGAAGATGACAATTTTGTATGGTCGATAGTTCTCGTGATGTTAGCGGTTAATAGCTAAACCTTCAGAGATCAAGTGAAAAGGCTCATAGTCAAACAATATTACTGTTGTCACTTATTCTCATAATGCAACGGTCAAGTTTTAAAAGATTTGGTGATTCAATGAGGACCATAGATAGTGAACAGATCAATGGCTAGCGCTTCATCTGTTAAGATAAAGATCTAGCGATTTGGAGATAAAGGTTATCACATGTTCTTTGAATATAACTAGGGTTAAAGGATATGTATTGAGATTACGCGAATACCTTTGTTGCCAGATCTCATGATTAAATGTGAGTTAAGAAAAGTGTCTAGAGAATAGGAGATTCATTTAGTCGCTAGATTACCAAATACAGCCTTGGTTAGTGAAATGATCTGGACAATACTGGTCTTAGTCGCTCATTCTCGTGATATAACCAAGGTTAAGAAAAACTTTATGAGATTAGGAAATTCACTTCATTCACTAAATCTCCATATCAAAGGTGAGTTAAAAGAAAGGTTACGAGACTACGTGAATTCTTTGATCACTGAGTCTTGTGATGAAACCCTAGTTAAGACACAGGTTCAGAGATTCAGCGAATGCTTCAATCACTGAATCTTGCAATTAGACCCGAGTTGAGTAAAAGTTTCTGAGATCAAGAGAACATCTTCAGTCACTAGATCACCAAATATGATATGGTTCAGCTCACTGGGTCATAAAGAAAAAAGGTAACTTTGATGTGGAAAAAGTAGTTTGATAGGTTGGAAAAAGTAATGAACTAGCCAATCACAATGCGAGTAAGGTTTTTTATCCATTTTTAAGGTTTTTAATCAATGAAACAATAATCATGGGACGTCACCTTTTCTGAGAATTGAATGCAGCCTGTCAACTTCATACCTTATGGCTAGCTTGGATTTGAAGTTGGTTTCATGTAGTAGTGAATGCTGAGGTGACTTAGAAGAAGATTTGTAGAGATTTTGATCATTTCCATGCACTCATTGCTCAAGAAAATATAGGAAAGACACTCCTATACTTACACTTGTCAGTTTTCAGAGAGTAAATGGTGAAGCCAAGCTGTTGTAGAGTATCAGTTTTAGGGTGATAATTTGCAGGAAAGAGTTTTTCCAGAGCAGGAAACATGAGTCAACTGGAGGCCAGTCATGCTTCATTTAGAAATGTCAAAATTGAAATCACCTAGAATGAAAAGTGTTTTTTTGTAGGAAAATATGTGACTATTTCAATCATGATAGTGGCGATCTCTACAATGGAAGCATTGGGTCATGTGTAAATATTAGAAACATTGAAATCATTGGTATGGTGACACAATGTTAATGTTATGGCTTCAATATTTTTGTTCTATGTTGTTGTATATTCAATACCATTAGATTGTTTGTCGCAACAGTTGTGATGCTATGTATATGATACATTGTGTAACTCTTGTATTTTTGGAGAAGGGTGCTTGTATTTGATGGAAGTACCTAAACCTCTTGCAAGGATAAGATGTTAGAGGAAATAATATCATGGTCATTAACAATATCATCAATATGGGATTTTAAGTTATGAGTGTTTAATGTGCATAATAGTATGTGTGATTCATGGGTTGAACAGGCTATATGGTTTTCAAGTTTCCATTATGCATTTGATTGAAGCTGAGACATTTCACGGTGGATTTTTTCTTACACTTTAATTTTTTTGGGGTGTAGAGGTTTTAATAGAAATAGTGATTCAATTGTTCTTTTTCGTGAAAGTGTTGTGTATGTTAGGCCATGTTGCGTTATTGCACTTGGATCAAATGCAAGGCCTTGCATTGTGAGGCCTTGTGATCGATGTATTGTTTGAGCACATGCGATTTGTGTTGGGAATTGTTTTCTGATTCTAATTTTACCACTACAAAATATTTTTTGGATGGGTCTAGCAATTCAAAGTATGTGAACCCAATGTCTTTCAATGCCTTGAATATAGTATTGAGGTAGTTTATTTCTTTGTTGTACGCTAATTTTGGGGTCGTTAAATTGAACCCAAACTATATCGAGATATTGTTGTCTTGTATATGTCTTGAATATCCCATCGGACCCATTTACAAGTCCATCTTTTGTATTATAGTTTCTTCCAATAATCTTGATAAGAATTCTATATTTTAGAATTATTTGGGTTGGTAGAGTTGCTGTATGGTTTTATATTCATGTTGTATTGTAGTTATCATCTTCATGGTCAATTGCATCTAATACAGTGAGGTTCAAAGGAAGTATAGATAACATATTATTGTTGTGTGCATCAACATCCTTTCCCCTATAAAATAGATCAGTAAATATTAGATCAATGGGTGCTAGACATAAGTAACTATGATTGAGATAATGAATGTCATATATTGTTTGTAGGCCAAATCATATTCTGTTGAGAATTGAGATGAATTTTTCATCCTTTTATTGTATTGTTTTGGTTAATGAGTAGCACTTTACATTATCTCTCCAAAGAATTTAAGGCATTAATTCTGCTAAGTTTGGTTTTTTGTCAAATACAACTACATCAAGTATAGGGAGGGCTTGATAGAAGTCCCCATAGAAAATTGTATCGAGGTTTCCAAAGTTCAAAGTGGGAAATTGCATTATATCATGTAATTTCTTGTCAATGTAGCACATGAATATCAAGCCTACTAATGAAATCTCATCTATGAGGAGTACATGTAATTGATTGTAATGATTTGACATTGTGTCAAGTTTTTTTGTGCTAAGTGGGACAAATTCTAATTTTTTGAAAGGTATGTGAAAGGCTGAATGCAATGTTGTTCCACCAATATTGTAGGTTGTTTTCCCTGAATATGTAGTTATAAGGCCTTTAGGTTTATCTTGATCATTGTGAATGTAATTATTGTAAATGCGGATAAGGGCTTGGTAAATGGTTGTTGCACTAAATTTCTTGCTATTTTCATCCCCTCCTATTAAGAACAAAGGTAACAAAGTCTTCGGGTCTTTTAACTTTTTCAAAACAATTTCCTTGACAATTTCTTGTTGTTTTATATTTAACTTTCTTCTCAATTCATAGTAGTCATTGTTGTCCATAACATATGCATGTCGTACGATTTCAAATCCTTTTGAGGTTATGTTCTTCAAGGTATTTTGGTATGTGGCTTGTACATATTCTTGTATGTCATATTGGTCTTCTTGTCTAGTAATGTTATCTTTTTTGGACATGTTTGTAGTGTATCGGTCATTTATTGTCTAGTTCTTCTATAGCTTTATCAATCTCACCCCAAGTAGAATTTATGTTATAATAGAATTGTGTGCGATTGGTTTGGATTATTTTTTCATTGTGCAAATAGGCATTTTCCCAAGAGTCAAAATTATGTTTCAATGTGTCCTTTCTTATTATAAGTGGTAGATATAGTAATAACTTCTCCCTATAGTTATTCTCTAAGTCCAAGTGTTTCTTGAGTTTAACAAATCACATGACTTTTGGTTTTCTTTTGTTTTGAAGTTTACTTTCATGTTTTTTATACTTGTAGACAAATTATGCAAGACATGTTTGAAATATTGTGTGGGTAGTTTAAGTAGTAGTCGATTAGAGATTTTCACATTACATTTTCAAAGTCATTTTCTTCTTTGTTTAATTCTTTGATAGGTTTCAATATAAAGATATAGTCGTTGTCTAATCTAGTGACAATAAATATTCATTTTATAGAGTTGTAAATTAGTGAGAGCGAAAGAGAAAGAGAAAGATGAGAAACTTGCTGGGATGACATTTGTTGCAAGTTTAATAAATAATTCCCAAGTCTTGATATCATTTTAAGTGCATCTATATTGTCTTGTTGATTATCTTTGTGTATTCTCTTAAATGCATTTTCTATTGATTTATCAACTTTTTCCATCTAGGAGCTACAGTACATTGCTGCAACATATGCATTGAGGAAAAATTGTGTATCTGTATTTGCTCTCCAGAGTTCTAGAATTTTTTCACATAACTATTGTTTCATAATTATGAAGGCTTTCTTTGGAGGTAAAGGGTGGGTCTATTGATAGTTTATGTTAAATCCATTATGTATTCATCTTTATTCATTTCCATTTCATTTAAGAAATTTTGGAATGTAAATGTAATATCGTAGCTTAATTTTTAAAGTTTAGAGAAGATATTAGTGACACCTGAACATATAGTTTTTCTTGCATTAGGTGATGGTTCAAGTATGCTAGTTTTGTTAATTTGAGGGAATGGGAAATTTTATATGCAGTGGACATTTCTTGATTTATTGCATTATTTTCGATTAATGTAAAAATAGGTTTTGAAGGGGACCCTGAAACCCTTTAAAAAAAACTAGAAGAGATGAGAATTGAGTACCCAAAAAAAGAACTGTTGCTAAAGAAAAGTAGCACACACCATATACAAATAAGGGTAAAAGCACAATAAGGTGTCACCCTTTTACAAAGGAAAAGGCTAACAAAATCAAAGTTGTTCAACTTTAATAGTATAAAAATGACATTTATGTTTGGAATTTGAAGATGATGTAAACTAATTAAGTGTGATAAAATGGATGAATTTTATGATTAATATTTTTAATATTATTTTTGAATAAGAATTGATATGTTTTTTTAATTTTTAAAGATGACTTTCAGTTGCTAAAAAATGCTAAAAATTAGGGGTCTAGTTCCCACCAAAAAATTATATGTAAATAAACTTTTTTCCCCTAATTTCAAAATATGTCATAGATGACATATATAGCTAGTGCATGAAGAAATAAAAATTGGTTTGTAACCTATATTTTCTCTTTTATAACAATAAGAATTCCAACTCACTAAAATCAACAGTTTTCATTTTGCACCATATTTTTCATAACAAATCTATCTCAATCAAAAAAGAAATATATATTCTTGAAGAGGAATCTCTCCTCTAGTGCACCATATGTTTTTAAAATTTATTTAATAAGATTTACTATTTTTTTCTTTCTCCGAATCAACATCTCCTTGATTGTTAAAATACCTACTTGTAATATCTTTTAATTACAATAAAATATGCCTAATTAAAACACTATAAAATCTATATGAGGATATTATTGACTCTAATCTCTACCAAAGGGTATTTTTTTATTTTTATAAAAGTATCATTAAAAATATTAGGAGTTATTGAAATGCCACTTTTCTGAAATAATTTTATTTTTATGGTAATTGGACCCAAAGTGATATAAAATATGCATTTAATAGACATTTCAAATTGGAAAAGTTAAAGCACTTATCTAACTTAGATATAATGAATCTAGCTAGACCATATGTTTGACCAAAATTATTTTTTAGTTAGAAATACTAAAATTTAGCCGTGCTGATAAGTTAGCCAAAAAGGTCGCACCTAATTGTGCTTTTACCCATAAAGCAATAAAGCTATACAAAAAAAAAACTACTAACCTACCAGCAGAAACAACCACCAATAGGGCTATCTTTTGTATGTTTTTTGATTTCTTTCATTATTTTGCATGGTGATGCATATGCAATAGGGCTATGTCTAGTTCTTAATATTTCATGTCACATGTAATGTACTTATTGACAAAGTATGTAATGCTTGTGTTGTATTATCTTCCATAGATTGGTACATTTTCAACCCATATGAGGAAATGGTCATGTTCATTTCCACAACTTTGGAATTCAGTTACCGAGAAGTAGTCCAATATATTTCCAAAGAAAGAGCAATTTGCAAATATCAACTTTTTAAGTACATTTATTCTATGTCTATAGTATCATGCACATGTTAGTGGGTCTTTTATGATTAGTTGGTGTGTATCAGTCTCATTATCGATATTGAAATTTTGTGTTGTTGATGAATGGAAAGAGTTGTGTAGTTCTTCAAGTGTGCTTTTTAAAGCTAACCAGTTTTGTTCTACACTACTAAAGGTCAAGAAAAAGGTTGGTGGTCCTAGTCGTCGTATCATTATGAATACACTTTTTTTAAGCTATTATATATACTCTAGAGATATCCTTATTTTTTTAAAGTCAATGTAGCCTTGATATCTAATTTTAGTATTTTTCAAGATTTGGTTTATGTTTGACATCCTTTGCTAATAGTTTTCTTCCTTTTAGTTGGCCTTTTCAAATTCTTATCCACATTGTGGATAATAATTTTTGTATGAGTATCTTTACTATTTTGAAGAATAAGTTGGTTGTGTGATATGAAAAACATCTTTGCAAATTTGACATTTCCCACTGTGCAATTTTTTTGTAGCTAAATTTTTTTACGATATCATCATCATGTAAATTGTCGAATAATAGTGTTGAAAATTTTATTTCTTTGGCATATTTGTCTTTAAATATTCCAATAGGGTATTGGTCTTGGGAATGTGAAATTTCCATTAGTTTCTCTTTCATTTTATGTATATTTATAGATTCAGTGAACCCATGTATCATAGTTTCACATGGTTCTTATTCAATGTCACTATCTGAGTCAAGTTCAGTTGTCATGAGTTCATTATTTTCTTGGGCTTCATTATTGGTTTGCAGAGCTTGTTTCTAATTTTCATTGAGTTGCACATCCTGCATTATATATAGTGTAATGTTTATTAGTTCTTGAAGAGCTTGCATGATCAACTTTGGGTGTACCATGACTCTTTAGAAGGCATTTTTATATTCCAATCATCTTTCTAGGGATAGAAAAATTGTTGTTGTATTAGTAATTGATTGAGGAAAAGATCTATGTAGAATGATTCTGTCAAATGAAACATTAATAATTAAACCAGTCAGGCCCACTTGAGATATGTTGTATCCTACCTCCCAAATTTGGGTGAATGCAATTCATAGTGAAATGAGTCTCTCTTCTAACTATGTTAACATTTATACATGGTGCAATGAATTTTTATTATTATATTATGCGGTGTAGCATACTTGGGAAGAACAGAATGCTTTAGTGCAATATTGCGTATTTTACAAATTAATTTTTTTAATGTATTGTTAGTTGATTTCACTTCTCTATAGTATGTTTGTTTTTGTTCATTTTGAGATATTTTGATGTCTTTCTTGAAGCAAAACATTTGGCAAAAGTGCATATGTATTTTGGCATGTCTTGAATTTTCTTTTCAAAGACTTGTATTAGTGAAAGTGTTTTTTCCTCTTTGAAGATAAATATTGTCTTTTTTTGCAATTGAAAAAGGATTTCATATTATTTGATTTGTGTTGTTGTTGTTGATTTATTACAAGCGATTTCCCTACATTGTCAATGGGAATTGTGGGTTCCATTGATTCATGCTCGTTATTACTTATTATTTTTTTGAGCTTCCAGAGTGATGTTCGAACTGTTGTCTATTATTTTTTGGTTCCATGTCTTTTTTTAATTGGGTTTCGTTGGGATCAATTAACTTTTTTTTGTTTCTAAATATTGTACTTTGCGTGTCATGTTTTTTTTTTTTTTTTTTTAAAGTTTTTGGAAAGTTCCTTGATGTTTTTTTTGCATGTTGCATTTTGAGATAAACAAGGGGTTCAAAATGTCCACAGAGTCGATTAGCGTCATGGAAAAGTAGTGAGTATGATTTTCTATCAAAATATTTTTTAATGAGCAAATACTTTCTTCCTCTTGTTAATGACCAAATAAATATTTGTGTATTTAACCACTTGAACAACTAGTGAATACAAAACTCACCAAAGTATGGTTTGAGTATTGGTCATTGTTGGTTTTGTAGACAATCACATTCTCTCTAAATATGTTTCTATGTTTGTAAATTTATGTAACTCATATAGAGTTTCAGGATCCAATTCATGGTTGTAGGAGTCAATTGCATCCATTTCATGTCTTTGGAGGCAAGTCAAGAAGTAATCAATAGTTCTTTCACTCAATTGACTTGATGTATACCTATTGTTTAGTAACATTTACAAGGAGTCAAACAAGATGTCTTTGACATTATATTTAAATGTGCTTATTCTATATAGACCTTTCTTTAGTGCATTATCAATGTCACATTGTACAATTTGTCTTTTGTTTTTGTATTTCTCTACATCTATAATTTTTGTTTTTTGTATGTTGAGTTTTTTTTGTTCCATCCAAGTTTTGGATAGATATGCATGTTTTGTCCTTCTCCATAAAGAAAGTTGGATTTTCTTACTCATAAATGAGATGGCACTCATGTAGTTTATTATTGCTAATTTTTTCTAGTATTATAATGTTGTATGCCCTATTTCAAGAATCAAACATTGTTTCTATAACATTTGGAGAACCAAAAAAATTGTGTAAAGAGTAAAGGAAGAATTTTTATATATTTTTTTGGAAAATTAAAGAACTTACTATGTTCTACAGAAAAAGGAGTCAAATAATGTTAGGAAATATGGGGTTACTACCTTACCTTGGATTGTTTTGTTGAGCAATCAGGTTGTCTTTGTCCTTTATATAAGTTTTTTCCATTAATTTGTAAATGATGATATCACTGGTTCACCTCGCAAAAGCAAGAACATTTATTTAGTTGGAGTTTCTTTAAAAAATAGGAAATGAAAACAAAACTACAAGAAGTATGATGGATGTTAGTAATTCAAGCTATCCAGATAGTTAGTTTGGAATGACACCTTGTTTACTAAAATTGTAATAATTGAAGAGCAAGTGTCACATTTTTCATTTGAAAGTATAAATTTAGTTATGTATTTGTGTTGTTTGGATTTTGGTGTAGTCCATCAATTATGTCTATTGTTTATATATCCAATATCTCTTGTAGTCTAATGTTGAAGTAAATGGTGTCTATCATCTGCAAAATTTGCAACTTTCAATTAAAAAATGGGCACCTAATCTTGTGTGTGATTCTGTGTTGATCATTCACTATGTGCAATCTTATAACCTTGATTGTCATTAAATATTGTACAATATAATAATTTTAAAGGAATACATTCAATATGAAGAAAATGGAATTAGCTAAAACTATTTACTTATGGAATAGTAGTGTTGTAAAAAATCATCAAAGGGGCATATCAGATTTGAAGGATGCCTTTTTCCAAATAACAAAAAGCCTAATCAACAAAAGAATCAAAACAAATAAGTTGGATAGACTAGCATGCTAATAGTGGACAAGAGTAACAACACTCAAAAAAATAACTAGATCTCCAAATTTATAGAAGTGTCATCAATAATTACATTTTAGTAACACTTGAACCATAAAAAATAGTAAGAACAATATTAGTTTTCCATTGTCTCAATTTAACTTTTAAAGAGAGTTGTTAAGAAATTTTCATTATCTTAAATGTCAATGGTCTGTCAATAGACTAGTAAAAAATTCACTAAAATTATAGCAAAGGAAATTTACAAATTGTAATAGAAAGTTCAATAAATTAGATTTCTATAATAGAGTAATTATAAATAGTTGACTTGTAAACCTCTTCAACAAATTACAACACATATTTGAACAATAAAATATTTCAGTGAAGAGGAATTTTATGGGCTTAGAATTTATAATACTAATAAAGGCTGAAAAATAAATTTAATTGCTTACAAACTAGTTCAATATTGTGATATTTAACGAATAAATGTATAATCTTATCTTAGATTTGAGTATGGTGTTAGAGGTTAGCTGCAAATAGTTGTAAAGAAATCACAAGAGAAAATATTGAGTTTTAAAGTATCTTAGCAAAATGAAAAAAATTTGAAAAACTCATATCAAAGGCAAGTAATTGAAATAGAAAACAAATATAAACTTCTTAGATATACATATTTTTAATTTGAATAGCTTATATCCATTACATATAATCTAGTGTAAGATTTAAATGGAAAAGACTCTTCAAACTTTCAAGGCTACTGCTGATGACACACAAAAACTAAATAATGTATCCATTTTCAAGGAAAAATCTTCTGTAAATTTCCTAAATAACATAAAAAAAATTAATAGGGAAATAAACTTGAAAACAAAACAACCTAAACATAGAAATGAGCCTTGTATTTCAAAATCCAAGTTCTACAATTGAATAATGCACCCTCTTACAAGGGATAAAGTAAATGAATCTAGAAACAAACAAATCAAATACTATAAAATTTTAAAATACTTGTTTAGACTCCAAAATATCCTTGTAGGTGAATACTTTGGGAAGGACCAAAAGCCAATAAAATGGTTCACAATGACACTCTTCTGCGATGGGATTTTCTGCACTCAAAATTTGAATAAGCAAACAAGGGAAACCCAAACCCTCTTCTTATTCAAAGTTGAACAAGTTGGACAGAACATTTTTTAATAAAATAATTATGAGGGTAGAATTTAAAAATAACACTAAATGTGATCGACAAGGAATGGTAAATATTAAGAGTAAAATAACATTGTTGATTTTCCTTTAAGAATTCTGATTATTTAGAGTATATTAACAGTACACAAAAAAATAGAGTAAGAAACTATTATACTTTATGAAAATTGTTTCCATAAATTTCACAAATCTGAGGCTTAAAAAATGTTTCATACATGTCTAAAATAGATATTTTGAGGTAACTAACTTTAACTGCACTAACAATAATTCTAAACTAAAGTAACTCTAATCCATTTAGCTTTTAAATACTGAGGGTAAACATGAAGTAGATCTGGTATAACTATTTTTTGTAAATTTCAAGCTTTTGTAACGAAAACAAATGGGTAACTCTAAACTCCACAACAGAAAACCCAAACTTTATAAGACATTTAAAATTTCAAAAAATTCTATGTGAGTGCACCTAAAATTGGTGGCTAGTAAAATTCACAGTGCACTAAAAAATTGTGAGTGTTTCCCAGGGGACTTGCAAGAGAAAATTTCAAAATTACAGATTTTCCACATTATGTAATTCTACTTGGCATAAAAATTTTGTTTACAGTATGCAAAAAATAGAGTAAGAAACTAATCTACTTAATGAAAATTGTTGCTGTAAATTTCATGAATTTGAGGCTTAAAAAATGTTTTGTACATGTCTAAAATGGATATTTTGGGCCGACTAACTTTAACTACACTAACAATAATTCTAAACTGAAGTAACTCTGGTCCATTTAAATTTTAATTGTTGAGGATCAAAATGAATTCGATTCAGTATAACTATTTTATTTTGAATCCTTTGAAAACTCTATAGTAGCAAACCCAAACTTTATAAGAAATTTAGAATTTTTAATATTCTATGTCAGTGCACCTAAAATTGGTGACCAATAAAATTCACAGTGCACTGACAAATAGTACACATTAGATGCAATGATGAATTAAATAATTGTAAAATGCATAAATTTTCATGTATCAATTTTGAAATTTAGATTTATGTCTTTAAAAGCCCTACTTATCCATGTTAAAGATAGGAAAGAGCACTGAAATGTTCTATAGAAAATTGTGAGTGTTTCACATGGGACTTGCAAAAGAAAATTTTGAAATTACAAATTTGCCACATTATGTAATTCTACTTGGCATAAAAATTTTGTTTACCTGATACACTCTCTTGAAAACCACAATATGACATACACTATTAGAAAATATAAAATGAGACCAAGAAGGTAGTGCTTTGATGTATTTTACCAATTTAGGTCCTACTATTAGACCTAAGATCATTTTACTAAGAGGGGGTGTTAGGAATAAATGCTGAATATGTCCTATGGGGGAGTATTCAAGTTGTTTTGTAGTAGTTATATGTTGCATTCATGATTGTGTTTGTCATTGATGTCAACACATTGATCTACTAGAGATTAGCATAGAAGAAGACAATGTTTTTATTAGCATATGTGGATAATTACAGATCAAGCTATATAGCGTTGAGGACATGTTATCTATTGTTCCCTGAGATCATGGTTAAGAGAGTGTATGAAAATTCAATTATTCATGATAGTTATGTGTAATATAGTGGAAACTGTATTCTGACAATGTTCCTAAGAAGCGGCTTGTGATAACTAGATTATATCTCCTAACTAGAATAGAATATGGATATGCAAATTTGTACAGAGGTTGAAGACACTTTAGAGGTGACTTGAATGAGACAACATAATTAGAGGTCACACATGTGAAGATTTACTAAGTTTGGAAGCTGAGATTTTTTATGTGGTTATGAAATATTATGTAATGTGTAATGATTTATATTTATAATTGGTTAAGCCTAGTTGGTTGACTCAATTGTAAGATATTTGAGTGTGGTATAAAGGAAGGATTATTTTCCTTGATTTTATATAACAGTGTGGAATAAGAAGTGATATTATATTGTAAGAGGATATGTGAATTGAGCAGATCTAGTGTTGAGATCTAGTAAAGAAGTTATTGCGGTTGTGGCACAAATAGAGGAGTGAAGATTAAATTATTGAGATTAGAAATTGTTGGTATTATTCTATTTTGATAATACATAGATCAATTAGAAAGTGAGTTCAATGATCTTTCCCCTTAAGTTGTCTAGACAGTGGGTCCTTCTTCCTTCCTCAACTCTTAATAGGGTTAGAATCTTTTAACAGGGATTCAAAGTCTCCTAACAGGGACTGATATGTACTGAATATATCTCATAAGGCTCCTAAAAAGTCCATCCTCTCACAAGGAATTTTGATATTAGTACATCTTTTGTGGGTACCATCCCCAATGGGGTTTACTCTCTGATCAATAGATTTCCTAGTTAACATATCTTGTGTCATTGTGTATATTTACCTTTCTATGGTTTTTGTTTATACTATTTACATGTTTGATATCTAATATGTTTATTAAAAGTTTCTTTTATCTTATAACTAATTCACTCCCTTCTTTGTTATCTTGGTGGAGTTTACTTTCTAACAATTGGTATCAGAGCGACAGGTCCTTGAAAGAAAAGTTTAACAACTTAAGGAGATATATGGAAAATTACTTCAGGAAAGAAAGTCCTAAGTTTGATGGAGTGAACTATGATAGCTAGAAAGAAAAGATGAAGACACATCTTCTATGTTTAGGACCAGGATATTGGTTGATTACAAAGAATGAAAAAACTATCATTGAAGAAGACAAAATTGAAGATTGTACTGGTAAGGAGAGAGATCTATTTATGTGTAACATACTTGCTAGAGAAGCACTTTTGTCAGCTCTTCTTGAGAATGAATATACTCAGGTAAAAATCTAAGGACATCTCATGAAATTTGGTTAGCTTTACAATCTACTTTTGAAGGTGATGTACATGCTAAGAGAGTCAGATTAAAGAATTGGATATGTTTATTATAAGATGTAAGAATGATGGAAGATGAATCTATTAGAAGTTATATTGGTAGGATATCAGAGATTATTTCAGCTATCAAAGCTTATGAAGGAAACAAAATTGAAGATGAAATTATATGGAAGATCTTAAAGACACTAATCCCTATATTTAAGAAGACGATGCAGATGATTGAACAAGTTATACCTTGTACTAAAAAATTTACCAGAGAAACTCTTCTTGGAAGATTAGAAGTAGTGGAGATAGGCCTAAGATAGTCTAGACATTTACCTAGAATTGAAACAACATTCAACACACTTAATCTTCTCTCTACTTTGTTAAGAAGTACTAGTCTCAGTGGAGATTATGCAAGTAGCAGCAAATCTAAAACTGAAGAAGATAGAAATATTGAAGAATGAATTTCCTTTCTTGTGAAATGAGAACCAAAAGGTAAGAAAATATTTAAATGTTGGACATGTCAAGAATATGGTCATTTCGCATCTAAATGCCCTAAGAGAGTGAAGAAATATAAGAATAACTTTAAACCTAGATGGTCTAAGGAATTTTATTATGCTAATAATGAAGACTTTGAGGCTAGCATTGAGAAAATATTAGGTGAAAGTGATAATGAAAGTGATGACATAGGATTTGTGGTGATAAAAGAAGAAAACTCTAAAACTAAAGTTAGAGAAGAAAAAGTTTTAGTTTCTTCAATTGAAAAGTAAACTAATTGGATTATAGATAGTGGTTGTTCACATCATATGATTGGAGATATGAATTTTTTTATAAAATTTAACAATTATGATGGAGGAATTGTTAGAGTTGGAAACAATGCACCTTGCTTGATAAAGGGAATAGGATGTATTAATCTTGATGGAAAGACTAACACTAATGATGTTTACTTTGTGGATGGATTAAAACATAATCTTCTAAGTGTTGGACAGTTAGTTGACAAGGGATATCAAGTTTGGTTTACTGAGAAGACTTCTATGGTCAAGGATAAGAATAGTAATATGATTGGAATTGGATCAAGAAATAGAGGTAATCTATTTCAGTTGAATCCTGCTGAGAAGACCTATTTGATTACTAAAATTGATGATAGTTGGTTACGGAACAAAAGGTTCTATCACATAAAATTTCATAACATTGTGAAAGAAAGAACTATATTTGCAGTAAGAGATTTTCCTAAAATTATGAAGCCTACTAACATGATATGCAAAGAAGGTGTTATGGCTAAGCCAAAAAGAAGCTATTTTCTCAGTAAGAAATTCACCACAACAACAAAATTGGAAATTATTCATACAGATCCGAGTGGTCCCATAAGGACTAGAGGATTCTATGGTGAAAGTTATTTTATGATTTTTTTTTATGACTTTACTAGAATTATGTGGATAGCATTTATTAAAGAAAAATCAGAAGCATTTGACAAGTTTAGATTGATTAAGAACAAAGTTGAGAATGAATCAGGAATGAATATTAAATGTTTAAGGTCTGATAGAGGTGGAGAATTTAATTTAAATGAATTTAACACTTTTTGTGAATTGAATGGAATTAAGAGACAAATTTCAGCCCCTAGAACACCTAAACAAAATGATATTGTAGAAAGAAGAAACATATCAATAACTGAGGCAACAAGAGCTATGTTATTTAAGAACAATATTGCGAAGACATTCTGGAGAGAAGAAGTGAATACAATAGTATATACAATTAACAGAGTACAAATTAGAGTAGACACATAAAATTCACCTTATGAACTATGGTTTGGTCATGCACCATCTTTTAAGTATTTCATCATTTTTGGAAGTAAATGTTATATCAAGAGAGATGATGACATTGGTAAGTTTGATCCAAGAAGTGATGAAGGTATATTTTTTGGTTAATCATTGAAAATAAAAGCTTATAGATGTTATAATAAAAGAACTAAGACTATTATTGAGAGTGCAAATGTCAAGGTAGATGAGAAATTCAGAATTCAGGAAAGAATACTTGATTATGATTCAGATGAAAAAGTTTGTCCTAGAATTGATCAAGAAAATGTTGAATTGTTTTATGAATCTGACAAAGATTTTTAGAAAGAGAACTACATTGAGGAAATAAGAGAAGAACCAAGACCAGAACATAGAATTGAAGCAAGAACTAAGATAGTGACACCTAATAAGAATCTAATGAGGAATCATCCTACTAATCAGATTATTAAGAGAAAAGAAAAAGGAGTTATGACAAGAAGTAAGGTACAAGAAGAACTATGCTTGATTTCTCAAATTGAACCTAAATCTACTGATGAAGCTTGTAAATATGATAATTGGATTCAACAAATGAAGGAAGAACTAGATCAAATTGAGAAGAACAAAACTTAGGAATTGGTCCCTAGACCTAAATATAAAAATGTTATAGGAACTAAATGGGTTTTCATAAATAAGATGAATGAACAAGGTGAAGTTGTAAGAAACAAAGAAAGATTGGTATGTAAAGGTCACTCACAACAATAAGAAATTGATTATGAAGAAAAATTTGCACCTGTGGCAATAATTGAAGTGGTAAGAATGTTTTTGGCTTATGCAGCTTATAATAAATTCAAAGTATATTAGATGGATGTGAAGTCAACATTTCTGAATGGAGAATTGGAAGAAGTCTACATGGTGCAACCTGAAGGTTTTCCTTTAACTCAAGAAGGAGACATGGTATGTAAACTAAACAAAGCTCTATATTGATTAAAACAAGAACCTAGAACATGGTATGCAAGATTGGACAAATATTTGGTAAATTTGGGATTTTCTAAAGGCACTACAGACAGTAATTTGTATCTAAAAGAAATTGAAAATGATTTATTGATTGTGGTTATTTTGGTTGATGATATTATCTTTGGAGGAGAATATGAAGCTAGTGATAAATTTTTCAAATGAAATGAAGATAGAATTTGAAATGAGCATGATTGGTGAAATGAATTTTTTTCTAGGATTATAGATAGTGCAAAAAAATGATGGTATTTTCTTATCTCAAACAAAATATATGAAAGACTTATTGAAGAGATTTGGTATGGAAAATTGTAAGCTTGTTGGTACACTTATGGTAACTAGCCATAATTTATCTGGCACAGATGAAACTCCTTCAGTTGAACAAAAGAAATATAGATCCATGATTGGAGGTTTGTAGTATTTAACTCATACAAGACCAGATGTATCACATGCAGTTGGGATTGTTGCAAGATTTCAAGTTGATCCTAAAGAATCACATTATGTAGCAGTAAAAATAATATTTCAGTATTTGAAAGCCACAACTGACTATGGGTTGTGGAATGACAAATCAAATGACTTTACCCTATGTGCATATACTGATGCATATTGGGGAGGTAGTTTTGATGAAAAAAAAAGTACAAGTGGTGCAACATTTTTCTTTGGAGGAAGATTGGTTTCTTGGATAAGTAAGAAACATAATTGTATCTCACAAAGCACAATAGAAGTAGAATATGTAGCAGCAGTGAATAATTGTAATCAGATAATATAGATGAAACAAATGTTGAAGGATATTGGAATCAAGTTTAATGAGCTTTTTGTCATACACTGTGATAACACCAGTACAAGAAGTATGTCTAAGAACCCTATGCTGCATTCTAAAACAAAACATATAGAAATCAAATAGAATGATGTTAGAGAAAAAGTTGTAGAAAAAGAAGTCAGACATGAGTATATCAGTACAAAAGAGAAGATTGTAGATATATTTACAAAGCCCTTACCTAAAGATACATTTGAGTATTTGAGAGGTATGCTTGGGGTTATGCCCCAACCTACTTTTGAGTAGTGATGTTGAAATTTTCATCAGTCTAGTGGTATACGAGCTCTATCCATTTTGGACTATATGTTGATACTTCCTCTATGGGGGAGTATGTGGGCTTCTGAGCTAAGTCATGAAGGACTCTTGTGAAAGCATTTTCTGAATAATGTCTTTTGACATTCAAGCTTGTAATGATTGACATATTGATGTTGATTTTGTCATTGATGTCAATGGGGGAGAAGGATACATAAAAAACATCTAATGATTGATGAAGAGGACTTAAGAATAAAACACTGAGGAGAAGGATACATCTGATGATTAATTTGATGATTGATGAAGAGGATTTGAAAAGATAATGCAAAATAATAGTATTGCAGTTTGGTATTCATGGAACTTGGATGTTTTTTCATCTATGTTGCCATCAATTCCAATGGGGGAGATTGTTAGGAACAAATGTTGAATATTTCCTATGAGAGAGTATTTGATTTGTTCTATAGCAGTTATATGTTGCATTCATGACTATTTTTCATTGATGTCAACACATTGATCTACTGGAGATTAGCAGAGAAGTAAACAATGTTTGTATTAGCACACATGGATAACTGCAGATGAAACTATGTAGTGTTGAGGACTTGTTCTCTATTGTGTCCTGAGATCATGCTTAAGAGCACATACGAAAATTCAATTATTCATGACAGTTATGTGTAATATAGTGGAAACTATATTCTGACATTGTTCCTAAGAAGTGGCTTGTGATAACCAGATTATATCTCCTAATTGGAATAGAATCTTGACATGAGAAGTTATATAGAGGTTGAAGACACTTTGGAGGTGACCTGGATGAGACAACATAGACACAGGTCACACGTGTGAAGATTTATTAAGTTTGGAAGCCGATAGTTTTTATGTGGTTATGAAATGTTATGTAACATGTAATGATTTATATTTTGTAATTAGTTAAGCCTAGTTGGCCAACTCAATTGTAAGATATTTGAATGCGGTATAAAGGAAGGATTTTTTTCCTTGATTTTATAAAATAGTGTGGAATAAGAAATGATATGATATTGTAAGAGGATATGTGAATTGAGAAAATCTAGTATTGAGATCTGGTAAAGAAGTTGGTGCGGTTATGGCACAGATAGAGGAGTGAAGATCAGATTGCTGAGATCAGAAATTGTTGGCATTATTTTGTTTGGATAATATAGAGATCAGTTGGATAGTGATTTCAATGATCTTACCCCTGAAGCTGTTTGGACAGTGGATCCTTTTGCCTTCCTCAACTCTTAATAGGGTTAGAATATTTTAAGAGGGATTCAAAGTCTCCTAACAAGGACTGATGTGTATTGAATATATCTCATAAGGCTCTTAATAGAGTCCATACTCTCACAAGGAATTTTCATATTAGTACATCTTTTGTGGGTACCATCCCCACCAGGGTTTATTCTCTAATCAAGAGGTTCCCTAGTTAACATATCTTATGTCATTGTGTATGTTTACCTTTCTATGGTTGTTTTTTATATCACTTACATGTTTGAGATCTAATAAGTTTATTAAAATTTTCTTTTATCTGATAACTAATTCACCCCCCCCCCTCTCTCAGTTATCTTGGTGGACTTTACTTTCTAACAGGCGGTGAATCAGTAATCTACCAAATATCTAACTTTTAACCTTTAAACTTTACTAGAACATTCGCAAGATTAATTTTAATAATAAAAATTGAAAATCATAACCATAAGAAGATCCACACAACAATGAAACACTTGACACAGAGATTTATCTCGTGGAAACCCAAATCAGGAAAAAAATCACAATGGGGATTAGTACGCACTAAATGATATGATATTATCTTAGATTTGAGTATGGTGTTAGAAGTAAGTTGCAAACAATTGTAAAGCAATCACAAGAGAAAATAATTGAGTATTAAAGTATCTTAGAAAAATGAAAATAGATGAAAAACTCATATCAAAGGCAAGCAATTGAAATAGAAAACAAATATAACATTCTTAGATATACATATTTTTAATTTGAATAGCTTATATCCATTACATATAATCTAGTGTAAGATTTAAATAGAAAAGACTCTTCAAAGTTTGAAGGCTACTGCTAATGACACACAAAAACTAAATAATGTATCCTTTATCTAGGAAAAATCTTCTGCAAATTTCCTAAATAACATAAAAAAATTTAATAGGGAAAAAAACTTGAAAATGAAACAACCCAAACATAGAAATGAGCCTTGTATTTCAAAACCCAAGTTCTACAATTGAATAATGCACCCTATTACAAGGGCTAAAGTAAATGAATCTAGAAACAAACAAATCAAATACTATAAAATTTTAAAATACCTATTTAGACTCCAAAATATCCTTGTAGGTGAAGACTTTGGGAAGGAAGAAAAGCCAATAAAATGGTTCATAATGACGCTCTTCTACAATGGGATTTTGTGCACTCAAAATTTGAACAAGCAAACAAGGGAAACCCAAACCCTCTTCTTATTCAAAGTTGAACAAGTTGGGTAGAACATTTTTTAATAAAATAATTATGAGGGTAGAATTTAAAAATAACACTGAATGTGATCGACAAGGAATGGTGAATATTAAGAGTAAAATAACATTGTTGCTTTTCCTTTAAGAATGATGATTATTTAGAGTATATTAACAGTACACAAAAAATAGAGAAAGAAACTATTATTCTTAATGAAAATTATTTGCATAAATTTCATGAATCTGAGGCTTAAAAAATGTTTTATACATGTCTAAAATAGATATTTTGGGGTGACTAACTTTAATTGTATTGACAATAATTCTAAACTAAATTAACTCTAGTCCATTTAGATTTTAAATATCGAGGGTAAACATGAAGTAGATCTGGTATAACTATTCTTTTTAAATTTCAAGATTTTGTAACGAAAACAAAATGGGTAACTCTAAACTCCACAGCAGAAAACCCAAACTTTATAAGACATTTAAAACTTCAAAAAACTCTATGTGAGTGCACCTAAAATTGGTGGCTGGTAAAATTCACAGTGCACTGAAAAATTGTGAGTGTTTCCCAAGGGACTTGCAAGAGAAAAATTTGAAATTATAGATTTTCCACATTATGTAATCCTACTTGGCATAAAAATTTTGTTTACAGTATGCAAAAAATAGAGTAAGAAACTAATCTTCTTAATGAAAAGTGTGAGTGTTTCCCAGGGGACTTGCAAGAGAAAATTTTGAAATTATAGATTTTCCACATTATGTAATTCTACTTGGCATAAAAATTTTGTTTACAATATGCTAAAAATAGAGTAAGAAACTAATCTACTTAATGAAAATTGTTGCTGTAAATTTCATGAATTTGAGGCTTAAAAAATGTTTTGTACATGTCTAAAATAGATATTTTGGGCATACTAACTTTAACTACACTAACAATAATTCTAAACTGAAGTAATTCTAGTGCATTTAAATTTTAATTGCTAAGGATCAATATGAATTAGATTTGGTATAACTATTTTATTTTGAAGCCTTTGTAATGAAAACAAAATGGGTAACTCTAAACTCTATAGTAGCAAACCCAAACTTTATAAGAACTTTAGAATTTTAGAAAATTCTATGTCAGTACACCTAAAATTGGCAGCCAATAAAATTCACAGTGTATTGACAAATAGTACACATTAGATGCAATGATGAATTAAATAATTGTAAAATGCATAAATTTTCACATATCAATTTTGAAATGTAGATTTATGCCTTTAGAAGCCCTACTTATCCATGTTAAAGACAAGAAAGAGCAGTAAAATGTTCTAGAGAAAATTGTGAGTGTTTCGCAAGGGACTTGCAAGAGAAAAATTTGAAATTAGAGATTTTCCACATTATGTAATTCTACTTGGCATAAAAATTTTGTTTACCTGATAGGCTCTCTTGAAAACCACAATATGACATACACTATTAGAAAATATAAAATGAGACTAAGAAGCTAGTGCTTTAATGTATTTTACCAATTTAGGTCCTACTATTTGACCTAAGATCATTTTACTAAGAGGGGGGTGAATCAGTAATCTACCAAATACCCAACTTTTAACCTCTTAAACTTTACCACAACATTCACAAGATTAAATTTAATAGTAGAAAATGAAAATCATAACCATAAGCACATCCACACAACAATGAAACACTTAACATAGATAATTATCTTGTGGAAACCCAAATTAGGAAAAAAGTCATAGTGGGGATTTGTACACACTAAATGATATACTCTTCTAAAGTATTCCTTATGAGGAGTTTAACCCTTTTACGAGTTTAAAAAAGAACTATTAGGTGCTACCTGATTAAGGGATTTACATTAGGCCTGTTAGTACTTTTATGTTGTTAAGAGTAGCCTTGTGAGATGACTTTAAACACAAGCTAATGTGCCACCTTGTTAGAGGATTTACAATAGGGACCTACTAGGATCCACCCAGTTAAGGGATTTTGATTGTTGTCACTATTAGGGAATAACAAAGAGAATGATCTCTTTCTACAAACTCATCAATCCTTACATTTTCACTTTCCACAATTTTTTTAGTAGCCTTATTCATACATTTATAAGATTTTCTCTTAGTGGATTATCTTAGAAATATACCTTCATCTCTTTTAGAATCAAACTTTCCATTCCTAGTATTTTTCAAAATGTAACACCTGCTTCCAAAAAAATTTAAGTAGCTAAAGTCTAGAGTATGCCCATACCAAAGTTCATAAGGATTTTTATTTGTACCTTTCTTCAATTGTACTTGGTTGAGAGTGTAAACAATAGTGAGAGTGTAAACAATAGTACTAATGGCTTCTTTCCAGAATGTTTGTGCAACCTCTTTTTCAATCAACAACATTCTAGCACAATCAACTATTGATATGTTCCTTCTTTAATCTATGTCATTTTGTTGTGAAGTTCTCAGTGCAAAGACTTGTCCTTTGATTCCATTCTCATTACACATGATAGTAAATTCATCATAGATAAATTCACCTTCTCTATCTAATTTTAAACATTTCATTTGATTACTTTTTTCCTTCTCAACTCTTGACTTGTACCATTTAAACACTTGGAATGCATCAAACTTATCTTTTAGAAACACTACCAACATCATCCTTGAGTAGTTATCAAAAAACAAAATGAAATATTGATCACCATATTAGCTTTGTATTCTCTTAGGACCACAAAGATAAGTATGTACTAATTTCAATATACCATTAGATGAGTAGGAATTTCTTGAGAAACTTGATTTGGTCATCTTACCGATCTGACATTCCTTACACATAACTTTATCAAGCTTGCTTAATTTTGGTAAACCTCTGACTCTATTTTTTTTCTCACCTTAATTAAGTTGTCAAATTTAACATGACATAATATTTTGTACCATAACCATACATCCTCAACTTTAACAAACAAACAACTTTTTGTAGCAGTATCAAGGTAGAATAAGTTACCTTTAGATTGTTTACCAGTTCCAATCAAATCTCTAGCAGTATCATAGATTTTCACTTTTTTATTCTGAAACTCTAGTCGGTGACCAATTTTATTCAGTTATGTAACACTCACAAAGTTTTACTTTAGTCCTCGAACCCAATAATAATTATCACATTTGATCTTTTCATTCAGCATAATGGATCCTTTTCCTCTTATAGAACATGGAGCATCAATCTAACAAATCCTCCATCATATTCTTCTAAGTTTTCAAACTTATCAATGTCAATAGTCATATGATGTAAACAACCATTGTCAATTATCCATGGGTCATTTTTTCTAACATGAGAAATAAGGTATTTTTCATCTTCATACCTGTCTTCTTCTGAATTATCCTTCATAGCAACATAGACCACTTCCTCACTTTCTTTTGTGTCTTCATATTCATCATCGATTATTCCTTCCTTAGCTAGGTAGCAAGATTTTTTTCCTTTATCCTTGAAGTCTCTAAAATTTTGGTATCAGCTCTCCTTCTTGTCACTTTTATCATTCCTATCATTATCAAGACACCTAGATGTAATGTGACCAATCTTATTGCAATTAAAAAATTTTAGAGGCAATTTACCTTTATACTTTCCTTTTTCTCTTGGTAGCCTCTTTGCTAGTAGTGATTTCAATTCTTCTTGTTCTTTTTCCTCAGTTAGAATACTATCATAGTCACTTCCCTTTGAACTATAATGATTATCTCTTTCTCTTCTTGAACTACCAATTCTTAAAGATGATTTAAAATTTTTTTCAATCTTTGGTAAACTATTATCAAAATTACTAAGCTCAAATGTAGTTAGCCTACTGACCAAAGCATCAAGAGTAATAGTATTATTAGGTATGGATCTCAGTTCTTGAATAGAAGAGACTTGAATAGCATATTTGGGTGAAAGAGTTATAAGAATTTTTCTTACCACTTCTTCTCCAATTAATGTTCTACTAGCACCTTTGATAGCACTTACCACTTCCTTAATTTTGAAACTATATTGTCTAATATTTTTTTCTTCTTTCATTCTCATCTCATCAAATTTTCGTCTAAGACTATCAACCTTTTCTTTCTATACATGCAGATCACCTCCATAAATAAGTGCATGTTTATCTTACATCTCTTTTGCTATAATAAAGTCCTTTATATCATTGAACTCAACATCGGTCAGGGAAGAAGAAATCTCAATCATTACCGAGTTGTGTTCCTTCCTTTCTCTCATCTGATCAAGTGTCATAGGTCCAAGAGGTGGTGGAGTGTAGTCATTATCAAAATGGTTGATTTAATAATATTCAATTCTAGATAGGTATAACCTAATCCCTCTTTTCCATGTAGAGAAACTCTCATTGTTTAGCTTTGGTACTTCTCTCCTACACACCTTTGGATCTTTTAATCAAGTCTTTAAAAATTATCCCTTTAGAGAACTTGGCTCTGATACCAATTGTTGGATTGTAGATGTTGGAATTATGGAAAGATAAGTATTGAGAGGGGAGGAGTGAATCGGTACCCTCAAAAACTTTTAACACTAAAACTTTGCAATAGTAGATCTCAATTAACCGACTGATTTCATTGTTAGAAACATACATTCATATAACTGAAAATGTAAAGTGCATGTAAACTAAACAATAAATCATCCATGAAAATTCATACTCATGACACAAATATTTTTGTTATGTAGAAACCCTTTTAAGAAGGTAAAAATTGTGATGGGCATGACACCCACAAATCTCCACTACTCCAACAATAAAGTATGTCGGTTAAGGCTACAATTTGTGATTACTTCTGATGATCTTACCCTATTAGAAGTAACAAAAGATCGACTAGATCTACATGGTTAAAATATTTTCACTACACAATGTATGTGTGTACTTAGTTAAGAGATTTACATAAGAAAAGTTAAGTTCACTCTATTAAGAGATTTGATTCTGCTAGAATGATTAAATTGATAACAATAAAAGTATCTATAAATAACAACTCAATCTTGTCTGATTCAGATCTATGAAATATCAAGTAAATATCACCTCAGTGTGATGTATATGTCCTTTTGTCCTGATTGATAGCCTTGTATGTGTTCTGATAAACTAATTCTTTCCTTTCATAAACCTTTTGTCATAAAACCCTTTCTTTGATCCCCTGATGTCCATAGTGTGGCTACTCCTTCATGATACATGATCATAATGACATCTTTACAAATTTATATCAAACTATCTTGACCTAATTAGGGTTTACATCATATTAGAAAACCTAAGATCAATAGTATAAGAAAATAACCTAGATCTAACATTACATAGGATTCATCACAAAATTTAATTATTACATCCATATTAAATATGTCTCGATCTTGGTAAATTGTTTCCCTGATCGATGTAAACCA
This sequence comes from Chamaecyparis obtusa, assembly GCA_027943335.1. Lineage (NCBI taxonomy): Eukaryota > Viridiplantae > Streptophyta > Pinopsida > Cupressales > Cupressaceae > Chamaecyparis > Chamaecyparis obtusa. The sequence goes on from BSBK01001384.1 coordinate 2,012,586, forward strand.
TTTGCATAGGTATATGTGCCATTCTTGATTACTACACCATTTCATTCTTTACTTGGTAATCACTACATTCATTAGTTGGTAAATTACTGGTGCTCGGTTCATATAAATGCTCGGTGATCACTAGCTCGGTACTGGGTTAATGTCTGACACTCGGTAAGTGTGCTCGGTGAAACTTGTATTTGGTTAACTTGAAGTTATGCATTTTCTTTTCTTGGTGTGTAGGCTTTGTATGCTTGACTGGCTGTCTTGTTTGTCTCCTTTACCAACCTTTATTGACTAAATAATTGATTGATACTAATGACAATCCATTAATGCTCAAAATAGAGATAAAAATCTTCCCTTTTGGAATTAGTATCAAAACCTTATGTATATGTACTGATTGCCAAAAATATATTCACAAACTCAAAAAAATATATTGACTATACTGACTCTTTTCTTTATAGACTCCCCCTTTGTGCATGCTCTTGGTGGTGTGAAGTACATAGTGGCATATACATGACTTTCCCCCTTTTTGAAATTAATGCCAATAGAAAGAATGTAATTACAACTTATCAAAAATGTATTGGTGGTTTTTCTTTAGTAATGCAAAGAGGTTCTCCCATTCCTCTTTTAGATTTTCAAGAGCAATGTGCTCTAGATCGACTTGCACATGCATATCAAAAATATTTTCAAGTACAAAGTGTGTGCTATAATTGTGTCACACTTCTATGAATCATTACATTCAAGAACACTCAAGAATGAGGTCTCAAAAATTGATCCATAGCTCCCTAGGCATGGAGTGCAAGGGTTTTAAGAATGCTCTCAGCTAGAGCTATTTAGCCTATAACCTTGCTAGTAAACATGCAATGGGAGATTCAATGAAGAAAAGGGCAAGAATGCCAATATCCTCAAGAATCAAGAATGAAAATGCAATGCAATGCTATGCTAGAAATGGAAATGCAAGCTAAGCTATGAAAATGAAAGATGCAAGTATTACAAAGCCTCCTAGTTAAGCTAGATGAATTAATCTAAAGCATAAAGGAAACTAAGCTAAGTATGAAGCTATGAATGCCATGACAATGCAAGAAATGAAACTATGATAACATGTAGATGCAAAAAGCCAAGAATGCTCCAAATCTCCAAAAGCTCCAAAGTGACCTAGAAAACCTGCAGCATAACATTAGCATAAAAAGTTGGGATCTAGAATGAAGAAGAGAGCTCTCCTTTTATAAGAAATGAGAAGGAATGGACCATGGAGATTAAGAGGCAAAAGATTTAATCAACGGTGGAGCTTGAAAGAGGAATCAATCCATGTGCACAAATATCCTCCAATGAGAAAATAAGAGTTGACTTTTGTGTCCATATGAGACAAAAAGTGCTTTTCTCTTTTTTATAAAGTAAAAATAATGCTTTATTTGTGCAACTTAGGATAAGAGGAAAAGTAGGGGCTTTTTATTTAATAAAATGGGAGGAAATATTCCTTTTAAATAAATAAAAACTTAGGATAAAATGGTTAGCCCATAGAAAATAATCAAATAAATGACAGAACTAGGATTTGATCAAGAATAAGCAATTTATGATTTAGCAAAAGGGGCTAATAGTCTAGATGACCATTTTTAGGTGATTACACAAAGATCTTGAGGGTGGAAACTAAAGCTTTTACCTTATCTACATGTCTCTCCATGATCTTTAGATGTGGAAGAAACTCTACTTGTAGCTTGGTGACTTGGTGACTTATTATTTTTTCCTACTTCCTCAAATCTGATCTCCATCGCCTAAGTTCTTGAACTTTTGATATATGCTTGTGAAAAGTATTTGGCTTAGTTAGAGAACTGTTTGCACTGACCTTGATTTCTTCATCCATATTTTTAATCTTTTCACTAACCTCAATATGGAAATGGTCAACAGTGCATAACTTAAACAAAATTTGAATAATTTTCTGAATAATGGTTTCCAGCTTGGTAATTACCTCAGAGAGATTAACCTTATTTATTGCCACTTCTTGGCTTATTTTCTTTGCAAGTTTTAGTTGAATCTTTGCTTCTACGCTTTCTTATATTCTCTTCTCAACATCAATATCTGGGGCATTTATGTGGCTAGTTAGAGTTGCAAGTTGATCAAGGATGGGAGTATCCTCATCGATATTGATCTTAGGAGCTACTTGCAATAAGATATCTCTAACATCTTCAAGAATTTTCTTTCTTTTGCTCTCCTTTTTCAGCTTCTCTTGTGCAGCCTTCCTAGTGCACAATACCCCATATCTTCTTAGTGCCTTAGGGTCTAATGTTCTAGGGTCACATTTAGGTATCTCAATTACCTCATCCATTGTGATTGGACCCTTGTCATGTTTCTTTTTCTTCTTATTCTCATGTGTTTGTGATTTAATATATGGAACTAGAGCTTTAATCTCTAGATTTGTCTTCTCAGGCTCAATAGACACAATTCCTTCCATAGGTTTCCCGATGACCAGTATCTTGGTGTTTTTTCCTTGGTCATTATTTGTGGTGTCTTTTGTTGATTCTACCATTTTAGGTTCTTCTAGTGCTTGTGGTGTTGCCTCTGTTTGCTTAGGTTCATTGGAAATATTATGTTCTATTGTCCCCTATTTAGTTGTCCCCTATTCTATTTCCCCTATTCCTCAAGTGTGTCTTTAGGTTTCTTAGGGGTTGAGCCTTTAGGTTCCTTCTGTGTGACAATGTCAACAAATTGTACTAAAATTGGTAAGTCACCCAGAATTTCACTTATTGCAGCCTCAATGGGTACATTCTCCTCATTTGTATCTGCAATAATGTTTACATCTTCATCATCAACTATGTCATCAGAATCTCCATTTGTGATGTCTTCAATAAGTACATCATATGTTCCTATTATCACTAACTTCTCGGGGGGATCCTTTTATTCTTCTCTATAACCTGCGAGGTAGAAATCTATAGAAATGGTAGTATCTACTACCTTGATGTCTAATAAATCTATGGATTCCTTGGTAGTAAGATCGGCATCATCTGAGTGGATTCCTTTACCTTTCTTTTTACTTTTCTTCTCAAGAATTACTACCAATGCCAACTTGTCTGCATTTCCTCGGCCTATTGGAATTGAAGTCCATAGAAGTTGACTGCTCTCATCAACTTCCTTAAGTTATCCTGCCAGAATATTTAGGGCTCTACTTTTTACTAAAAATCTCTTTGAATATTATTTCATTAAATCTTAAATTTTATGAACTAATAAAGTAGGCATAGCCAATATCAGTGAGTGTTCCCTCATCTTCTTTTCAATGTGCTAGGCATAAGTCCATCTTGCTGACACTTTCTCATGTAAACCCTTAGGTACATACTTATAAAATTCAACAAGTACCTTTTTAAATTTGATCATCATCTATACGATTGCCTCTTCAAGCTTTTCCTAATCCTCGATAGAAATATGTACATACTGATTTAACTTGGGGTTTCTAATACCGCCAGTTTCCTTTATTGTCTCAACTAGCTCACCAATTGATGGATTCTTATTCACAACAATTTTAAACTTATCTTGATCTTCCTCTTCATCATAATCATCAACATCATCCTTTGTTCTAATTAACTTTCTCCTCTTCTTAGGTAGGTCAGAGGTGGCTTGGGAACCTCTCTTTTTATTTTGATATGTCTTGGTGGGATTTGGCCTAGAAATTTTTGCTATACCTTTCTTTAAGGGTGGAGAAGAAGTTGTTGAGGACCTTATCCTTACTCTTGTCGGTGCTTCTTCTTGCTTCTTCTTCCCTATGGCCTTGACCAGTGTAGGTATGTCTTTGTTAGACTCGTTCTCCTCCCCATCATGTTCACTATTCTCAATCAATAAATTTTCCTCAGTTTCCTCTTCAACCAAAATATCCTCAAATGCCTCTTCCTCTTCTTCATCACCAAATTTCTTTATCAATGTATCCATTATTTTCTTTGATTTCTTGTTCACTTTAACTACAACAAGATCCATCTTTATTCTTTTTTTGGCCTCTTCATAGGTGTAAAACCTACTTGCCTTTGGATCTTTTGGCTTGGCTACTAATGCCTCTATTGACTTGGAGGCTCGGTCAATATCAATTTCATAGCCCATAGGGGGTAACCAAGTAGTTCTTGGTTCAACTGCCTTGATGAGAGTGGTTTCGGTATCCAATAAGAAACATATATCTTCCTTGTATTTCTCAACGAGCTGTCTTGGTATTCTGCTTCTTTGATACATTCTTTTTAAAAATTCTCAAAGTATACATCCATAATGCTAACCAAATTATGTCCCAAACTTTAAATAAAGTCATTGATTTTCAAAGTGACTGGTCGGTTAGTATCCTAGTCAACATTACTGATTGAGGGGAAAAAAATTTGTACGTAGGAAAATATGAAAATCAATAGTGAACCAAACTTATAGGCATTAGTCCTTGCTAACCTAATGAATCTCATGTTTTCATCCAACTATTTCAATAAGAGCTTGGCGAGGTCAAATTGAAATCCTTTCTTCACAATCTTATATGCAATATCCACTACTCCACATGAAACACTATTCATCCTATTGGATTGAAATATCTTGTACTCAACTACATATGCACTAAATCTCATCTCAAAATCAACAATAGTGTTGATTCTCATGCCTTTGTCATCCCATTCAACTCTAGTTAATTTTTCAATCTCAACCCTTGGTGCACTCCTTAATACTTTTACCTTGTTGGTTATGGGGTAACCAGTGACTGCATGTATGATGTCCCTAGTGATTTTGACCAGTTCATCCATCCATAACTTTCCCTTGTGCACTCATCTCAAAACTACCCTAATCCATTCATTCTTAAATACCCTTGGGAAGTGTAGTGTGTTCACTAAACCCTTCACCTTCAAGTGTGTATGCTCATCCTTGAGCTTTCCATCAACACTTAGATCCTGGAAGGTGGATTGAAGCTCAAAATCCCCTACTTTACTAATTTTTCAATGACTGTATCAGTGGATATCTTGAACTAGAAAAACCCTAGGTGGTATGCTTGAAAATGCACCGATTTTGTTAGTTTGTTAAGTAACCTTGTTGGTTCTTCAAAATATTTTACACTTCGAGAGACACCAATATGCTTATGACTAATGTTAAGGAGTGGTTAATTCCAAATATGGGAAATCTATAAGCAATTGGACCAACTATAGGGACAAGAATGCCCTCTTCACTTCTAGCTCTACAAAACCAAGGTGGGTACACTTGATCCAATATATTCAACTCTATTATTTACTTAATACTAGATCTTACAATAGATGACAGTGAGAAAGCACTAAATAAAAACCTATTATTCATTGAATCTCCATCACTGGGTAGGACAACTTATATAAAGTAAATAAAAGTAAAATGACTAGTATTGATTTTATATTTTAGGATTACAAGATTTTGATCATTCCCCACAAAGGAAAGATAGGAAAATATAGGTCAGTGCCTTATTCATTGGGAAAAATATCAGAAGATAGAATGAATACAAAGATGTTTTGAAAAGAACTAGTCTTTAAACATAAATACAAACACCTCAACTCTTTCCTACTTATAGAAAATCCTCAAATAGATTAAGTAAACATGTATCTCACCCTGAGCAATATTTAATCCAACCCTAGATCAGAAATCAAAGCCAAATACATACATATAAATCTTAGAAACACTTAAAGATTCAAAGAGTAAACTCAAAGGAGAGACAAAGACTTGAGATTTGAATTAAGTATAACCTTGATCATTGTATACATCATATTCTGAATAGTAAGCTTGGAAAATAGTAGCAACAACATGTACTTCTTCTCTATTTCTTTGATAAAAATGATACAAAATGTTACAATCCTCAACTAAGGGCCAGGGTTTCAGAATTTCTATCTTTTCAACACCTAAACTCTCAAAGCCTAGAATGGTCATGGAAAATCCTTTATATACAAGGAAATGCAACAAGCTATCGATCATTCTAGGCATTAAAAAATTCCTAACCTAAAAAGCTTTACAACAACCCTATTGGGTTTACAATAAATACATTGATCAAATAGGTGAGATATTTTGTGGATGAGCCACCTTGCTTTATGTCTTCAATTTTGTCCTCAGCTTCCTTTAACAAATCTAATTGTAATATCTCATCTGTCAATCCTACAATAAATGCCTTTCTGTATCTCAACAACCCTGATGGCTCAAAAAGCAACTATTTTCACTTGCTTCAAGAGGCTGGCAGAGTATTTACTTTTTCTACATGAGGTATGTACTGATACCTCCACCTATTGTACACCTCTTCACTTGGGAACTCAAAACTTGCAAATTCTGCATTTTTTCCAAACAACCATTCCCACTTGTCCTCCAACTGAGTAATCTCTCATTGAATAAAATCAAACTTAGACTTAGTAGTTATCAAAGTCTCAATAGTATGAATAAAAAATAAAGTATTCTCTAGGGTCAAAATGCTAGTCATCCTAGCAGAGAAGTCATCACCAATTTTTGCTCACCACTTGATCAATTCTTTGAGCTCACCATTCTTCCTAAAAACCCCTGGGATCAAGTCATAACTAGGAAGTGTTAATTCCCTCTTTATTAGATTTGACTTCCTCTCAAAATCACCTAAGAGTATGTCATGCTTCACTAGCTTCTTCACATTCTAGTGCAATGGCTTGATTAGTGGATCAGGATCATTTTGAGATTTAGACAATAATCTGAACAATCTCACATTTGGAGATCTCTCAATCCATTTCTTTAAAACTGGTTCAAACTCACTCTTATATTTATCCAATGATACAAGTAATACCTTTATCCTTCTAGCATGGTCAAACAAGATAGTGGGATTCAAATTTGTAGCAAACTGCATAACAACTTTTGTTACCTTGTCTTCATATTCTTGCTTCAACAGGCTCTTATCTTTCACATATTCTTCCCTTATCATGTCCAATTCTTTCCTCTTCCTTTTGAAATGATTGGTTTCCTCCAACAATTGTTGCTTTTCCCAACTGAGTCTTGCATCTAAATGTGTCTCTGGGTAGGGGGATGGTGAAAACTCAATGATAGGGCTAGAGGATGAAGCCACTATAGGTTTGTTAGCTATCATTAGTTGTGGTGACCTATGATCCTATGGTCCTAATACCTCAACAATTAACTTGTCTTTTTGAATCAGCTCTATCTTGAGCTCATTGTAAGATTTGAGGATAGTTTCAAATTTGAGCCTTAGCTCTTCTTTTTCTTGAGCATCTTTCTCTACCACTTTGACATTGAATTTGGTAGTTTCCAAAATTAGGTTTGAAGCTTCCACACCAGAAGTCTCACCTACTCTTTTTACCAATAGATTTCTTGCATATTCTGTAGAGGGAGCCTCTCTTTTTCCTTTGTCTTCCTCCCTCTTAAGGGACCACATTACCAAGGCTGCATGATCTTCTAAAAAATCAATCCCCCTAGTAGCTTGTTGGGCCTATTCTATAGTAGCAAGAGTCTTTACCTTGCTCTTCCTAACTTGATCAAAGACTATTGCATCAACAATATCCCACTCTGGCAAAATCGGCACCCCTGCAGTATGGACCATAGCCCTCCCCTCCTCACGAGTAACCTTTTCAAACTGCTTCATCATTTCTCCCTTGGTCTCAGTCTCTATGTCTGTTATGTCCCTATTAGGGAACTCTTCTTTCTTCTTCTCATAGATCTCTTTGAACTGATTTATTTTCATTCTCCACAGAAATTGGAAAAATGTCCTAGTCCTAACAAATTTATCATCAGCAACAAAAGAGTCACTAGCCTATTTTAAAATAGGGTCAACTTGTTTACCCTCAAATTCAGAAATAGTAAGATCCATGGAAACCTCTTTAGGTGCCTCTGGCATTCCCTCTTGCAACTCATCATTGGAAACAAAAATGTTTCTCTCATTCCTCATCTGTACCAACTTTTCTGCTACCCCATGTTCATCTAAATGTAAAGGGGACTGAGAGGGAGAGTATACATTTTGTTCTAACCCTAACCCCTCTTGTCTTTGCCTCTTTGGAGAGGATCCTTGCATTGTTGGATCATTCATAGGCCTCTTTCCTCTAGAAGTAGAATGAATATCCTCACCTCTTTGTTGTGTTGGTAAGAGAACAATGTACCCACTTCTCTTCTGCATTGTATAGATTCCCCTTGGGGTCAATTTTATATATCATGGCTGGCTCAAAATTTGCCTAGCCTTCTTAGGATCTATCTTGCTCACATCAGCCCTCTTCTCATTTACTGCATGCATAATGCCTTCAAAATGCTCCATAAGAGCCTCTACCTTTCTTGCCCATGGCTCAAAGCCCTTCAATGGATCATAAGATCTATCAAATTTTTTAATGAAATCTACATTCTTCTTGTAGATCACCCATTTTTCCTTCTTTATTTCTTGAGTTTGGAGGTCAAACTCATTTCTTATTATATCCTTAGGAAAATTAAATTGGTGCTCCATAAGAGCACACCTAATCTTATCTCTAAACATTCTTGATAGGAAACCCTCATTATCTACACATCTTACTATAGCTGTAGGCATTCTATAGGGTTGCAATACTTGGTTCAAATATACCCATCCTCCCTTAGTAATAACATACTGATGAGAAATTGTAATATCATGGAATAAAGTCCCTCTTCCTTTACTAGTAATGGCATTCTCTTGTAGGTCACCAATCTACCTCAAAATTTCAGCATATCCTACCTTTAGTGGGACTTGGTAGGGCAAAATGTAAGGTGCCTTCCTACAACCATAAAATCACAAAAATTATAGAAATAGGGTATAATATGATATCCCCAAAATTATGGACAATAGTAATGTCCTGACAGTATTCCTCTGGTCTAATTAATCTTAGTAACTCCCTTGGGATTCTAGGATTGTCAAAAAATAACAGTGTCCTAAGTCTTGAAGCAAAATCCCTGTCAAAGGCAATGAAACTGGCATCAACTCTGTCTCATGAAAAAGTTGTGGTCCACAACTAGACTGGAAGGGTTTCTCCATTTCTTTCCTTAACAATGTTAATTTTTGAACTAAAAAATTGCTCACCCTTGTACAAAAACATATGCATAAACATTGAATACCACCCAAAGGGCCTACTAACCTTCATATTCTTAATTCCCATTAATCCCTCATGGATTAGGTCATCCAAGTGAGATGCAAAGTCAAAGATTAAATCCAATTGGGGATGTAGTGATTGCACCATCATGAACATATATGGAATTGGCATATGAGTGGCCTCATCATGCCCCAAGATATGAGTTAAAGACTTGTAAAAACCATGTGCTCTTTTACTGAATAAATCCATCCTGAAGGGCTCTGGTGTACTTGGACTGATGACACACATGGATATAATCTAGTCTAAAAAATCCCTCAAAGGCCCTGTCCTCAAATAATCCTTATGGGCATCATATACTTCTGTAAAATCTATCTTCTCCAACCCAAAAGAAGGGTCATTCAATGAGAAAACCTCCCTAATCTCCTCTTCTATGATACTAATCAAATTATTTCCATTTATATCCTTGACACATTTTGTCATAGGATCATAGCACTTAGCGATTTGAATTAATAGTTCTGCATCCATGAAAACTCCAGGAACTACCAACTTTCCTATATCAAATTGCCATATGTTGCTAAGGGGGGCACAGGATTTTATCTATGAGTATGTTGCTTTAAAAAAAATAAGACTATTATAGTCCTCTCCCACCCTACCATCTCTCATCCAATTCCCTCTATCATGGAGCACACTGTTTACATAATCCCTAGGGTTCCTCGGAACCAATTCCTTCAATCTAGCTGCCCCATTGTCTGAATGTGGGAGAAATTGCATTAAGTCTTCAAAGACACCCCTATCTTTATACTCTATCTTCCCAGACAGTCCCCTCTTTGGTGGCATTTTAAACTAGGGCCTTTTAGAACAATATATAAATACCTAAGAAAAACCCTAAAAATATCAACAAGCAACATAATTCCTCCTGCAATTCCTTCACAGACTTCAAACAATTCTTGAGCTCAAAAAATTATGACCTACCAGGCACCTAAAAAATTCACTTGATATCACTCCAAAGGACAATCTAGTTCACCAAAATGCTTATGAGAGTGGTAAAGAAAACAATGATCAAATTTGATATATAATGTTACCACCCATTTACAATTCATCCGCATGTAGCTCATTAAGTCTGCCATTACTGAAAACTATCAACCTCGACATTCACAGGATGTGAACAATGTCATAGAGAAAAAATTTGAATTCAGACCATTGATATTGTTTCCTTTCGGTGCATTAGACGATCAGCAAAAATAGCCACATAACCATCTTTTTATTTTTCCCAAATGAGTTCCCAACCAATAAGAACAGTTCAAATTAAACCATGTGGGAAAAGAAACAACTTAACTTTACCTTGATTGGAGTAGACAAGTGTCATCTTGTCACTAAAGCATGGGCATAGAATCCAAGCATCTTCCTTCAACAGTGTAATGACAACCACAAGATTCTTTCAAACTCATAGTGCTTTATCCTTTCCCGAAGCAATGACCCCACCTTCCCTTTGGAAACCTTCATCGAATCAACAAATTCCATGTTGGACAAATCAATAGGCAAAAAACCCTAACTTTATCCTTGGTGTCAAGTATACTGACAACCTAACATGTCATCCTTTCCTTTGGCCAATCAGAAATGAACCTGTCAACATATCCTGGCAACAGAGGACCCACCTTTCAGTCCTCATCTTTAAACAAGATCAACAGTTGTTGCTATACCGCGAACCTTAAAAATCATGCACTTTACCTTAGTGGTATACTGACAACTATGAGATCTTGTTGAACCTTAACCATCCGAGAAGGTGGGGCCTACTATGACACTTCACTTATCTTTCTATCAAATCAAAAGCTGCCATGTTTACAAGAACAGGTGGGCGGGCCCCTTTCTTATTTTCTTTTTTAATATCAAACATCATGTCAACTGCCAGATCATGCTTATTTCAACCAATCAAAAACACACATGTTAGAGTGACATGGAAATTTAGGGTCCACTCACCATCTTGTCCATCATACAACATTGAATGGTCATCGCTATACTGTGAAGCTTAAATACTCCACATCTTCCATCAGTGGTATAACGACAACCATAATATCAAATTGTGCTTTATCCTTTGAAAAGTTTGACCCCACAGTTGTTATGTCACCCAAGACAAGTGTCAACCTAAAAAACATGCCACTAAGACTGTCATTTCAGAAATCATGTTGCTATTAGTAAAGCTTGATCGGATGCTTGTCACTATACCATGATGCTTAAAAAGGAATCATCTCAACCCAATGGTATAACAATAGCCATTGATGCACTACTTGGTTTAATTTCCAACACAACACTGAAGATGGGCCCACCAAGATAGATGTCCACTCGTCGCTAGATCGCATGTTAGAAATCCTGCCAATGGGGAGCCTTGAGTTTTAATGATAGGCACTCATTTTAAAGGGTTAGTTACTTAGGAAATTTTACAGGGAACTTAGGCTTTGAGAGAAATATTAAAAAGGTATCCTATTCAAGAACCTAACAATATAACATATAAAGTGGTCACTTAAAAGGGGTCAAAAATTGCACATGCATATTTGGAGAGTTAATGAGCCAAAAAGTAACATGAAATTAGAACAAGGCCTAAGACCAGCTAGGGCTTCTTGAAAACTTAGGGTTTTAACCATAAAACCTCACAACCATGTCTAAGAACCAGATTTTTCAAAAGTTTTAGCATGAGGATGAGAAATTTTAGGATAGTGATAACAGTGGCTCATGCTTGGGGACATGTATCTCCTACAGATACAATGAGGAAACTAGAATCTCCTGGAAGAGCAGACCAAAACAAAACTCTGACTGGAAAACATAATTGCACATAAAACCCTAAATCTAAACCTACACAGAGACTCATTAAAATATTTAAGAGAAGTAAAATTGCAAGAATTGACCATGAACTGGCAATTCCATGAGCTCTCATGTTAGATTCTTCAATACATATGAATTTGTTCCCAATTTTTCTTCAATGATATATGGGCCTAACTAGATGCGATCAAATTTCCCATGCTTTCCTTTATCTTCTAATCTTGCATTCCACATTAGGACCAAATCACCACTTGCAAAATTTCTTTGAGTAGTCCTTTTGTCATACAGGACTTTGCACTGGGCCTACATCTTCTCATTTTTAACATGTGCGTCATTTCTTACCTCATTTAATTGAATTAAGTCATTTATTCTAATAGTTATTTCTTCATCCACATCATCATCATATGCCTATATGAACTAATACATCTGTAACAAATTATTCTAGGGAAATCTTGCATTAACCCCATATATCAAGTCAAAAAGAGCACACCCTATTGCTTTCTTTACTATAACCCTATCAACCCATAGGGCTTGTAACAACTTAGAGTCCCAAGCCCTTTTGTTCTTATCTAATACTCTTTTCAAAATTTTAATCAAACTCTTGTTACTAGATTTAACCTAGCCATTGCCCTATGGATGGTAAGGAGATGAATATGAGATTTTTATACCATTATTTTGACAAAAGTCAACAAACTCCTCTAACCTAAAACACATTGCATTATCAAACACCATGGTTTCTGGGCAACCAAACCTTGTAAGGATATTTTTCATGATAAAGTCTTTTACCACCTTACTAGTTGCTCTCCTTGAAGGGATTGCTTCAACCCACTTAGTGAAGTAATCAGTTGCCACCAAGATATAGGAATGTCCACCACTAGACTTATTAGGGATTTCACCAATGAAATCCATACCCCACTTTTGGAAAGGAGCCTGAACAATAACTAGTTTGAGAGGTAGGTTTCCACTAAATTTCAATTTTCCTACAAATCTTTGACAAGGGTCACACTTCTTTACAAACTGATGGGTATCTTTGAAAAGTGATGGCCACCAAAAACTTGACCTGATGATCTTGTGGGCTATTGTCTTTTCCATATAGTGTCCTCCAGAAATCCCATTGTGCATTTCATCCATCAAAAGCTTGGCCTTACCCTGATCTACACACCTAAGAAAGACACCTTCATTACTTCTCCACCATAACTCACCACTTATAATTGTATATCTTATGGAATGAAGCTTAATGGTTCTTTTTTTGTTATCATCCAATCTAGGGGGTAAAACCATCCTTTGAAAATATTTGACAATATCTTTGTACCACTCACAACAATCCATGTTACACACAAAAGGTCTTTGATCCTCCTCCAACATGTTTATTTGGTTTGCAGTTAGATTTCTTTGGGCTATCAACTTTGCTAGGCCCAACCCTCTTACCAACTTTGTAATGTGAATGTCAATATTAAACTCTTGAATCCTATTGATCCATCTACATCTTCTTCCTAAAACTTCTTGCTGGACCAAGATATCCTTGACTGCAACACTTGGAACATAGGCATAAGCTTGCTTCTCAATGATATCATAGTTCAATTCTACTACCTACAAGGTCTTGCTAAAAAAAGAAATAGGTTGTTCAAAACCATCAACATTTTTATGTAATAGTACTGCTACAATAGTATGGGTAGATGCAAAAGAAAATATCTGCATAGGTTTGCTATAATCTAGTTTTTTCAAAACTAGGGCATGCTTGATGGAATTTTTAATATCATTGAAAGCCTATTTTGCTTCCACATTCCATTCAACCTTTGCTGCCTTTTTTAACATTCTTGATATGGGAATGCTAATTTCTGCAAAGTTTGTAATAAATCTCCTCAAGAAATTGACTTGTCCTAAAAAGGACTGAATTCCCTTGATATTCTCTGGTAGAGATAATTTATCAATAGCTTCCACCATTTTAGGGTCTATCCTCACTCCATCCTTTGAAATAATATGCCCCATAAGCTTTCCCTCTACCACACCAAAAGCACACTTCTTTGGGTTCAAAGAAACCCCATACTCTAATGCTCTAATGAAAATCTTTTCTAGATGTTGGCAATATTGTTCTTCCTTAGCTGAGAATGCTATTAGATCATCTTGATATACCACCATGAATCTATTAATGAAATCTGCAAAAGCTACATCCATAGCCCTTTGAAAAGTGGCACCAACATTAGTCAACCCAAAAGGCATCCTTACATAAACATAAGTCCTCCACAGGTTGTAAATGCAATTTTAAATTGTTTTGTGTCCTTAACCATAACCTAATTCTAACTAGAAAAGCCATCCATCATGGACATCAATTCTGACCCAGTGACTTTCTGTAACATGTTCTCCATATTTGGTAATCCATAGTTATCTTTTAGAGAATTTATGTTAAGATTTCTAAAATCAACACAAAGCCTAATGTCACCATTCTTCTTTCTGATAGGTACCAAATTTGAAACCCAAGTGGAGTGCCTAATAGGCTTGATTATTCCAGCATCCATCATTTTCTTGAGTTCTCCATGCATTTTAGGTGCCAAGGTAGGGTTAACAGGTCTTAACTTTTTTCTAAAAGGTTCTGTGCCTTCTTTGAGTGGAATCTCGTGTTGAAAAAGGTCCTCTCTATAAGCTTTGAGATCTTCATAAGACTAAGAAAAAACATAACTAAATTTTCTGAGAAGATCAATCAAAATTTTTCTAGTTCTTGGGGACAAACACTTACCTATATAAACCTTCTTAGGGACTATTCTTGTTCCCAAGTTTATTTCTTCAAGCTCATTTGTTTTATCAGCATTGGCAGAGAAAGCTTTGTCCTTATTGTCAAACACCCTTTCAAGAGCAACTAATCCTTTGGGAACTCTATTTGATTTTAACTACAAAACTTCTTTCCCAAAAATGACATCTTTACCATTCACTATATCAACATAAGTACTAAAATCCATTTCTCTATCACCAAAATGAGATTCACATTGGAGAAATCTTAATATGTCTTGGTCGTCAGAGAAAACCTGCCAATTCTCTACATTATCAGGGATGGAAGGTCTAGCTTGTACCTCTATATTGGAAATATTTGTAAATGTAACATCTTTAGGTCTAAGGGCCACATTAGCCAACAATTTTGCCATCCTGTTTTGACTTCTTTCCATCCAAAAAATGCTAAAAGCACTGAAGTTTTCAATTTCATCCCATACTACATTCCTATATTGCTTTAATTTCTAATTTTTTGAAGCATACTTTGATCTAACTTGGGAGACAACTAAATCTTAATCACCCACTACTTTTAAACATTTTATGCCATGCCTTGATGCCAACCTTAGACCTATCAATAGAGCTTCATATTCTACAACATTATTTGTGCATGAGAATAGCAAAGTAAAGGAGAATTTGAAAGTTTTACCATTTGGAGATATGAGCAATATTACAGCTTCAGATCCTTCCTTGCTATTAGCACCATCAAAATACATGGTCCACAAACTGTCAAGATCAATCCATCCCTCCTGGCTTTCTGACTTATGTGTATTTTCAACATTCTCCTCATCATCTTTACCTTTGACTTTGAAAGCATTAATGTCAGTGTCAAGAAAACAATTCATGGTGTCTTCTTTTTCTTCAATCATATGTGGAGTTCTAAGTTCTCTAGAAACTCTAATATTCTATCCCTCAAAGTTAAAAGTGGAAAATGAAAAATCAAATTGTATGTTGCCTCCCATAGAAGCACTCCACTTCCTTGATAGTAACATCCCATATTGGGGAGGAATATCCACTACCAAGACACTCATGGTCAATTATTTGCTGGGGTATGTAGCCAGTCTATAAGGTAGAGCCTTGATAGTACCCACAACTAGTACCTCCCTTGAATCCATTGCTTGACATCTACCATGAGGTGTGTTTAACTTTAATCCTAATGACTTCATAACCTCAGTAGGCATAATAGTGTTTGATGCTCTAGAATTAATCATGCAATTTTTTAGCAACTTTCCATTTATCTGTAGAGTCAAAAAGAAAGGATCAACTATTCCTGCTGTAGTACCGACAACAGTTGCATCCAAATAAATTTGGAGAATTTTAGAAACAACCTCCTCATTACAATTTTCATTTTTATCATTCAGATTTGCTACTTGTTTCTCAACCCTTTCTATTTTTTGGGAATCCATGGGTACCACACCATTTACCCAATTTAGGGCCTTTTCCTTATGTTCTTCTATTCTCATCATTTCCAGCAATGGGACTTTGACAGTAATCTGTGACAATAATTTGCTCATATCAATTGGATCATATTTTGAATTAGAGACATCTGGCTTCAAACTTGCAACTTCTTTATCAATATCTTGGATGGATATGTCTGCTAGTTTTTTAATATGGACTCCATCCTCTTTTTGCAAAGCTAGAACAACCTCAACTGTGGGTTCAGATTTTACCTTATAAACAATGTTAGGCTTAGAATTTTTCTTTATTTTGACTTTATCAACAACACTAGCATCCTTAGACTTATCATGTGATGTCTTTACATCTTTGTCTATTTTCTTGATGAAAATACCAACAGGCTTCTGATTTAGATTATCAACTACTCTATTTCTCAAGTTGTAATTTGTTTTAGCTTGAGTAATCATATCTGCTATTATCAAAGAAATTTCCTCATCAAAAGGCCTTCTCAAAACAATTCTCTCTTTACCCTTCAAAACATTGCACTGGATGTTATTAGGCTCACTATCTTCATCTAAAAAAACTTGTTGATGGTATGATTCAACTTTAGTCTGAGAATTGAAGATATCCTGATTCTCATCCTCTTCAACAGAATCAACTTCATCCCAAACATGGGAGGAAATCATTCCATATCCCTGGTCATCATAAGGCTACTCCTCATTACACTCTTGCTCCTCTTGTGAAGAGACACTTTGGGATATGACACAATAATTGGGATCATGTGGTGACTGACAAACAGTACACCATGGGACATCTTCCACCACATTCATCAATTTCCTTTGCAATGGATCAGAGGTCCTATCATTTGGTTTGTCTTTTCTCTCAGGAGGGATAGGCTTCCCATCTTTCCATTGAGTATTATATGGGTGGTTCTGCATTCTTGGCAATTTATTGAAATTATTAAAGGCAAGCCTATCACCTTCTACAACCTTATTATTTTTGTTCTCACCAGGCTTTAAGTCCTTTATTGCTTTCAAGATTTTCTTTAGGCTATCATCATCCTTAGGTTTTACACCTATAGGATTTCTTGGATATTTTCTATTCAACAATTGTGATTTGTTATCTTCCCTTCCCCCCAACTTTCTTGAAATTCTTCGGTTACTCTCTATGTTCATAGCTAGTTTATAAGCTTCAACAAGACTCCTTGGGTTATATTCTCTCAAAAGGTAGCCCATCTTAGAATCAAAGGCATTTAAATATGTGACAAGACATACTCTATCATCCAATCTGATGACTTGCAAGATTTTATGCATGGCCTTTTGGAATCTGACATTAAACTCAACAACATCCTCATTAAAATTCTTCTTAATGTTATTAAATTCATTTAACATAAAACCCTCATGTGTTTTATCACCATACTATTCTTTGAAACAATGCTTAAGCTAATCCCATGAACCTATGCTACCATGTGGAAAAGCCCTAAACCAAATTCTTGAATCTTCTGTTAGGGATTGTATAAATAATTTCATGATAACATCATTAGGCACAATGTTATAATCATCAATTACATCAATAAAAAAATTTAGGTGCTCCTCACAAGTGGCAACATTACTTCCAGTGAACTTGGGAAGTTTCTTACTGATTTCTTCAGGGATGGGGTTAGGATATCTAGGGATGCCAGTAAAAACCAACTGCTTGCATCTTTCATGTATAACCCCTATATTAAAAACACCAGCACCCAGAGATGTAGATGCATTAGTATTTGTCATGGCAGAAATTTTGAGTCCTCCTGGTGGGGGAATACCAGTTGTCTGAGTTTCTAAATTTACAACATTTTCCCCTTGTGTAACAATAGAATTAGCAAAGTTAGTGGGTCTTGTAGACCGTCTAAGAAAATCTATCTTCTTTTTCATTTCCAATGCTGAAGCTTCCAACTCTATCTTTTCCAGTTCTTTAGCATGCAATTCTTGTTCCCTTTTGGCCTTTTCAAGGTCTGCTTCCAATCTTGAAGTGGAATCTATGGGAAATTTAGAGCCTATAGGCTCATTAATTGGAACACCTACTGCTTTCTACTTTCCCTTACCCCTTGGATTACTTGTTTCAAACACCTATTGGACAATGGGTTGTTCACTTGTCTATTCATGAATGGGATCATAATTTATAGCTTCTAAATTTAGCAGTTGTCTTTTTAATTGGTCAGCCCTTATCATGACTTGTCTAATGTTTTCTTCTCTTTCCTTTTCTCTCTTCTCCCTAATAGCTACTTGTTCATGAATTCTCCTTTCTAATTCATATACTTCCTCAAATATCTCCTTAGAATTAGGTAAAGTTGTTTTAGATTCAACCTGCTATGCTTGAGGCTCTTCTTGTTGATCCTGAGACTCATGGAGGCCTTGGGGCAATGATGAACCAAGGATGAAAGGGGGGACAAAATCTTGTCCACCCCTACTTTTACTTCTAGATCTTCTCTCCCCTCCATACTATCTATTAGGGATTATTTTCCTATTATGGGGCAGCCTTTCACCCTCTCTTTCTATGGGGGAATAATAATCCTCATAGTGGTTTAAGCCTAGATCAACTACCTCCTCATATTCTAAGGCATTTCCCTCCTGACTAGGAGGAGCAAGAATTTCTTGTCTTGAGTTTCCTTTTTTCTTCCAAGTAAGAGACATGTCATTAGTACCCTTTTCCCTTCTAACCTAACCTCATCTAGATGTGGCTGGAAGCTCACCTTGCAAACTTTCTTCTGGGTGTTCCTTCCTCCAGGACCTTGTATTTTTGAAACTCATTGTGATAAAGTGATATCTTATTAAGCACTAGTACAGAGATGTTTTAGAGTCGCCACCCAAGCTAAATGGGATTTTCTATGATTTTAAATAAATAGGAAGGGTAGGCAAAAATTTAAAAAGGAATCAACTCTGTGTGTAAGGTAACTAACTAGTTTTAAAAAATAAGCAAGCCAGGAGTCTAGCTCAACTTGTACCTACATTATTTTATACAAATATTTACAACTTCCCCAATAGAGTCACCATCTTGTTGGTTCTTCAAAAGATTTTACACTCCAAGAGATACCAATATACTTATGACTAATGTGAAGGAGTGGTTAATTTCAAATATTAGAAATCTATAAGCAATTGGACCAACTATAGGGACAAGACTACCCTCTTCACTTCTAGCTCTGCAAAACCAAGGTGGGTACACTTGATCCAATAGATTCAACTCTATTATTCGCTTAATACTAGATCTTACAATAGATGACAGTGAGAAAGTACTAAATAACAACCTATTATTCATTGACTCTCCATCACTGCATATGACAACTTATATAAAGTAAATAAAAGTAAAATGACTAGTATTGATTTTACATTTTAGGATTACAAGATTTTGATCATTCCCCACAAAGGAAAGATAGGAAAATACAGGCTAGTGCCTTATTCATTGGAAAAAATATCAAAAGACATAATGAATACAAAGATGTTTTGAAAAGAACTGGTCTTTAAACATAAATACAAACACCTCAACTCTTTCCTACTTATAGAAAATCCTCAAATAGATTAAGTAAACATGTATCCCACCTTGAGCAATATTTAATCCAACCCTAGATCAGAACTCAAAGCCAAATACATGCATATAAATCTCAGAAAGACTTAAAGATTCATAGAATAAACTCAAAGGAGAGACAAAGATTTGAGATTTGTATTAAGTATAACCTTGATCATTGTATACATCATATTCTAAATAGTAAGCTTGCAAAATAGTAGCAGCAACCTATACTTCTCTATTTCTTTGATAAAAATGATACAAAATGTTACAATCCTTGACTGAGGGCTAAGGTTTTAGAATTTCTATCTTTTCAACACCTAAACTCTCAATGCCTAGAATGATCATGGAAAATCCTTTATATACAAGGAAATGCAACAAGCTACCAATCATTCTAGGCATTAAGTAGCTCATTAAGTCTACCATTACTGAAACTGGCAGCCTCGACATTCACAAGACGTGAACAAAGTCACTGAGAAAAAATTTGAATTCAGACTGTTGATATTGTTTCCTTTCGGTACATTCGACAATTAGGAAAATTAGTTGCACAACCATCTTTTTATTTTTCCCAAATGATTTCCCAACCAATGAGAATAGTTCAAATTAAACCATGTGGGAAAAGAAACAACTTAACTTTACCTTGATTGAAACAGACAAGTGTCATCTTGTCGCTAAAGCATGGGTGTAGAATCCAATCATCTTCCTTCAGCGTTGTAACGACAACCATAGGATTATTTCAAACTCATAGTGCTTTATCTTTTCCCAAAGCAATGACCCCACCTTCCCTTTTGAAACCTTCATCGAATCAGAAAATGCCATGTTGGATAGATCAATAGGTGGAAAACCCTAAATTTATCCTCAGTGTCAATTATACTGACAACCTGACATGTCATCCTTGCCTTCAGCCAATCAGAAATGAACCTATCAGCATGACCTGGTGATAGAGGACCCACCTTTTAGTCCTCATCTTTAAACAAGATCAATGATTTTCGCTATACCATAGACCTTAAAAATCATGCACTTTACCTTAGCGGTATATCGACAACTGTGAGATCTTGTTGAACCTTAACCATCTGAGAAGGTCAGGCCTACTTTGACACTTCACTTATCTTTCTATCGAATCAAAAGGTTCCACGTTTACAAGAACAGGTGGGCGGGCCCCTTTCTCATTTTATTTTTTAATATCAAACATCCTGTCGACCACCACATCATGCTTATTTCAACCAATAAAAAACACACATGTCAGAGTGACATGGAAATTTAGGGCCCACTCTCCATCTTGTCCATCATACAACATCAAACGGTTGTCGCTATACTGCTAAGCTTAAATACTTCACATCTTCCATCAGTGGTATAACGACAACCAAAAGATCAAATTGTGCTTTATCCTTTGAAAAGTCTGACCCCATAGCTATTACGTCACCCAAGACAGGTGTCAACCTAAAAAACATGCCACTGAGACTATCATGTAAGAAATCTTGCTGCTATCAGTAAAGCTTGATCGGACGCTTGTTGCTATACTGTGATGCTTAAAAAAGAATCATCTCGACCCAATGGTATAATGACAGCCATTGATGCACCACTTGGTTTAATCACCAACACAACACTGAAGATGGGCCCATTGAGACAGATGTCCGCTCGTTGCTAGATCGCATGTCAAAAATCCTGCCAATAGGGAGCCTTGAGTTTTAGCGACAACCACTCATTTTAAAGGGTTAGTTACTTAGGAAATTTTATGGGGAACTTAGGCTTTGAGAGAAATATTAAAAAGGTATCCCGTTTGACAACCTAACAATATAACATATAAAGTGGTCACTTAAAAGGGGTCAAAAATTGCATATGTGTATTTGGAGAGTTAATGAGCCAAAAAGTAACACAAAATTAGAACAAGGCCTAATACCAGCTAGGGCTTCTTGAAAACTTAGGGTTTTAACCATAAAACCTCACAATCAGGTCTAAGAACTAGATTTTTCAAAAATTTTAGCATGAGGATGAAAAATTTTAGGATAGTGATAAAAACCTCAGGATGTAGTTTGTATTTAGGATCAGTATAGGTTTTGGATTTTATCAAAGTGACCTTCTTCTCACTTCTGGATTTATATTTCATGACTTTATATGAGGATGTCATCATTCTTCAAATTAGAGCTTCGTGAAATAACTTTGAAATAGCTCGGTGGATTTGAAACTTTCTTTAATAGTGAATGCCTTGCTCAAAAATCCTTCAAATCTCTACTCAATCTTTTCTAGAATCTCTTTGCTCAAATATCTCTTGAAATCACTCTATTCTTCATAGTCACAAAGTGAAAAAGTGATTAAGTCCATGGTGTATTTATAGTCAAAAATTTATTTCCCGCTCAAACTTTCACATTTAATGCTTGACCTACCATAGCTCGATAGAAGTAGTTTTGCTTAGTTTATACTTCAAAAGATCATAAGCTCAGTTAATACCATAACTCAGTTAACATTTCCAATAGTTACCGACTAGCAATTACATACTTGGTCTCGCTTATACCGAATGTACACATTTAAAGTTCAAAACATATAATCCCATAGTGCATCTTATTTCATGTAGATTTAGTATTCAATCACTAGATATAAGGAAATTGTTGTTAGATATAATTGATTTGAAATTCAGTTCCATAGATACCTTTTATGATTTAGGTGGAGCTGGTGAAGTCACCTAATCCAATGGACAAGGTGTCACTGACTGCATTGCTTGATCCACAATTATCACTTGATGCTTTTCTTCAAATTTTATTTCTTATCCTCATGATTTCCTCAATTGTATTTCCATTTTCATTTGTTTGTATCTCTGGTGCTCAGTCTCTACAATCCTTTCTTAGGTGACTGACCTTGTGATAGTGTAAACAAGCCATACCAAAGTTTATCCAATTATGAGATCTTCCTCTCTAGTTCTTCCTCATACAGTTTATTGTTATATGTCCATACTGGCTACATGTATAATTAACCCATGTGTTGTAATCCCAAATATGCATTACATTTTTCTTAGGATTCCTAATCAATTTAGATCTACACTCATGTGTCTGATGTCCATACTTGTTATAGTTATAACAATAACCATTAAACTTAGGAGTGGATTTAGGAATACCTTTTTCTTTGCTCCTGCAAATATTTGTTGTGTGGCCTGGTTTTCAACAATGATAACATGATAGCTTATTTGGCCTTTGGTTAGTGTAGGCATTGATCTTCTAAGATTTTTTTGATGATTCCCCCTACTTGGTGTAACCTAAACTAGTTGTGCTACCAAGTCCTTGTTGACTTATCAAAAATTCATCTATTCTCTTAGTACTATCTTCATCTTTCTTGATCATCTCATTATGTTTTTGTTTCATTTTGACCTCATTCTTCAATCTTTCATTTTCTTCTCTTAGTTCACTGATGTCTTCTAGTTTCCTTGTAAGCTCAATATTTACTTGGTTGACTTATTAATTTATGAGAAGCATCTGATTGGAGATTTCAAAGTGATTCTTAGTGAGTCTCAGTATCTTAGATTCCTTCTCTTGTATCTTCTTAGTCATTTGTCTCCTATATTCAATAGCCAAGTTTCTTTCTTGTTCTGATTGCCTAGCATTGTTCATTACATCAACCATCCTAACCATTTGTTTATGTTGACCGATCTATAGATCTTTCACTTGTTCAGTAGGATGTAGATTCTTTTTAGATAAATAAGATATTGTTCCTTTAGATGCATCACATATGCTGCCAGATCTAGATCCAAATGTCTCAAATGGGTCATCTATCTCTTCTTCATGATAATCAGTCTCACTGTACCAAATTTCCACATCCTTCCTTCTGATTAGTAACTTCTTCAGTTCTTCTTTGGCTTCCTTGAATTGTTCAATAAATATTTCCATCTATAACCTTTGATCCTTAATGGTCTTGTCCAACTTATATATTTCCATCCTTAGATCTTTCCTCTTTAGTGGTTAAACTTCCTTAACCAGAGATCTTTCTCTAATACCAATTTTTTGGATTATGGAAAGATAAGTACTGAGAGGGGAGGGGTGAATCAATGCCCTCAAAAATTTTTAACACTAAAACTTTGCAATAGTAGATCTCAACTACTTGACTGATTTCATTGTTAGAAACATACATTCATATAACTGAAAATGTAAAGTGCATGAAAACTAAACAATAAATCATCCATGAAAATTCATACTCATGACATAGATATTTTGGTTACATAGATACCCTTGTAAGAAGGTAAAAACTATGGTGGGGAAGACACCCACAAATCTTCACTACTGCAGCAATAATTTTTTAAGGCTACAATTTATGATTACTTCTAATGATCTTACCTTGTTAGGAGTAACAAAAGATTGACTAGATCTACCTGGTTAAAGGATTTTCACAACACAATTTATGTGTGTACTCAATTAAGAGATTTACATAAGAATAGTTAAGTTTAGTCTATTAAGAGATTTGATTCTACTACAATGGTTAAATTGATAACAGTAAATGTTGGAGATTTGCTAGCAGGCCAGTACTGACTATATGTTTGTCATTGATGAAAACATATGGAAAGTAGCATGTGTGGAAGTCTTATGTAGTAAGATTTTAGTATATGTAGCATGGACATGATATCAACATGATATCATGGGCATAGAGGTTCATTGTTAGTACAGACAGTTATATAGTAGCTTGTGTCAGCAGTGTTCCTAACAAAGTTATAAACAATGTTCTATGCATGGTTGTCCGTATAGTTTCCTTATGGTTATGCACCCTAGGATATATTTTGAAGACACATTAGTGAGGTTAATTTCATGGATGCATAGTCTGGTGATGAATGCAAGTGAAGTTATGTAGTCGCTATTCACCAGTAGCAGTTTCATGTGTTTGTTCAAAAGAGCCGACATAGATTTTATTGGTTCTTGAGTTGCACCTATCTTGAGGGTATGCACCCTTGTAGTTAAGCTTGGAGAAGTGTTACTAATGTTCAGTCAAGAGTGCATGAGTTAATTAAGCTTACAGAGAAAGTTCCAGTTGTTTTGGTAGAGCTGACAATTTGTATCATGTGTCTACATTTATCTTATTGGACATGTCCCAGAATGAGTTGTGTGCATAGTAGAGCTGACAAAAATTTTATTGGAGTTTTTTATGGCTTATCTAATATGATTTCAAGGTGGTTCTAATAGGCTGACTTGATTATATCATTTGGAGGAAAGATATTTATAGGCAGTCATTTTTGATTGTTTGAGTTTGGTTCATGGTTGATTAAGCAGAGCAGAGTAGAGTATGTGAAGTGTTGAGCCATTAGAAGAAGGTCTATCTAACTAAGTAAAGTACTTGTGCTATTCATTAGAATCGATCTAGATAGCAGGTTAAAGTGCAGTTCACCAAGATCTAGATATAGTGTGTATCTATCATTCAGAAGGTTGTAGCCTTCATCCATTTGAGTAGTGAGCTCTCGGACAATGCATCCTCTCCCATAACAGGGACAATTGTAAAAGACTCCTAACAGGGTTTGACCCTTGACCAGGTCTACTGTACTTAATATATTGTAAAGCTACTCCTAACAGGGTAAAGGATCTTCTAACAAAGATCATTATACACTAGTATATAATATTAGTAGGTATCAAGTCCCACCGGGGTTTTTACCTATTTGGGTTTCCCTGTAACCAAAATATTGGTGTTGTGTTCATGTGTTCTTTCATTGTGTTTATGCTTTATGTTTAAGTATACTTAATTGGATAAAGAATTAAAACTTATAGATAACTGATTCACCCCCTCCCCTCTCAATTATCTCTTGGGACTATTCCTAACAATTGGTATCAGAACCAAGTGCCCCGGAGAGAAATTTTAATAGCTTGAGGTTGATCAAATGGCATACTTTAGGAAAGAAAGTCCTAAGTTTGATAGAGAGAATTATCTTGATTGGAAGAACAAGATGGTGACCCATTTACAATGCATTGCTTTTGAAGTTTTTATTGTAACCATCAAAGTAGCCAAGATTCCTACACTAGAAGACCTTACAAAAGATGATGCTACTGATGCACAAAAGGAATTGTTTCATTAGAATGCTATTGCTAAAGAAGCCCTTATTAGCGTCCTATCTAATGGTGAATTTTTAGAAGTAAAAAAGATAGATACAACCCATAAAATTTGGAAGCACCTTGAAGACATATTTGAAGGAGACAAACAAGCTAAGGATTCATGCATAAAGACATGGAAGAAAAGATACAATGCATTAGAGATGTTTCCTGAAGAAAATATGAGAGCTTAAAATCAGAGGATTAATGAAGCAGTTGCTGGAATTAGGAACAATGCTGGAGAGATTGTTAATATGATTTAGAACAATAAAGGGGGGGGGTGAATCCATTGTTCTTAGGTCTAGATGTATAAAAACAATCTTTAAACTCTTCAACAAATCAGATCTAATAACCAACACCTACTTGGTCATTACTGATTGCATAACAGAAACATATAATAGTGCAGTCCACTTATCCAATAGCATCTAACTTGTAAAACATAGAAATGTTCAAACCAAAACATTCACACAAGTATCAACACTAGGATTTATAGTGGAAACCCAATTTGGAAAAAACCACTTTGTAATATGTTACTATTATGTTCACTCTTCTGAAGTGAGCTTGGTGAAAAGCCAACCCTATCAAAGGTTACAAACACACTATCAGTTGTGACCCAGTTAAAGGATTTAAACCACTCTATTAAAAGTGTACCTTATTATAGGACTTACATACACTCCATTAGAATGCATCCTTGTTCAAAATATTTATACCTATGACTGTTAGGTCAACCTCTGTTAAAAGGATTTTGACTCTTACAATGGTTAGAAAGTAGCAGTAATATTGATCTAAGAAACATACAACTCACTTTGCAAATATTAGATCCAATTCCATACACACATGTTGGCTTATTGATTGTGAATCTTTTCCATCTCCATCACTTATCTTCTTGGAACCCTTCAAGTGATCACAACACTTCTCCTTTAGCCTTTTCTTCTTAGACAGTCAATAAAATCAACAACACTTCCAGCATCCACTTCTCCTTCTACTTCAACCTCTCACTTAGGTTTCCTTAATAGTACCTCTATTAGGTCAATACATCTTTTTCCACTTAATCTCCTTCGTAGATCTTAGGGTTATGTCAAATTCATTGAATCCATCCTACATTATGTTCTTCGGCTATCCTTTTGAAATATCTTGAATCTCTTAAAGATTTATAATAAAATATTTTACAGTGCATTAAATGCTTTCATACAATTAATAAATAAATTCAACACGTTTTACATAATCCAAGAATTCAATGATGTCGGATGGAAATCTGAATTCTTCATCAAATGCAAAATACTGATGCTCAGTCAATACTATGTCCAACTTCTCGATCTTCTCTGGAAAGCTTGGTCACTGCATAAACTATTTCCTTGACTAACACTATCTTCCTTGGCAATTAACTGGTGTTTAGTCAACACTAATTTTACTCAACACATACTAGCTCTATCGACAAAAACAACACTTGACTTAAACTAGATTTCTTCACTTTTTCTTGGTTCAGCCTACCAGTTTAGTCTTCATTCTTACTTAGATAAATAATACATTGTCTTATCATTGTGCCACATAATCAAGTACTCATTGAAGTATCAAGATAACTCAACCTTTCCTTAGGTGTTGTTGTTACCAACCTTGCCTATCCCGTTAGTAACACTCAAATGGATATAGTACTTTCTTAAATAGAAATAGTCTTACCAGTTAAGGTTTGACATCAATGATAATACAAAAATTGTTTCAATTGTAGTTTCCAACAGAGATTTATGAGGAGGACATTATGGACAAGTTGATGACTACTCTTACTCTAGAATATGAAAGCAAGATCAACATCCTTGATGAGACCATGCATCTTACATCAAATTTCAATAGAGAGACCTTGATCAGCAAGATCTTAGCTTTTGAGATTTCAAGATTGAAGACAGAACCAAAGAGTGAGATAGCTTTCAAAGCAACAATTTATGGTAAGAAATATACAAACACTTCTGGTAATTTTGGATGATTATGATGAAGAGAGAACATTAGATGATTTTATTGCTATGATTGCCAAAAGAGAAAAGAAAGGAAAAGGAAAATATGAAGGTCAATTACCATTTAAGTTATTTTCATGTAATAAGATTGGTCACTTTGCATCTAAGTGTCCCACTAGAGCTAAAAAATTCAAAAAGGATTACAAGCCTAAGTATTCTAAGCAATGCTACTATGCTGGAAATGGAGTTTTAGATGAAGAATATGGTGAAGAAGAAATTGGATTCATTCCTATTGTAGACAAAATGAATAACAAGACAATTCATGTAGATAAGAAAGAGAATCAAGAACTAGCATTAATTTCAAAAGCTGACATAAGGACAGACTGGATTATAGATAGTGGTTGTTCACATCACATGACTAGTGATAAAGGAAATTTTGTTCATTTGGAAAAAAACAATGGTGGTATGGTCAGATTTGGAGACAACACTCCTAAACCTATAGTTGGTAGAGGAGCCATCACTTTGGATGGAAAGAATAGTGTTGATGATGTTCTTTATGTTGATGGTTTGAAACATAACCTTCTCAGTGTTGGATAGTTACTTGGAAAAGGCTATCAGTTGTAGTTCAAAGATGATAAATGCATCATTAACAACAAAGATGGTGTTATGATTGCATCAAGCACAAAGACAAGGGGTAATGTTTTTCAACTCAATTTAGAAGCAATTTGTTTTGTTGCTAAAGTTGATGACAGTTGGTTATGGCATAAAAGACTATGTCATATCAATTTTGATAACATAGTAAATATAAGTAATGTTAAGGTAGTAAGAGATCTACCTAGCATAGCAAATCTAGTTGATACTATATGCAAGGAATGTGTGATGGGGAATCATGTGAGAAATTCATTTAGGAGCAAGCAGAATTCAGAAGAGAACAAGTTGGATCTAATTCATACAAACCTATGTGGTCCAACTCAAACAAGATCATACTATGGTGAAAGGTATTTTATTTTGTTTGTTGATGATTATACTAGGATGATGTGGGTTGTGTTCTTAAAAGATAAGTCAGAAGCTTTTGAGAAGTTCAAAATATTCAAAGCTAAGGTTGAGAATGAATCTAGACTAAAGATAAAATGTCTAAGATTGGATAGAGGAGGAGAATTCACTTCTGACAGATTCTATGATTACTGCAAAGAACATGGCATAAAGAGATAGTTAAGTGCACCTAGAGCACCTCAGCAGAATGGAATTATAGAGAGAAGAAATAGGATCATTCTTGATATAGCGCACACCATTATGATAGAAGGAAAGGTTTCCCACACCTATTGGAGAGATGCGGTCAATACATCAGTCTATACCATCAATAGAATTCAATTAAGGCCTAGTGCTAACAAAACACCTTATGAGCTATGGTTTGGTAATGTTCCCATAGTAAAATACTTTAGAATCTTTGGAAGCAAGTGCTACATCAAGAGGGATGAAGTAGTAGGCAAGTTTGATGCAAGAAGTGATGAAGGTATTTTTCTTGGTTACTCGACTAAAAGTAAAGCCTATAGATGTTTCAATTTAAGATTGAAGAAGATCATTGAAAGTGCTCCTATAAATATTGATGAAAAGTTTATGATTCAAGAAAGATATCATGATTACTCACCCATGATTGAAGAAGAACCTAGATCCTCCACTAGTGAGACAATTATTGAAGAAATGTTTGACAGTACTGATGTGTTATTCAATGACCCTGAGACAAGTGAAGAAAATACTCCTAAGGTTGATGAATCAGCATCACCTAAAGTTCCAAAGTTTACATCAAGAAATCATTCCAAGGAAGACATCATTGGAGATCAGAGTGGCAAAGTCTTAACAAGATCACAAGCAAAGAACTTAGCTAGCAGTGAAGCGGCATGTTTACTATCTCAGATTGAACCTTTAAGTGTTTAAGATGCTTGTAATGATTTAGATTGGCATGATGCTATGAAAGAAGAACTTGATCTGATTATTAAGAATGACACTTGGGAACTGGTCCCAAGACCTAGCGATAAGAATGTGATTGGAACAAAGTGGATATTCAGAAACAAGATGAATGAAGATGGTACAGTAGTAAGAAATAAAGCAAGATTAGTATGTAAGGATTATGCGCAAAGAGAAGGCATTGATTATTCAGACACATTTTTACCTGTGAGTAGATTAGAAGCTATTAAGTTGTTTCTAGCCTATGCTACAGTTAAAAACTTCAAATTTTATCAGATGGATGTCAAGTTAGCATTCCTGAATGGAGATTTGAAAGAAGAAGTATACATTGAGCATCCTGAAGGATTCACCTTATCAAATAGACCTGATATGGTTTGCAAATTGAAGAAAGCCCTCTATGGACTTAAGCAAGCCCCTAGAGCATGGTATGAGAGACTAGATGGGTACTTAACAAAGATTGGATTCAAGAAAGGATGAGTACATTGTAATCTATTCATTAGAAAGACATTTGAAGTTTTACTACTTGTAGCTATATTTGTTGATGACATTATCTTTGGAGGTAATGACAAACTCAGTGCTGAATTTGCCAAAGAAATGGAGAATGAGTTTGAGATGAGTATGATTTGTCCTATCAAGTACTTTTTGGGACTAAATGTGCAACAGACAGAAAAAGGGATTTTCATTAATCAATCAAAGTATGTGAAAGAGATACTAAAGAAATTCAAGATGGATGATTGCAAGCCAATAGGAACCCCTATGATCACTGGATACAAACTTACAAAATAAGATGACTCACCAGTAGTAGATACAACATTGTATAAGTCTATGATTGGTAAACTCATATATCTTACTCAGACTGGACTTGATATTTCCAATATAGTTGGTATAGTTGGAAGATTTGAAATAGAGCCTAAACAAAGTCACCTCATGATAGTAAAGAAAATATTTAGATATTTGTAGGGCACTATAGATTATGGTCTATGGTATTCTAATTCAAAAAATGTTGAGCTTCATGTGTACAATGATGCAGATTGGGCAGGATGTGTTGATGACAGAAAGAGTACTTCGGGTGGAGCAATGTTTCTTGGTGATAGACTTTTCACTTGGATAAGCAAGAAACAAAATTGTATTTCTTAGTCAATAGAAGAAGTGGAGTATGTTATAGCAGCCTTGAATTGTTCTACAATTGTTTGGATCAAGCAGATGATAAAAGATTTTGGATTTCAGATTGATTATCCTATTGTTATTCACTGGGATAACACTAGAACTGTCAATATGTCAAAGAACCCTATGATACATGCTATGACAAAGCACATTGAGATCAACTATCACTTCCTAAGAGAGAAAGTGGTAGAGAAATAAGTTAAGTTGGACTATGTGAATACTAAAGAACAGTTGGCAGACATATTCACAAAGCCCTTGCCTAGGGATACTTTTGAGTATCTCAAGGGGAAGTTGGGGGTAATTCCCTTTCCTAATTCTGCTTAGAAGGAAGTAGGAATGACATCAGTCCTCAAGGACTGGTGGAAGGTTGACTACTCTACCTTAGTAGTACTGGTACTTAGAATGAGTGGTGCCCTTTGCTATTGATGTCAAAGGGGGAGTATATATAGAGTCATGAAAAACATAAGTAAAAAGAGGAGTAATATACTAAGGGGGAGCAACATTCAATTATGACAGCAGTACAGTTGAGGAAATGGAGAATATTAGAAAATATTGCAGCAATTAGAGGATTCATCTTTGGGGGAGTTTTGAAGAGGAAATGGAGAATGTTATAAAAGAAATGTTCATTTGGGTTGGTGGTAGTTTTTCATTCCACATGATGCCATCAATGCCAAAGGGGGATATTGTTGGAGATTTGCCAGCAGGCCAGTACTAACTATATGTTTGTCATTGATGACAACATATGGAAAGTAGCATGCGTGGAAGTTTTATGCAATAAGATTTTAGTATATGTAGCATGGACATGATATCAGAATGATATCATGGGTGCAGAGGTTAACTGTTAGTACAGATAGTTATATAGCAACTTGTATCACTAGTGTTCCTAATAGAGTTTCAGACAGTGTTCTGTGCATGGTTGTCGGTATAGTTTCCTTATGGGAATGCACCCTAGGATATATATTGAAGACATGTTAGTGATGTTAAATTCATGGATGCATAGTCTAGTGATGAACGCAAGTGAAGTTATGCAGTTGCTATTTCCCAGTAGCAGTTTCCTATGTTTGTTCAAAAGAGCTGATAGAGATTTTATTGGTAATTGAGTTGCACCTATCTTGAGGGTATTTTCCCTTGTAGTTAAAGCTTGGAGAAGAGTTATTGATGTTTAGTTAAGAGTTCATGAGTTAATTAAGCTTATATAGAAAGTTCCAGTTGTTTTGGTAGAGCTGACAGTGTGTAGCATGTGACTACATTTATCTTATTGGACAGGTCCTAGAATGAGTTGCATGCATAGTAGAGCTAAAATAATGTTTATTGGAGTTTGTTATGGTTTCTCTAATATGATTTCAAGGTGGTTCTAATAGGATGACTTGATTATATCATTTGGAGGAAAGATATTTATAGGCAGTCATTTGTGATTGTTTGAGTGTGGTTCATGGTTGATTAAGTAGAGTAGAGTAGAGTGTGTGATGTGTTGAGCCATCAGAAGAAGGTCTATGTGACCAAGTAAAGTACTTGTGCTATTCATTGGAACTGATCTAGATAGTAGGTTAAAGTGCAGTTCACCAAGATCTAGATATAGTGTGTATCTGTCATTCAGAAGGTTGTAGCCTTCACCCATTTGAACAATTATCTTTTGGATAGTGCATCCTCTCCCCTAACAGGGACAATTGTAAAAGAATCCTAATAGGGTCCGACCCTTGACTAGGTCTACTATACTTAATATATTGTAAAGCTACTCCTAACAGGGTAAAGGATCTTCTAACAAGGGTCATTATACACTAGTACAGAATATTAGTGGGTATCAAGTCCCACCGGGGTTTTTACCTATTTGGATTTCCCCATAACCAAAATATTGGTGTTGTGTTCATGTGTTCTTTCATTATGTTTATTCTTTATGTTTAAGTATACTTAATTGGATAAATAATTGAAACTTGTAGATAACTTATTCACCCCCCTCTCAGTCATCTCTTGGGACTATTCCTAATAGTAAAAGTATCTGTAAATAACAAGTCAATCTTGCTTGATTCAGATCTATGAAATATCAAGTAAATATCACCTTAGTGTGATGTATATGTCCTCTTGTCTTACTCAATAGCCTTTTATGTGTTTTGATAAACTGATTCTTTCCTTTTATAAACCTTCTATCATAAAACTCTTTATCTGATCTCCCAATGTCCTTAGTGTAGCTACTCCTTCATGATACATGATCATAATGAAATCTTTACAAATTTATATCAAAATGCCTTGACCTGATTAGTGTTTACATCATCTTAGTAAACCTAAGATCAACAATATAAGAAAATAACATAGATCTAACATTACATAGGAATCATCACAAAATTTAATGATTACATCCATATTAAATGTCTCGATCTTGGTAAATTATTTCCCTGATCGGTGTAAACCATTTGCAGGTGTATGTTCTATTCTTGATTTCTATTTAATTTCCTTCTTTACTCAATAATCATTGCATTCATGATTTGGTAAATTACTGGTGCTCGATTCATATGAATTCCTTGTGAGCACTAACTTAGTACTCGGTAAATTCCTGACGCTTGGTAAGTGTGGTCGGTGAAACTTGTATCTAGTTAACTTGCAATTCTACCTTGTCTTTGCTCGGTGTGTAGGCTTTGTATGCTTGATCAATTGTCTTGTTTGTCTCCTTTACTGACCTTTACTGACTGAATAACTGATTGATACTAATGACAATCCATTAATGCTCAAAATAGAGATAAAAATAGAGATGGAGGTGAATCAATAATCCTTGATTCTTTGTACCTTAAAAATTTCTCTAATTCAACTCGGTGTCAACTCAGTTAGACACACTTCAATATTAACCAATAATAATAAATTAACTTTATCAATCAGCAATAACATTCACAATAAATATTCAACACATATAACACTACTATTGAACATGAAAACCAAATTGGGAAAAACCATTGTGGGAATTGTCACCCACTAAAGAAATACTCTTTTGAAGTATGCTTGGTTAAAAGCTAATTTGATTAAAGATTACAATGCACATTGTTAAATGTTACCCTTTTAGGGGATCTTCCTTAGATCTATTAGGATCTTCACCTTGTGAGAAGTGGCCTAGTTTAAAGTATTCAAACACTATTCTAGAATGTCAACTCTTGCAAGGATTTACAATAAAACTATTAAGTCCACTCAATTAAGAGATTTTTCTGTTACAAATGTCAATAAGAAATAGCATATAAATTGATTTTTAAATTTGCAACTACCTTTTTCTTAATCAGATCCCTTGTGCGCTATTTGTCTTCACTTCATTCCTTTACTTTTTATTGGCTTCAATACTTCATCAATCTCATCTTTATGACTCAAATTTCAATCTTTTCCTTCTTCACTGCATCAGTTGATGACTTTGTTAGGGATTTTTCTTGTAGGGTCAAACTTGGCAATGATATAGGCTTGATTCTCAGTTTAAAGGATTCCAAGTTTGCAAGAACAACCTAATTGATGAGGATTGGATAAGATCCTCCTTCTGCTTCGAGCTCCACAGGACTCAGGTGGGTATTGCCTATGAATAGGTTACTATATTTCAAGTAAGCTTTTGATTAGTGGATTTGGTCTTCACTGTCATGCTATTTAGGCTTCAGATCACTTAGAAACTTGGAGAAATCCCTTTAGTCTCTAGATCTCTGAATAGCCATCTGGAGATTTGGAGACTAGTCTCCAAATCTCATAATGATTTCCTCTCTTCATGTTTCTTTATGAGATTTGGAGACTTCCTTTCATCTCTAGATCTCTGAATAATTATCTAGAGATCTGGAGACTTGAGATTTGGAGACTAAGAGAAGGTGCTCGAGAAGATAAGATTTTCAGAGAAAAGAGAAGGCTATGAGATTAGATTGCAGAATGGACAAGTGTTGGTCAAGTATAGATTTTAGAGTTTCTTCTTCTTCTTTTTATCTTCTTCTCTTCTCAGTTGTAAGGGTTCTTGGTTCCTGTTCCTTTTTGGTTCCAATTCTTGTGACTGCTCTATTGCGAGCATGTCCCTAAAGGATGAATATTGAATATCTTTCTATAGAACAAATTTCTCAGTCCTATGTCTAGTTTCAAAAATTTCAAGCTTTTTATGTATTGAGACAGGCTCATTTTCAATAAGATACAGTGCAATTTCTATCTTACATGGTTATTGTCTCTTTACTTTGTGTTCTGATCTTGTATGTTTTATTTGTAAGGCATCTGAAAACATACCAACTACAAGGTAGTTTGTTTAATTATTTGTGAGTTTCTCTCAAGGAGAGGATTAGATTTCATAAATAGTTTCAGAGAGTAGACATATGTGTTAGGATTTGATGATAACACCATAAGATTGACAGGATAGTTTGTAAGGCATCCTATCTAGATTGTAAGTAGTTTGTAAGGCATCCTACTATGTTTCTTTGAAATTTTCCTGTGGATTTATATTTAGACTCTTTTGCCCAATGGAATAGGCACTGGCTAGATGTTTTTTATATAGTCATCTTTCTGTCATCAAGCACAAAATAATCATTACCAATTTTTTTATGTTTTTAAGTTTTGTGCCTACTGTGAAGGGACTGTGTCTAAGTGGTACAGTTCACATTTGGTGATTCCTTAAAGAATGAATCAGAGGTTAACCTTCCTTGAGTTGAACTCATAAAAAGAAGAAGGATTTATGTCCTTATTTCCATTGTCAATGCTATTACATTTATAGTTTTTATTGTCAAGCTCTGTATCAGGAGATTCTTAGCTGTCTACAAAGTGATCTTTTGTTGAAGTGATCTGAAGCCTAAATAGCATGACAGTGAAGACCAAATCCGCTAATCAAAAGCTTACTTGAAATATAGTAACCTATTCATAGGCAATACCTGCTTGAGTCCTGTGGAGCTCGAAGCAGAAGGAGGATCTTATCCAATCCTCATCAATTAGGCTTTTCTTGCAAACTTGGAATCCTTTAAACTGAGAATCAAGCCTATATCATTGCCAAGTTTGACCCTACAAGAAAAATACCTAACAGACTCAACAATACTTCAAATTTCCATCCTTCTCTTCATATAATTTCATCCTTTATATAGGCTTGGTTTTGTCTCTTAATCTCTTTTATTACATTTTCCTTTGATTAATCTCAACCATTCAATCATCCTCGTAAACTAATTCAATAAATTTAGAGCTCAGTAAAATATTTTATCATCACCTCAGAAGTTGAACTTTCTTGGAACTTGTACCTTCACTTTTTGTTTCTTAGATCTATACCATAGATCACCATCTTGAATTTTCTTGATTGTAGATCTCATCAACTAACTCTTCCTCATCCTTATAATCTTCAAGCTCATCATTAAATGTCATTCTGATCCTTGTATTTAATTTATGTTCCTTGCTCGGTAGATAACTCATTTTTCTTCAACTAA
Source organism: Chamaecyparis obtusa (assembly GCA_027943335.1). Classification (NCBI taxonomy): domain Eukaryota; kingdom Viridiplantae; phylum Streptophyta; class Pinopsida; order Cupressales; family Cupressaceae; genus Chamaecyparis; species Chamaecyparis obtusa. Next base: position 2,048,600 of record BSBK01001384.1, read on the forward strand.
AATTATATTTGCTTCACTCATTAGCTAAAACCTTCTACTCATTTTCTTGAATTCCTTTCACTTTACCGAAACTTACCTTCCTTTTACTGAATGACTTTTTCCTACTAGGTAACCAAACTATTTTTCTTACCGACTTGACAAATCTTCTTTATCGACTTGATATAATAAAATGTTTAGTAGAAAAAAATTATATCAACATAGTCTGATCTGTATTAGCTGCCCAATTAAGTTCTTCAACTTCACAACATTTCACTTCCTCTTCTTCTTTAACTCACTCAACTTATATCATACTCTGAATGATATGGCCATTCAGTATAAATTAGAAATCAATTTCTTGACATCAATGACAAGATAATAACTGAACTAATCATTCTACAATCTTTTATACCTCTGATCACTTTCAGTCTTCATCATCATCACCATCAGTTATAGTAACAAAATTAACAAAAAGTTATTATCTAATTTCAGAAGTTCACAAGTATAAGAAAAAAGAACTTAGAAATCCAACTGTTTAAAACAAAATAATTTCAACATAAATTATAAGTTGCGGCCATGATAATCATGGAACCTACTATGTGTGTGAAAATTGTACTTAGTTGTGGACACAACACTTCAATAAAACATTAGAGGTTAGCAAAATCAAAAGCTGCAGATAAATGAAACTAAGCTAACCAAGCGATTTACTTCCTTCTAGTAGGTGCGAGTATCATGTTCTCAGATTGAAATCGAGATAAGTGACAATGAAACACCTAAATGAAGGATTTTAATGCAAAAAGAATGAAAAACTATATGAACGCAGATTAATCTATTTTTTTGGACTTTATATGCACTTAGGATGAAAAACATGAATGAATCTAATCTAGAATGAATCAAAATGATATGCAAATTATTCTAAGAATGATATGAATGAATGAATGCTATGATATGAAAACTATGCAAAGCTATGACCAACAATGAAAGATCTCACAAATTGCCTGTCGCAAGTCCTTAATCCTTCAATCGCAAATTTGCCAGAGTAATTGTGCAAATTTGAGGGTTATTAATTGTGAAGAGCTGAGCCTTGATTTATAAAAATCCAGTGCTTGAGGATGCATTGAGAAAAGCCATAAATCACTCTTGATAAACTCAGGTTGATTTTTTAGTTAACAAGAAATTAGAAATAGATCAACTCACAAAATCATGCAAATAATGCAAAAACAACTTTTTAACTCAAATTAGAAGTTTAGATCAATTTTTGATGAAGGGTGCTCCCCTTAATACCACAAACACATAACAGAAATAGAGAAACAACAACAATATGCAAGAACAGAAAATTGGCTTCTTATTATATCCACAAATGTGGAATTACAAACTTTCAGAATTACAATATGCAAAGCCACATGGGCATTCCCTTACAACATTCTATAGGACAAAGCCTCGAATTATTGCCCAGATCTACTACCCAGAACTATTCTGAACTACCTAAGACAATAATACAACCTTCCTTATATAGGCAATTTTCCACCGCCTGGGAAGGTTCCAGAATTTTAGCCAATAAGGCCGGCCAAACTTAGAATTATTTTATTTTACATTTCATTACATCATAGTCGGCTCAAGATAACCTTGAAACCCGAACAGAAATTTTGAAGAAAATTATTTTCTGCCATTTCAGGTGGCCCAACTTCCGAAGACCATAAGTCATCACCAATTGACTCAATCGGCTATTATAACCCCATTTTGGAAACGCCGCGAAGCGCTCTACAGGCCTTACTCATGCAAGCACCCATCACCCAAATTTTTGACCTCATCCGAGGCCTCTAAAGCCTTCAAAACTGAGTTCAAAGTTTCTGTACCCTGCTGCCAATACCAAAAATCTTCAATATCTTCCAATATACACTTGATTTGGCAATGAAACTTTACTGGGAGACTTATATGACCAAAATGAACCTCCAAGAAAGAAATCAGATCATTCTGAGCACATACGAAAATTACCAAAAATAGTAACTTTCCATAAATAGAAGCTCTGCACAAAATAGCCCTTATTGAATATAAAAATAGAAATATTTTTGGGTGATGCAAGATTGCTCTTACACCCAAGATGCTCCTGCATCAATTTTCAACTCAAAATAAATGTTGAGTTTCCAAAAGATAACAACTTGAATTGATTTTCAGATTTAAAGTTTAACCGCTCCTTCAAATGTGCATAGATAATTATGAATTAATTTTGAAATAAATGATTTATTCTCAACTTGACTAATTTTAAATTTAAGAATAACTGATGCATAGGTTAATCAATTATTAAATCAAACTTTTATTCAAAACTATATTATTAAATATTGACAACTGACATTAATTAATTAAATAAAAGTTTAATTGATTAGTCATAAGATTTTTGATTTATTGTCAAAATTAAATAATACAATTTAGGAATAAATAGAATTAAATCTAATTAAATAATTAAGTGGCAGAATTAAATCTGATTAATTAAATATTTAGAATATTCAATTTATCAAACTTTTAGGATAAATAGGATTTATCGCCAAATAATTATTAAATCAAAGATAATTAGGATAAAATAGGGAATATTCAAGGAATATTCTCTGATGTAGAATTAAGATACAATCAATTTTTGATAAACTGATGTGCAAATGTGCCTTAGGTTAAGACTTTGATGTTGATTTCGATCGATTTGTTGATGTAGGAGGTTAATGAACCTATAGCCCATTTTTGGGGTATTACATTTTTCCCCTCTTTGAATTACTGTGTGAAGCGCAATGGATCAAAGATTAGTCTGTGTTTGATGTAGATGTATGAAACTAATTTGAAAGATGAACCAATTCTGAGACATAAACCGATTGAAAGATTTGAAAATGTTAGGTCCTGATTGACCAAAGATAATGTTAACTATAACAACAATGAACCGGTGATTACAAAAAAGTGTCAAAATGCCTGATTATGAACCTTATGATTATGAAGAAGTGAGTGACTTGATTCCAGACTTGAATGTCTAGAGGAATCATAGTGGTATCACATTTGAATCCTTTAGTTATGAAGAATCAAGGATATAACAATGAGCTGATGGTTATGAAAAGTTGATATAGTTTATAAGATTAAGAGAATACCAGATTGGTATGGATCTCGATGAATCTAATATGCCCCAAGCGACAAGGTCTTTTGATGAATCAACAACTAGACATGGTTGTTGTCTTTATTACTGAGGAAATATTTGATTTACAGACTTGATTGATGTGTAATACCATGCCCCTTCAGGATGAAAATCAAAATCTGACAAGAAAAGTCAGTGTTAAATGGTTTAGAAGCATGTTAATTGATTTGAGAAGTGGTTATACACATCTGAGAATGCGTTCTGCATTGTTTGGAGGTCCTAGAGAGAAAGTTTGACTAGGTTTGACCATGAGTTGACCATGGTTGACCAAGTTGAAATTTGAATAGTTTGATGTAAGATAAACAGTTAAGTTGAATTCTAGATTTCTGTGATGATTGAAAGTTGATTATGCAAGCAGTTGGTTGTCCTGGGTCCAAAAATTTTAAATCATGATTTTGACATTATAAATGATCTCAAATTTCAATTTTGATCCCAAAAATGGGTTCACAATGTTGAAATTAGCCAAGGGTGCAATTTTCATGGAAAACGAAGCACTTTGAAAAATTAGGTCAAAACATATATAAGGGCCAAAAGGGTCATTTTCAATTCATTATTCACATTTGACTTTTGAAACCTTTGTGGAGCCCTCTAAGCGAGAAAATGGTTGAGATGAAGGTACTTGTCTCTTCCCACCATTTTGAGAGTAGCCGGAGATATCAACGACCTCCGTAGTATGGGCATTCGATAGGTGGACCTCTGTGCCTCTTCGTAAATTCCATTTTTGCATGTTTTTAGCATTTTTAGGAATTTTTTTGTACGTTAGAATTTTTCAATTTTCGCATGCATGGAAACTCCTACGACTATCCACTGGGACTCATACGACTTTTCACTTTCATTTAGAGTGTCATCCTAGAACCCCTAGAAACTCGTATGAGAGAGACCCAAGAGTTGTACGACATTTCATCGGGTCCCTCATATGTCGTACGGGAAGACATACATTTTTGTATAACCATGGTTTGTCGTCTGAGAAGCTATAGAAACTCATACAATTTTTGATGCCAGACTGTATTGCCGTATGGAAAATAGCAAGCCAAAAACACCTTTTTAGGTCAAAATATTGAATTTTCTAATTTCATAGGTTGATTCCTGAGCATTTAATGTACCTTCTAAGATAGTCAATTTTTGAATTTCTATATTTTTAGCCTATTTTTCAACCAAGTAATTGATAGGATTCCCTATTTCTATGTTGTGTAGGTCATCTATCCTGATGTCCATGTGCATATCTCACACCCAGCGGTGCAGAGGTTATGTGTTTCACTGCCTGGCCCGATGAGGGTACATCTAGCTACATGTGACTTTGAGTATCTTATCCAGTTGCCTGAGATTAGGGTGAACCATAGAATTTTGATTGCATTGATTGAGAGGTTTCACTCAAAGACCCAAAATTTCCACCTCCCTATAGGAGAGATCACAGTTACACCAGAGGATGTCTATCAGATACTTTGTATTCTATTCCATGATCCACACCCTGATTATGTGAGTTCGGGGAACTCTTGATTACATGCTTTCAGATAATTATTTGGAGATGATACACAACTTACAGGTTCTATTTCTTGGGAGACTCTAGTTCAATGCTATGGTCGAACCCATAGATTAGAGTGTATTATAGCCGGCATGATAGGAGGTATTATTATGTCTGACCATCAGTAGAACAGTCTCTTGATGGACTGGGCCCTAATGGTTGCATGTTTCATGGCCACTCCATCTGAGTTGGGTTGGGGTCAGTGTATGCTGGCTCACATGTTCTTTGAGATGCACAAGATCATGTATCAGTAGAGCAAGTCCTTTGCTTCTAGTGCTTTAGTACTTTAGATTTGGGCTTGGGAGCATATCCCAATATGTAGACCAGTATGCTAGAGTCAGCGCCAGCCATAGAAGCTGGTGATTTATATATATTAAGGATATGTCACACAAGTACACATGGCCATGTTGAGTATTGGGGATGTTTCCTTGATAATAGTACTTTTATGATTTGGCATCCATATCTACAAATAGAGGCCTGGCCTACTACTCGAGAGTAGTTTAGTCACTTTTTCCATAGTCGAGTGCTGATTGGGTGGTCCACCATAGTGCTTGAGAATTTTATCATTACCAGAGTGTGGCGGTTGTATGGCATCATTCAGGATGCACCATAGGGTCATGTTTCTTATGCACAGATAGTCAGAGAGCTTGGATTAGGAATGGGCCCTCGATTGTCTTATGCTCTTTGTACATAGGAGTATAGCGGCTATGTCAGTAGAGACTAGGACTACCATTCATATTTCATAGATGTCAAGGTTACAGATGGATACGTTGCTTGGCTTGTTGAGTATCCTATATATAGATTTTCAAATCCCACATAGTTGATACCTTCAAAGGAGGAGGCTATGGATGTGATAGGTGCTCCTATGGGTCGAGGGTAGAGATGCTGAGATGTACAAATTTTGATGCCCTAGCCTACACCTCTAAGGCCAAGAGTAGTCCTGACTCCACAAAGACCATCTGGTCATATGAGACCACCTCATCCTACTAGTGCTATAGTAGGAAGGCCTGCAGTTTTATAGAGGAGATCTACTAAAGGTGAGAATGGTACTTTAGCTAGTGTTGGTAGTGTAGGTGAGGTACTCAGTGTGGAGTAGTATGTAGGTTTTGGTCCTTATCCTTCATAGGATAATATAGATTTTGATCTTAGTGTTGAGGTGAGAAACCATAAGGCATAGAGGGTAGAGGCTTCTGATCAGCTAGCTAGAGATACAGATATGCCTATAGCAGATGCATATCCTGGTGTAGCACAAACTCCTCAGGAGATGGTTAGACACTTGAGATTATAGGTGAGGGACCTGAGATTATGGAGTGCTTGTTTTGAGGAGTGATTCATAGAGGCTAATAGATATTGATTAGAGCTCTAAGAGGATAACAAGAGATTACAAGTTGAGGTGAAACATCAAACCTCTCAAGTTGCCTACTATGTTTCTACCTATTATGTTGTTATTGCTATTGGTTAGAGAGTACTGACATAATCTTAGTATATGATAGAATTAGAGAGAGCTAGGGCACCACAAGATGAGGTAGTACCTAATGCACCACCACCACCTCCACCACATGTAGAGGATCAGGCAAACAATTGATCTATTTAGATATTCCCTTTTTATCATTTTGTTCATATATACTAATCTAACTTCTGATAGCTCACATGAGCGCATTCTTTTGTACCTTGTGCCAGTAGTGCACCCTTGACTATTTTGAGTTATATGATATATATGAGATCGATATTTTGGTTATGAATTCATTTCTACTTTTCATGTTTTGATTTATGATGATATCATGTGATGTAAATGCTATGAGTAGTGTAGAATGTATGTATGGATTTATGTAATGCAATGATTTCGTTCAAATGTATGGATGTTATGCAAATGTAATTAATTATGGAAAAATGTATGGAAATGTATGATTGTGATTATGCACATGTATGTAATGTAAATGCAATGATACACATGATATGTTTTGTAGGGATTGATGAAGACAAGTACTTAGTCTTATGTCAAAAAGGATGTTTAACCCAGGATGGTGACTGCTTGCAGTTCTGTGAGAAAACCTTCAGGTTAGATTCAGATCTTCATGTCAAGGTTAAGTTTAGGTTTTAAGAATCATTTAAGCATTTAAGTGTATTCAACAATTTTTGAGATCATGTAATCATGAAAAGTGCAAAGTGACATGTAGAATGAAATGCAAACCTAAGACCTAGGACATAGTCACTGATCATGTGTCGATTTGTTTTCATCATTGAACTTTTTGGGTAACTAGATAAATCAATACAATGCCCACTAGTTATGGAAATATAGACATATGAATATTGATTTGTATGCATAAGAATCAATACAATGCCCATTGGACAGACAACCATGGACATATGAATAATGATTTTGTTTTCAGAATGTTAGATTAGATATAAGCACCAAGGCACAAATGCCAGGATGAACTGAATTTCATGTCCATTTTGATATAGAAATTTGTATATGCATCACAACATAGATGTTGTGATGACCTAAATATGCCTTGCATTAAAAACACATCAAGCAGTGAAGAGATCAGTCTAAATCTAGTGTGAATTACCCGTAGTGACCCTTTATCGTTCACATCCTTAGGTAAGATTGCGTTTCACAGTAGGAGTAAGAACTCGCTCAAAAAGACAATTGTTTAATCAAACTTCCTTGAATTTTCTAGGTATCAATGGTCAAGGTACTCATGGCCATCGAATATGAGATGGAGGCTCTTACAGATGGACACCATTTCAATCCAGAATTTCTAAAGTTGTTAGATTTTCACATACAAGCAGAAGACAAAGAAAAGATTTTTCCCCCAGTCATCACTCTCTAAATCCGATAAAGGACATCATTGAAGAGCTCAAGGGAACAAAATATGCAAAAATTGCAATGTGAATTAGTAAGCATACAAGGAGATAAAAGTATAGATTTTTTTCAGTTTGTGTTGATATTTGATTGCGTTTTTGTAGATGCAAATTCCTTTCTGGAGAGGAGACTGGCTGACTGACTCAGATGAAGCTTCAAAGGACCTTGACTGGATATGACACATCTAAGATACATTGGAGGTCATAGGATATGACATGTGATTGCCCCCAAGTGTGAACATTGATAGGATATAGATGCTTTGAACTAATTGGTGTACAAACTGACTTTATTGAAAACAAGAATGCGAAAACAAATCGGGAGATATATACAAACTAAAGCAAGACTAAAAATTGGGAAAGACCAAGATTGTGCTGATAGATGGAGAATTTTGAACAAGTGGCACCTGTTTGTTAGGTTTTCACCATCTTGGTAGAGATTCTATTTTTGCTACCAAGGCGCTTGTTTCCAGGTTTTCACCAAGGCACTTTTTCTTTTTCTCATTTTTTTGTATTTTTCATTTTTTTAATTTTTTTGTACTTTTGATATTTTTAAATTTTTTTGATATTTTTCAATGTTTTCAATTTTTTTGTGAATCATCAAGGTTCCTATTGCTAGGTTTTCACTAGGATGTTCATTTTTTCAGGACATTTTACCATAGACTGAATGCCTTAGGCGTAGAATTTCTTCAGATGTAGAATATTGATTGGTTCTCAGAGCTGTTCTCCTTAAGTCATTGAGAGTTGATAGGCTCTAGAGCCAAAAGTAGCAATGATAACAAAGGGACCCAGCCAATTGGGTTCAAAATTCCCCTTGTGTTCTCGATGTGATTGATTTTTAAGATTTTCTCTCAAGACTAGATCGCCAACCTAAAACTATCTGTGTCTAACTTTCTTGTTGTAGCCTCTAGACATTCTCTTCTAATATACTCTAAGATGATCATATGCTACTTGTCTACACTCAACTAGTAGTTCAATTTCTTGTAACCTAGACACTCTATAGTCATCATCAATTACTAGACCACACATTCTGATTCTTAGTGATGGGATTTCAACCTCAATAGGTAGTACTGCTTCAGACCCATAAACTAAAGAAAATGGTGTAGCCCCAGTGGGCATTCTGATACTTGTTTTGTAGGCCCAGAGAGTTGGATTGATCATGAGATGCCAGTCTCTTCTTGTTTTATTAACTGTGCAATGCAAGATTTTCAATAGATTCTTGTTTGAAGCCTCTGGTTGTCCATTCCCTTGAGGATAGTAGATAGATGACCAATGTTGTGTAATATTGAATTTAGCACATAAATCATCTAACTCTCTATTCTTAAATTGTCCACCATTATCTGTGACTATTGAATGTGGAATTCCATACCGACATATTATGTAGTTCAGAATGAACATTGAAATTTGTTTGTCGGTTTCTTGAGTCAAAGGGACTGCTTCTACCCATTTTGTAAAATAGTCTGTAGCTGTAATAATATGAGTATGTCCATTAGAAGAATGAGGATGTATGGCTCCTATAAGATCAAATTCCCATTGGTGAAAAGGCCATTGTGTAGTAAAGGGAATTATATCTCTCCATGGTGCATGAATCAAGTTACCATGTACTTGACACTTTTGACAATTCTTTACAAACTTGATAGCCTCTTTTTCCATTTCAGGCCAATAGTACCTAGCCCTAATAAGTTTTTGAGCTAGTGTTAAACTATTGGAATGTGATCCACATATACCTTCGTGGACTTCCTCTAATGCACATTGAGACTCTTCCCATTCTAAAAATCTAAGGAGGTACCATCTAGACCTCATTTGTACAGATCGTTACCAATGATGACATACCAGGATGCATTGTAGATAAGGTATCATTTCTCATGGCGGTTGAAGGAATTGAAAATGATTTGGTCTTGGAGATAGGAGAAAAGGTTTTTGGATTGAGATGAATAATGACCAAAAATAGTGTAGATCATGTGGGTTTTAGGGGAATCATATGCATGATAAGATAGTGCTTCCACTAGGAACTCATAGCGTACCTCATGTTCGAGCTATTGTAATAAGGTAGATAGCATTTCCATAGCATCAGCAACATTATTCTCCATTCTAGGAATTTTCTCAAAGGTGATAGATATGAAATATTTCTTTAGATCATCTACCATTCTCTTGTATGGGATCAAATTTCCATCTTTTGTTTGATACACATCATTTACTTGGTGGATTACAAGTTGCATGTCTCCATGAATGTGTAGGTTTGTTATCCTCCACTCAATTGCTATCTTCATGCCATTAAGAAGGGCTTCATATTCAGAAATATTGTTCATTCAAGGAAACTTTATTTTGAATGCTTTAGGGATTGAGTATCCTTGAGGAGTGATGAACAATATGCCTGCTCTAGATCCATTCAGTGTATAGGAGCCGTCAAAGAATAACTTCCATGCTCTAGAAGAAAGATTCATGATAGAGGAATCTAGGAAGTCAATTTGCATTGGTGTATCATCAAACAAAGGTGTGTCAGCCAATTGATCAACAATAACCTAGCCTTTGATAGCTTTTCTTTCAACATATTCAATGTCAAATTCACTTAATAGCATTACCCATTTAGCTAACCTACCTGTGAGGGCAGCTTTGCTTAGTAGGTACTTTAGTGGGTCAATCTTAGCTACCAAATGTGTGGTATGAGCTAACATGTAATTTCTTAATTTTTGTGATGTAAAGATCATAGCTAGACAAGCTTTCTCAATCATTGAATAGTTCTTTTCATATGATACCAATGTTCTGCTTATGTAATATATGGCTCTTTCCTTGTTGTTCTCATCATGTTGTGCAAGCAATGCCCCCAATGATGTATCTATGGTGGAGACATATAAGATCAATGGATTTCCTTGAATAGGAGGATTTGATAAATATTTCTTGATATGATTAAAATTCTTTTCACATTCCTCATTCCATGCAAAATTCACACCTTTATGTAATGTCTTCATGAAAAGTTGTAATATGTCAGCTAGCTAAGATATGAAGCATCTAATAGATTGTTCTCTCCCTTGTAATGTTCTCATTTGACTAATATTCTTGGGAGGTTGCATCTCCATTATAGCTTTAACTTTAGCTTGATTTACTTCAATTCCTTTCTTTAAAACAATGTTGCCTAAGAGCTTTCCAAAAGTGACACCAAAAACACACTTCTTAGGGTTCAGTTTGAGACTAAACTTCTCCATTCAATATAGTATTTTGCTCAAATCATTTAGATGTTTAGATCTGATCATAGATTTTGCTAAAGTATCATCAATATAATCTTCCATAGCTTGATGCATCATGTCATGAAAAATAGATGTCATTGCTCTTTGATATGTAGCACCAACATTTTTCAAACCAAATGGCATGACATTCCAACATAAGGTACCCTATGCACATGTAAAAGTTATTTTCTCTTGATCTTCTAGAGCAATTTTGATTTGATTATATCCAAAAAAACCATGCATTAAATAATACATCTCAAAGCATTCAGTCATATCCACTATCATATCAATATTGGGTAGTGGAAAATCATCCTTAGGGCATGCTTTGTTTACATCTCTAAAATCTATGCATACTCTTATAGACTTGTCTGGTTTTGATATAGGTACAATATTTGAGATCCATTTAGCATAATCAATAACATAGATGAATATGGCTTTTAGTATTTTATCTAATTCAGCTTTGACCAAGAGTGCAACATGTGGATGCATCTTTCTCAATTTTTTCTTCACGGGTTTAACACCTAGAGCTATGGATAAATGGTGCATTATAAGATCAGGATCCAACCCTGGCATATCTAAATATTTCCATGCAAAGTTGATCTTCTTTTCTATCAAGAATGTAGAATTTCTTTTCTTTTCTTCTTCTGATAAGGATTGTGCTACATGGATCAACTATGGTTCTTCTGTTGTTCCCAAGTTGATAGATTGAGTGGCCTCAATTAGAACTAGAGATCTATCCTATAAATGACTTGGAAGGACATCAGATATCTCATCCTTACATGCCTCAAAGAGGTTTTCACCTTTAGATATGTCTTTTATTTTTACTTTTGTAGGTTCTGAGACTCCCACAAAGTGGTTTTCACCCTCAACTCATTTTCTTTTTATTTTTATTACTATTCTTTTGACTAAGATACTTTATGTCTAACTCCTTCATGCTAATGCTCGGTTCACTGATGGAAGTCATCATAGGCTCAACTACATTGAGGTAGCAAGAAAGGGCATAGTCATTTGGAAAGGTATAGATACATTGGCTTAGATTCATGGAGGTTTGGTCAAGAAGTTCAGGATGTTGGATAGTCAAAGTGGTGAAAGATTGGGAAATAGTGTTTACAGATGTGGATCTATCATCATTGGTCCTAACCTGAATCTCGAGTTAGAAGGTGATATTACAACTCAAAATTTTCAATCCGTGAATAGGCTTAATGTCATTGTGGTAGTCCACTTCAGCCATCAGTGTATCAAACTTGTTAAGTTCATTATTTTTCTCTAGACTTACATTGGGTTTAGGTACATATTGGTGAACAACATCAATATTTTTTTCTATGATAAGCTCATCTTCTTTTGGAATGCCTCCCCATTCATAGTCATTTGATTCCTCATCTATGCCTCTAGGAAATCTGAGAATGTGTGTAAAGTCAGGATGAATACCCCAAGAAGGGTTACCCTCAAATTCTTATTTTAATTCATACTCATGGGAATCTATTTTAGAATATCTACCACCTTCTTCTTTATCAGTTTGATTGCCTTCAAGATTAGCTAGTTCTTGTGGTGCAACTATCTCTTGTTCTATAGTAGGTTCTTGTGTTTCTACTACATTGATTCTTTTTACTAGATCATCTTCAACTTTAAGGAGGTCTTTTATTTCTTTAGGAAAATTCTCATAATGAATGAGCTCATCAGTGGTGTCTGAATCATCAGTGTCAAATTGTTTTGGTATTTCTTCCTTGGGTTCAATCTATTCTAAGACATGTGGCGAGTTCTTGCTAAGATAGAAAGGATTCTTCTTATATCCTAGACCTATTGTATTCTTGGTTTTTTGGCCACGATGATCAAGAGGTTATAGAAGACCCTTACCTTGTAGTCCTAGAGGTCCTTTTCTAGTATATCCCATTTTTGTGATTAATTTATCCCCTGGTCCATATGACTTCTAAGGAATTTTGCTTGAAGTGGACTCACATATCTAGACTGATTGGGATTGAGACTCATCCTTGTATAACCATGCAAGCACATCTTCTTCCTCCCCAAACTCTTGTTTAGATACTTGTTCTGTGACAAAACTTCCATTGAATATGACCAGAGATTCTTTAGCTATGTGTTTCACTTTGTCAGATGGTTGTCCATAAGATTTAGGGGAAAAAGGGAGAGATGTGAGAGATAAAACATGTTCTATTGTGTGTTCTCCCATACCATTGTCTTTAATTTTGACTTCTTTAGCAATGTCTTCCATCTTGGATGTTGAAGAAATGTCTATCTACTTAGTGGAAGATTCTCTATTATTAGGAACATGTTTATCAACAATTTATTTCAATGCATTGCAAGTTGTGTATAGGTTCACTGGAATTGTCACCTCTACTCCTTCATAAGAAAATTTTACACATTGATGGTATGTGGAAGGAATAGCTCTCATTTCATGTATCCAAGGTCTCTGTAGAAGGATGTTGTAAGCCAAAGGTAGATCAAGAACTTGACATATGGTGTCTCTGATAATGGGTCTTGTTCTGATAGGTAAGACAATAGTTCCTTTGGAAGATCTTTCTTGCTCATCATATGCTTTGATAGTTATCTTCTTAGGATCAATGGAAGCTTTAGAGAATCCCAATTATGTGATCAAGATATAAGACAAAATGTTGAGACTAGCACCTCCATCTATCAACATGCATTTGACACGATGGTTTTGGATCAAGACTTCAATGTGCAAGGGCTGGTTACGCGGATGACTCAAGGAATTATCATCTTCCTTTGAAAAGGAGATATACTATGGAGACGTCAGATGACCAACCATAGTTTGGAATCTATCTAAATCAAGGTTGTAAGGAACATTGGATCTGAGCAAAGCTTTGTCTAGAATGGCTATATGAGCTAGAGATATCCAAAGCAACTCAGACATGGAGATTTTTGCATTTGTATGTTGGAGTTGTTGGACAATATTGTATGATGTTGGCCTCGTGTCTTTAGGATTTTACTTAGAGGCAGCCTTCTATTTAGAAATAGATGAAATATTGTAAGGCATCTTAAGGACATTTGATGAATCTGTGATTTGTCCTTGTAGATGCCCCTGAGCTTGTGATCAAGTAACTACATTTGCTGATTGATTTTCTCTATCTTTTCTTACAATTATGATGACACTGCAACACTCAGATAGGCATGGTTCAACCATATTGATGACAACATTTTTGTTAGAGTAAGTATAATTTACTTTAGCACCCACATTAGGCTGGGAAGATGAATCTCCTTGACCATGTTTTAGAAATGGCTTCGTGAATGTTGTATGATCATTATTGCTTTTATGATTGCCAATTACAATTTCTCCGTTATCAATTTTGTCTTGTATGATGTGTTTCAAGCATATACAGTTATTAGTCTTATGACCTTTATTATGATGGAAGTCATAGAAATTATTCTCTCTCCACCATTTCGGTTTAGGTTCAGGATCAAAGACCTTTATCTCAGGAAAGGTGATGATGTTGTTAGACAATAGAGTTTTCATGGAAGATTCCAAGGACTCTCCAAGAGGAGTAAACTTACATTTAGGATCTGTATCCCAAGGTTTATAGTTGGATGGCTTCTTGTTAGATTATGTTGCTTTAGCTTCGGAAGATTTGATGGATTGGGTGCCAATAGTGAGATTGAAAGTGGGTGCCTTAGATGGGGCATAGATGGTATCAACAACGCCATCTATGACAATGCCCTTATTCTTGTTCCTATTTTTGCCTGTCTTTAGAATTAGATCTAGATTCATACTTGTCCTTTTGAAGTGATATGTCTCCTTTTTGTACAAGTACTTTCTCAATTTTGATTGCATTTTCTACCATTTTATCAAAGGATGTATAATTTTGCATTTGCAAATGGTAGTTCAGTTCTAGAACAAGATTGTTGATGAAAATTTCCAGCTTCTCAGTTTCTGGAATAGGTCTAGCATATAGAGAAAACTTTTTCCTCCATCTTTTGAGAAAAGTCAGGAATGGTTCTCCTGAGTTCTATTTCAAATTGTAGATATCGATCATGGTGACCAAATGTTGGATGTTGTAGGAGTATTATAGATAGAAAAATTTGATTAACACGTCAAAAGTTTTGATTGTAGGAGGAATTTTTGAAAACCAATGAATAGCTAACCCTCCCAAAGATCGAGGGAAAAGATGCATTAGGTAGGTTGGTCCATGTATGAACTCCATGGATTGAGTATAGAATTCTCTGACATGATCTTGAGGATCAGAGTTCCCATCATGCTTATTATATTTAGGTATTTCCACTCACTTAGGGAATGGCGGCATGTACAAGTCTTTATCGAATGAAAAAGGGCATAGAGCTTCCATGGAGAACTCCTTAGGTTCCTTCTCTTTTTTGAGTTTGTTAAGTTTGACTTGCATATCATGCATCTATTTCATCATAGTGGTGATTGGAGTTTCTTCCTCATGCATAATGATATCTTCAACATTAAAGTTGGGAGGAAGTTTAGCACCTTGACGAGCTAACTCTGGGAAGTATGTTTCTCTGTCTTCCTTCAAGAAATGCCTCATCATTTTATTGAAGTCATCATCATTTTGATATCAAGAAATTTCAAAAGGTGTGGATTATTGATTTGCATCATGTTGGGATTGATGTCCTTGGGAACCTTGGTTCGTTCCTCCTTGACAAATAGTGTTGTTGAGAGACCTACCAGGGATTGATTGATGACTTGCATGGGTTGATGCAGGAGGGGTGACGTAACCACCTATTGAGTAAATATTTCCAAGAGCATCTTCTGCAAATTTAGTTGTGTCAAATGATTGATGAATGGTCTAAGAAATCACAGAAGATGCCCCTAAAGAGATTTCAAGTTGTTCTGTTTGTTTTCATGATAAAGCTATGGTTTCTACCATTAACCTTGGGTGAAACAAAAGAGCAAGATGAAGACAATTGAAGAATGACTTGATTCAAGAAGATCAAATGATGTAACCTTATCAAGATTGGATTGATTTGAAGATAGATTGGACGTAAATGAAGGATACTGTGCCCTAGTAGTATGAGTAGATGCCCAAAAGATGGCGGACACGAGCTCGCAACACTTAGCTATTTTTAGAAAAAGACTAAATTGAAGATGATTTTGACACAAGATGAAAAAGACACAAATCGATAAATCAGAAGGCTAAATCAGACTCGAGAGACCACTTTAGGAAAATGATCAAATTCTTTCTAGTTTTTGCTCTATTCCTAACACAAGGATTTGTTTGATAGAATCTAGAAATAGGCTGTAAAAACTAGATTCCTGACAAATTTGACAAGTTTCTGACAATTTTTTGAAAATTTTGATACGAGTTTCTTCAGGCTCATACAAGTGACAAAACTTGTACAACAATTGACACCAGGGTTTAATTTTATTGAATTTTTCTGACAAAGCTCATACAACAATGTATAGTCTCCCGTATGACAATCTGAGGGTTTTGAAATGAATTTTTGAAAAACTCGTATGACTTTCTAATCCCGTGGGATGACTTTTGACTCTAGAAAGGAATTTTGCTTTAGATTTTGCAATTTTTAGGTTTTTAGTTTTAGATTTTTGGCAAAGTTTTATGTCCGGGTTTGAAGATCTGTATAAAAGTTCATCTCAAGTAACCAAGTAGATATCAAGTATGCAAAATAGAAAGCAAGGGAAGCAAGCAATCGTCTAAAAACAATGAACAAGGGAAAAAGAAACCTTGCACATGCAATAGTGACTTATTGCGCTAATCCCTAGGAATGCAACTTATGTATGTTCTCAAAAGTTTTTCAATAATGCACATAGTCCTAGAAAATGAAAAACTTTGGCCTTAGTAAGGTTTGTAGTAATGGTCTAACTCTGCAACTTTTATGATCTCAAGAGGGCAAACTCCAATCCAGGCACACTGGGGTTTTGACACAGTTTGAGAATTTAATCAATCAGGAGCTGCTAGGGAGATCTGACAGCCCAACAAGAGACCACACATGTGAAGATTTCCTCCACATGGACATTTATATAGCGGCTGTTGCTACCATGGTGAAAATGGCTATTACCGCTTGAGATTCCATCCACGTGGTTGACCTAATTAAGGGAATGTCCACTACGGTTAACCCTCTCTAAAGGTGACTCACAAAAGATACCACAAGGTGACTAGATCAGATTCAAGGATCTAGGTTTCTGGTACTATCCAAAAAGGAAGTAGAGAATAATCCCCTAGCCTCTTCACTTAACCAAAACAAAGTAGACAGATTAATCTGACACACTTAGACTGAAATTATATCACCAAGACCTGTGATGCCAACAACTTATGCTCTATCAATCTCTCTGAAGAGAGACTATATCAATCAAAAGTTGAAGACTCAAAAACCAAGTAGAACGCAAGACAATGCCATTATCCTCCCTACCTACAAGGGGATCCTTTGTCAAGAAGAGATTCACATGCATGAACAAGCAAAAGAAGCCCACTCTCTTAAGATCATCCAAAAAAAGTGTTCATAGGGCCTATTTACTATGTGTAACAAATATGAAGAAAGCAAATCTATGTTCATTTTATAGCCCAAAAACTAAAGTCTATGATATGAAAGCAAGAAAAGTCACGCAAGCTCGACACAAGAGAGTTCATTTTAAATGTCCAAATCAAAGCGTTATCAGTTGTAGGAGAATACTCGAATTCCTCACAACACGCTTAGTAGATTTTACCTATTTTAGCAATTTAGTTGTGCCTTCCCAATCAAAATTAGCAAAGACCAATCAGAAACAACAGAGTTCAATTGTTAGGGTTAGCTGTTATTCCAAATCTGAAAATCAAATCTGACAAACTGCCTAAAAATCTAAAATGACAATTGAATCCTAGTATCAAAACTCATACAACAATGGGTTACCTCTCATATGATAATCAAAACCTCATATGACAGTAGGTCACCTCTAGCATGACTTTATGAAAACTCATACAACAGTGGGTATCCTCTCATATGACAAAGAAGCCTCCAAATGATAATCTATAGTTATTGGTATGAGCCTCAAAAATGTCAAATGTTGTATGACACTTAGAGGGTCCTAGCACGAGTTTCTGACAAAACTCATACGAAAATTGTATAGACAGAGAATAAAATCATAGAATTGATCAGAAAATGATAGAAAATAGATAGAAATTGATAGAAAATAAATGGAAACCCATTTCAGCACCCTACGGTGGGTGCCAAAAATGTGTGTGAAAATTGTACCTAGTTGTGGACACAACACTTTAGTAAAACATTAGAGGTTAACAAAATTGAAATCTGCACATAAATGAAACTAAGCTAACCAGGTGATTTACTGCCTTCTAGTAGGTGCGAGTATAATGTTCTCATATTGAAATCAAGATCAGTGACAATGCAACACCTAAACGAAGGATTTGAATACAAAAAGAATGAAAAACTATATGAATGTAGATTAATCTATTTTTTTGGATTTTATATGCAATTAGGATGAAAAAATTGAATGAATCTAATCTAGAATGAATCAAAATGATATATAGATTATTCTAAGAATGATATCAATGAATGAATGCTATGATATGAAAACTATGCAAAGCTATGACCAATAATGAAAGCTTTCACAAATCGCCTATCACAAGTGCTTAATCCTTCAATCACAAATTTGCCAAAGTAATTGTGCAAATTTGAGGGTTGTTAAATGTGAAGAGTTGAGCCTTGTTTTTATAGAAATCTAGGACTTGAGGATGCATAAGGAAAAAGCCATAAATCACTCTTGATAGACTCAGGTTGATTTTTGAGTTAACAAGAAATTAGAAACAGATCAAGTCAAAAAATCATGCAAATCATGTAAAAATAGCTTTTTAACTCAAATCAGAAGTTTAGATCAATTTTCAACCCAAAATAAATGTTGAGTTTCCAAAAGATAACAACTTGAATTGATTTTCTGAGTTAAAATTTAACTACTCCTTCAAATGTGCATAGATAATTATGAATTAATTTAAAAAATAAAATGATTTATTCTCAACTTTAATATTTTTAAATTTAAGAATAACAGATGCAAAGGTTAATTAATTATTAAATCAAACTTTTATTCAAAACTATATTATTAAATAAAAATTTAATCAATTAGTCATAAGATTTTTGATTTATTGTCAAAATTAAATAATATAATTTAGGAATAAATAGAATTAAATCTAATTAAATAATTAAGTGGCAGAATTAAATCTGATTAATTAAATATTCAAAATATTCAATTTATCAAACTTTTAGGATAAATAAGATTTATTGCCAAATAATTATTAAATCAAAGATAATAAGGATAAAATAGGGAATATTCAAGCAATATTCTGTAACGCAAAATTATATTAAAATCAATTTTTGATAAACTGATGTGCAAATGTGCCTTAGGTTAAGACTTTGATGTTGATTTCAACTGATTTGTTGATGTAGGAGGTTAATGAACCTATAGCCCATTTTTGGGGTATTACACCTACAACCAAGATCTTGAAGTAGCATTTGACATAAAACTACACTATTAGAGAGTATGCTAACTCTTAACCCTCAAAAGAGAAAATTTCACAAGTGCAGTCAATGGACAAAATTAAGAGTGATATAATGTTGAGAGGAAAGTGAAGATCAAAGAGTAGGAATGAATGGAATTAAATTCAGATTTAAAAGATATTACACAACTATATATACCAAGTCATAATTCAGAAATCTCTACCCCTCCCAAAAAAACATGTATGGAATCATTTCATGGTTGAATAGATAAAAATGCATCTATTAAAGGCTGAAGAGACAAAATGCATAATCAAGAGGTAAAAAGGTAAGAGAAAGACTCAACAAAGAGATTGCAAGGCTGTCCCAAAGTTGGTGCTAGTGTTGGGGAAAGAAAACCTTCCAAAAAAAATAAAAAATCAATAATATCATATGTGCTTCCCTAACCCAATATGCTTATTGGCCAAAGTCATTCAAGCATGATGCCAAATTGGGTGAAAAGATAAAATGCTAAAGAAAACTAGCATTAATACAGAAAAAGGGAAGTGATAATCGATCTTAACCTATATAAATTTTACTCAAGCACTATCTAAAGCCAGGATAAAAAGGAATTAGTGTCTTCAAAGTATAATATTGGCCAAGTAAAATAAAACCAAGGGTACTTAAAAATAGTTGTTGCTAGGAAAATAAAAAGATAGATTTAACAAAAAAATGAAAGGTTGCTTGTAGAGCATGGAAATATTAGACGATAAAACACATTAAATAAATTGAGGAAACTCAAGAAATGGAACACATTAGGAGTGCAATACTTCCTCCTCTTAGACTCACTGAGATTTTTTCTATGATATGCTCTTATCAGATAAGAAGAGTAAAAAATTAGAGTGAAATAATAGCAGTTTTGTCCATTAGGAAAAACGTATTCAAAATAAGCCCAAAATATCTCAACTATGCTTCTTTTCAATTAAGTGAACAATGGAAGCATCAAAATGAAAACTCAAGGATAAAGAACAAAAAAATTGAATACTCTTTAAGCTGGGCACAATGTGGGGCTCTTTAATTTTCTTTCACTTCACATTTTTTTAACACCCATTTAAGTCACCTTTGTTGCTATGATATTTTAACTTCTTCAAGATCATTTGCCTAGTTCATACACTTCTTTAATAACTTCACATTGCAATAAGGAAAAAAAACCCAATAAAAAATACAATTCAACATATAATGAGAATGTGTATCACAACACTTTATGTTTCAAATTGCACTTTTCAGGAACCCAAACGTCAATCTAGATTAAAAATATGATGAAATGAAATCAAAAATAAATTACGCTCTACAAAATTATTACATACCAACAGAAGCTTGGTCAGAGCATAAATTTAAATTTCAGTCATCCTTCGGTAATAGACTTATGATCCGCTCAATAGTTTCCTTTTACTACACATCAAGAAAAATGGTACTATAAATAGGCAATCTTGAACCTTGGCATTGTGAAAATATAGGAGAAAAATAGGTCATGCCAAAGCCAGTGTTGAAAGAATAGTAACATTTTTTATTTAAATAGAAATCCTAGGGTTCTATTGCGTGCCAAGTTACTGTGGAAAAAAAAGCTATGAAATATCATTGTTTTTGTTTATGAAAACCCTACATAGAATAATAGTTAACATTAGTAGCAGCCATGAATAAATAATAGAAACAAACAAATGAAATACTGCAAAATTTCAAAATACCTATTTAGACTCCAAGTGAAGAAAATGGTTCACAATGATGCTCTTCTATGATGGGATGTTTTGCACTCAAAATTTGATGCAAGAAGAAGATGTGGATTCAACGCTTTGTCAATTTTTAAGGGCTACAAGCAACCTTGGTTCTAGAAGCATGAGAAGCAGAAACACCAAATGAATGCAGAGAACAAGAATGAAGAGGACCATTGTTGCATGACATCTATTAAATTTAATGGCTCATCGATATTTTCACTTAATGCATTTAATTAAATTAATTGACATATTGGGGAATAATCCATGGATTTTTTAATTCATGTGGCTTACATCTGTGATTTGTATTGTCAGCCTAAAATTTTATTAATTTTTTCAAATGAAATTTATTTTTCTCATTGCCTTTTTCCCTCACAGCCAATAAAATTCTCAATAAATAATATTATTTAAATTCTTAAAATGTGTTAAAATTATCAAACTTTGGAAAATAGAAATAGGCTAAAAAAATATGTAAACTTGATTGGACTTTTAATTTTTTTTTGGCATGTAGTGAATGCAATAGTTACCTACCATAGGCAGGAACTAATAATAATATATTTAGGTAAATTTACTACGAGAAGTCTCAAAATTTGAATATAGATGGAAGAAAAAAATAAGAATCACTTTTATTTGAAATTTCTTTTTCATTATATTTTGTAAATGGCATATCTTAATATAAAGGTTCTTGAATAGTATCAAATGAAGGCCCTAAACGTGGGAATTTCACCTTATGTCTTATATTTTTCTAAAAAAACATTTTCAACCTTAGGTTGGACTAGCAAATGGAATGAATGTGGAAAGGCAATTTTTAAGATCATAGAACTCGAAATAATTTTAAATCCAACAAGTATAATTTTGAATATATATATATATAGTTTGATTATAACATTTATGTTCTATTTTCTAATGAACATATAGTTTTTAGCAATTAATAGGTTCTAAAAAATAGATAAATAGATAAACATTTGAAAATATCCATACATTATGTATTAATATTATTATTTTTCACAAAGGTTAATTTGGATGCACACTAAAAGTAGTGTGCATTATAGAACTCACCTATGTCTAAATTATTGTTAATCTGACTTCAAAAAGTTCTAAAAAAGTTATGCAGCAAACAATTATGAAAAAATATATATGCACTAGATATTGGTACTATAAATCTATATTTAAAAAATTATAATATTATCCTTTCTAGAAATAAAATTATGATTTAACAAGTAACGCCGCTTTCTAAAAAATATTAACTATAAAAAGTAAGTTATTAAAAGTTATGTATAAAAATCTTAAACTATTTCTTAATTTTTTTAATGAATAGTAATCATTTTTTATTAAAGTACACTATTCACAAAAAAGGTAGGCGGTATAGGATCACCCCTTAGGAATCAAATGAGAAAAGCTTAGATGGTAAAAAAAACATTGGGGCTGCACTCAGAACTAGATACACAGACATAGCCCAAAGAGAAGATAACATAAGTAGAAGCTGCTAGATGGCCAAAGTAGATATTTATTAATTTTTTTAATATACATTCATAATTACTATTGAAATATCAAAAATATCTCATTTACATCATCTTCAAAAATTAAATGGTTTAGTTCCTACATGTGTGAAAAAAAATAAAACTTTGTTCAAAATATTATTTTCAATATTTTTATTTGACCAAAATATGGAACACACTATTGTAGGATCAACCATTTGTATGATTCATATTAAATATCATTTTTAATGGAGGGCTCAATTTCATCATTGTTTTCTCATTTGTCTCACTTTATTTCATCTTCATCCTTCACTTGGGCCTATAGACCAACTTGGGCACCACTTTGCCTTGATTCTATATGTAGGGGAAAAAATGCTACTTTCATGATTTATTGCATTTACACACCGATTTAATTTTTAGTGGTGTTTTGATTTTTTTTCACTACTAAAGTCAAGTTGTGAAAAAAAACAAAGTTGGTACTCAATGGAACTTTTTCCACTTTGACACTAAAAAGTGGAATTTGTGGATGCTTTTTTCCATCAACACTAAGTTGTAAAAAAGGAGAAAGTTAATTCTATGAATGATAATTTTTGAATGATTGACTTACAAAAATTTAATAATAATTTAAATTATCATTGGCTTTTATCTTTCTAAATTCCTTTTTAACGAACAAATCTTTAAATTGTTTTGATAAGCTTACACATTTTCTATTTATTGCTCTACACCCAAAAAAAAAAAATTGAAATATAAAGTTTTAATTTTTATACTTATATCTTCAATCTAGTACACAAAAAAAGTAAAAAGGTATTTTTTTCTCCTAAAATAGAAAGTTTTACCTTTGATATAAACAAAATCATTCAAAATATAACAAATTTATACCTAGAAGACAATTCCTTATGTATGATTCTCTCTTAATGGATTGGAGAAGAATTGTCTTAGCCTTAATCATTCTTATATTTACCTTACAGTTACCACCATACTATTTATTTTAACTTTACTCTCCTTTTATTTTCTTGTGTTGGTGTTTACTTTAGGATTTAAAAGTTTGTAATATTCATGATTGTAAGAATTTGCCTAAGGCAAAGAGTAGAAACCAAGATCTAGAAGCTCAAGAGATAGCACAAGAGAGACAAAATATGATATGATCAAATGATCAAATAATGATAATAGATTGAATGATTGATTATACAATGTAGGAATGCCTCAATATATAGGCAATGCATGATATCTAGAAGATATGCAAGTGATCAGATCACAACTAGACATGGTGGAATCACATGTCCACCAAAGGTGGATCATCCTCCATTGTACATGAAAGTATGTGCAACATGTGCAACAATGAGAGGATGATAATGTGATAAGATCACTAAAGGTGGATCTCACACACAAAGAGGTATGAGAAGACAACTATGACCACCTAAAGTGGAGATTCTCCTAACCATGTGCTAAAAAGAAATGCAAACTCCTAGGTGTCTCAAAGACAACTAATATGCAAATGCATTATCCTAAGTAAACTTAAGTAAAGTTTAATTAGTAAATACTTAATTACACCAACATGCCCCCTTAAGTGCAACTTAGGGGAATGCACTTAAGCTCACAATGCAAGATGGGTCCCGGCTACTAGGCCATGTTAGGTACCCATGTACAAAATGCAAGAACAATGCAATCTCTCATAAAGTGGAGAAAGAGGGAAAACCTCATGGAAAAAACCCTCCCCCAAAAAGAGAGATGAAGACAATAATAGAATCCCCCCAAAGGAAGGAAACAAGGAGACATGATATCCCCCCCATAATGAGTAATCTCCTCCAAGGATGGTAAGTGCTTGAAGACAAAACATAGTCCAATGCCTACAAACAACATTTCTCCTCTTAGGAAGAAGATACACCAAGTATAGATGTAAGAAGGCTTCCCATTGTGGATAGGAAGTAGGAAGGGGAATCCAAATGAAGTATGATGTCTCTGAAGTATGCCCAAGTGTCTCCATGTCCTTGGTTGATGAAGATGCCACGAACCAATCAGGAGAAATCCTAGTAGAAGAAGGTGACATACAAGGAACCAATGATAACTAATCCACATAAGAATTTGGATCAAACTCCAAAGACAAAGATGCCTCCTCAAATGAAGTAGGAAGAGAAGCAAGAAAGCCCCCCCTCAATGTAGAATGTACACCCATGATAGATGCACCTGGATCATTGTAGAAACTGCACCAAGAAAATTGAATAATGTTCCTCCCCTTAGGAAGAGCCAAGTCCATAGGTGTATCAATGAATCCTCCCCAATCTATAGGAAGAATCCTCAAAATGTATGATGTCTCAGGAATATGAATAGGAGTCTCCAACACATGAGTATGATCAACCTTAACCATGCAATGTGACATCTCAAGTGAAGTTTGAGACTTGTGAAAACCAATCTCCAAAGACTCAAATGTCTTCTATGAAGTTAAAGAGACCTCCAAATTTTGTATCAAAGGATCCACAATCATGTCAATCTCGAAAGAAGGATCAAGTGGAGAATGAAGCTAAGGGTCAACATGCTCCCTCACAACACTTGAAGAAGGATCATCCTCAACAAAGAGAAGATGAATGTCATCAATGAAGTCTCCCAAATCTGAAATGTAGGACTCCACAAAAAAACCTGTAATGTCTGTCAAGTAGTCATCCCATGGAGTAAAGTTTGGAAGACAAGGAATATCTTGCTGCACTGAATCACAAGAGTGAGTGGCTATAGGAAGACATGCATCATCAAGAGATGTGATATCATAAGGAAGAGAAGGAGTTGCAACTAGAGGTTCTAGATGTTTTGGAAGTGGAGGAATATGTGGATCTCCATACAATTTCCAAATAATAGACCAAAGATTATTCATTGTTTCATCTTCATAGTCATCAAGGGACTCCATAACATCCATATCCATATTCAAATAGATAATCTTCATAACTTCTAAGTAAGAGTCAAGATTGAAAGAAGGACTTTTAGGTCTATACTCATACAAATAGGACAATAGGTTATGCTCACTAAGATGAGAAAGAACCAATTCACTCCATTGCTTATAGTTCCTTCTTGTCAACTTAATTAAACCATCCATGATGTACTTCTCACATGAAACAATGAGACCAAAAAATTAATGTACCCCCCAAAATGCAATGAGCCAAAGAACCCCCCCAAAATAGATGATTTTGACACTTTATATATAGTGCATGTACAATTGCCACTTGCCAAAATGAATCAAAGTGGACTTCTGATTTTGATGATTACAATAGAAAATATGAAGCTATAGTAGGCTCAAAAAAATAAGACACAAGATCTCTCAAGGATCTAACAAATTACAAGTGCCAAAAATAGGCCAAAATAGACCAAATTCTGAAAGTACTATGTCTACTCAAAATTTTTCCAAACTGATACCAGATCTAGAAAGTAGACAAAAAATCATGAACTTTAAAAAAAAAATAGCACTTGAAAATGTGTCCATATGAGCCCAAACAAAGCCTCTAAAGTTGTAAAAATTAGGATTTGCAATTTTTAGAAAATTTCAAAAATAGAGATCAGAAATTGCCTACACCATTGTGTAGATCATGGAATTCTACCCCCCAAAAAAAAAAATTACTCTGAAAAAGGAGTCCAAATGACTGAGATATCGCTGTTTGAAAATCGCCTCTGAAATTATTTTTTCTGAATCGCTGCTACTGAACCTTGAAAATTCAAATGGCTCTAGATTTTGCTTCAGATATTTGATTTGGATGAAACAAAACTCAATTTAGGGGTTTTTGGACCTCCTCAATGTGATGTCAACCTTTGATTTGCACCAGCAAGCTCCAATTTTGACCTATAAGAAAATTCTCTTAAAATAGGCTATATAATGAAACTCCTTTGGCTTTGATACTATGTAAGAATTTGCCTAAGGCAAAGAGTACAAACCAAGATCTAGAAGCTCAAAAGATAGCACAAGAGAGACAAAATATGATATGATCAAATGATCAAATAATGATAATAGATTGAATGATTGATTATACAATGTAGGAATGCCTCAATATATAGGCAATGCATGATATCTAGAAGATATGCAAGTGATAAGATCACAACTAGACATGGTGGAATCACATGTCCACCAACGGTGGATCATCCTCCATTGTACATGAAAGTATGTGCAACATGTGCAACAATGAGAGGATGATAATGTGATAAGATCACTAAAGGTGGATCTCACAGACAAAGAGGTATGAGAAGACAACTATGACCACCTAAAGTGGAGATTCTCCTAATCATGTGCTAAAAAGAAATGCAAACTCCTAGGTGTCTCAAAGACAACTAATATGCAAATGCATTAGCCTAAGTAAACTTAAGTAAAGTTTAATTAGTAAATACTTAATTACACCAACAATGATGAATATCCTACATACATATCAAAACCTAAGGACTTGTTCATTTATAGGAAAGTTAGAAAAAATAACTTAACATTTGACTATTCATATTATTGATCTTAAATTTTTTTCGGTATTAGTTTTGGGTACCAAGATAGTCAACAACTTACTAGATGGATGAAATTGTGCCTTGTGTTTTCTAATCTTGAGATGGTTTTGTGATTTTTTTTTACTTTTTATACTTAAGATTTTTATTTTGTATACTTCTTGTTGTCTTATGTCGTAATTTATGTGTGTTAGATTTGATTTGTAAATTTATGTCTTTGTTTCTATTATACATATTCATCTATTATAGTTGATTAGTATGTTGGTTTATTTTTTTTAGGGAATGTGTTAAAGTTCTAGGAAGACGTGTAGTTATAGACCATGTAATTATTCTTTGAATGAATGCTTAATCAGAGACATGTGGCATTAAGAATGAGTCCTATCATAGTATGTGATATGATTAGTAATCACCCAAATATGTTTCATTTGTTCTTAATTCAATATCTTATTTGTAGTCAAATATTTATTTATTACATGAGCTTTCTATGTTGTGTGTACCGCCACTCCAACTCTATCTTTGTAAGAATGTAGTGTTTCCCTAGACCCTAGCTCGAATGTAAGAAGAGGTAAGAATAATTTTTATACAAATGTATTAGTGTTAATGTATTCATATTTTATGATTGGAGAATGGATGTTTTTGATAAAAGAAGCAACAAAAAAGAGTTTTTGGCCCATGGAACAAATAGAACACTAGAAGCACATTAAAAAAACATTAATAGCATCTAGAGAGCTAACAGAACTAGGAACACAAACCATTTTATACCTTTGTCAAAAACATATATCTAGAAGTAGCTAAACCACCACCCCCAAATATCACACCAACCAAACACTAAACTATAGCTACTAATATAAAAATTATTAAGATTAACTAGATTATGCCACGTAGGGAAACACCAAAAGAATCTAGAAAGAGTATCGAAACTATTGATAGGGCCAAAGCCCCCAGGGCAAGGAATAGAGAAAAAAACCAAAATGTAACTACCCATGACTAGAATTATTTATTTCCCCTAAGCCTCTTAGACAGAAGGATGTTGGCCCATTCTTCATTAAGGAATAGGAATAGGTCCATGTTGTCCTTGTCCTCCGTCAACTTCTGACCAGAGGCTTTCTCCTAGAAAATACATAGGGTAACAAAAGAAGCATGCATAACATTTAGCACAAAATTTCTAACATCCTACAGCCTATTATTCAATCCAACCATGTCATCCTTCAAATGTTTAACAACACATTCCAAATCCACAATCCGGTACTTGAATTTACCCACAATACCTCTTGGGCCAATGTTAGGCCCAATATCACTAGCACTATGGCTAACAACAAGATAAGTGTTAACCATCATTTTGAAAGCTAGGGATATTGTTCTCCTCCTACCTAATAAGGCATTGGGTGGTCTCCATAAGCAAATTGACAACATACCATTAAGAGAATTGAAAACTAAATTTCCCTCCCTATAGGTGTGCATAACCTTAATATCTTCAAACTTAGCCAAAAGCCCCTTTATATCCTTTAGGATACTTTCAACTTTACAACAAGTGGACATCGTATCTTTAACAAAATCAATAATAATTTTTAAATTCCCCTCAATCTCTAGGCAATTAATAACAATAGATAGGGTGAGTTTGATCCCCCATACAAGGGCCATACCCTCTTCTTGATTGATAGTGTGGTCAAGGAGTGGGCTATAAAAAGATGCTCTAACCTATCCTTTGTGGTTCCTAAGGATATTGCCACCAACTTGATCATCATTGTTAGTAGTGCCATCAAAATTTTGTTTGTTCTAGTTAGGTTTGGGAGGAATCCACTTAGTAGCCCACCTAGCCAAAATCTTTGTGTTATCAAACCACTAAAACCCCTCAGAGAGGTTCCAGTTCCTTACAATCATAATATTTTCAACACTAGGGGGGAAGGCAGGGCTCTTCCTATGGGAGACTAAGATGTTATCATGGGGGATTTTAAGACCACAGTGTAGGGAATCATTAGGGGGCACTTTGATATCTCTAAAATTTTGGTTATTTTGTTCCTTCAAAATACACTAGAAAATGTGGGGAGGAATTTGACGCCAAAGGAGTTGGAGGAGGGGATTCTTGTAAGGGGAATGCCAATCCAAGATGAATTATTGAGTGTCATGATTTACAACCCAAAAAAAATTCAACTTTATGAAGACTTGTTGCCAAATAAAAGAAGCAAACTCCTAGTGAAGAAAGAGGTGATTAATGGTTTCCTCCTCCTTAATGCAAAGGATGCATCTATTAGAAAGGCGAACCCTCTTTTGACTAACTTTTCATGTGTCAGAATCTTGGAATGCATATAAGAGTCCACTAGAAAAAATTAATTTTGGAGATAAGCTGAGAATCCCAAACCTTCTTCCAGCATAAGGGGTCACTTGGCTCACGGAGGAGAAGGGAGTAGGTAGATTTGACAGAGAAATTACCTAAAAAATCAATTTGATAGAGAAATCAATGTTATTATAGTTGTTGTTGATGAAAGGATATATAGTAATATTGATGATTCTTGTTGAATAATATGGTCACTTGGTAATTGTGGTTGATAATTGATTAGGATGATATGTTAGTTTAGATGAAATATGGTATGTTGATTATTAGGATATGCTAGTAGTGATCATATATGCATAATGTCTTGTCTAGTAGATTCCATGATGTTTCATGAAGATGGTTACTTATATGTTTATGAATCATGGATGTACCTTGTATGATGTTTTTATACAAAAAGGGACAAGTTTGTAGTTACTCATTTGTGCTTCAACTATTCTAGTAATGTGGACAAGTACTAACCATCGAGTTCACTTGAATTCGTAGGTTTGAGCATGATGAAAATTAAAATAAAATATAACCCCAATAGTGGCTTAATGTGGATTTAATCATATCACAAACTAATGTTCCTAGCCATAGTTGTCATTCCTAGTTTGGGTGATAATTTCAATATTGTTTATTTTGGCTAGCCAGTTACCGAGTGGCAACAAACAGTTGTCTTTCTTAGTTTATTGAGGTATACAAATTGTTTGAACTATTTGGTTTATGATTTTTGTAATGGCCCTGGTCAATGTATGATTTATTTATGCATTTGTACGTAGGATGGAGTCCTGGACTAATATTATAATTATGTTTTTATTATCGTCAACTATAATTGTTTGGGAATTTTATTTTAATTGGGGATTCTAATTCTTTGAGTTGGATTTTAATTTTAGAATTTATTTTATGGTTCTAATTTAATTATTTTAATATTTTTTTATGTTTTAATGAGTATTTTAATATATTAGAAAGTTCATATTTTGAGGAGATTCATTCATTCTAATTTTAATTTTTCTAAAGTTTTTGGGAGAAAACTCAAGTGGAAATTCAAAATTGAGGTTGTAGTATATTTTTGAGTGGAGATATTTTTGTAGGTGTTTGTGAAATCAATTCCTTGCATCAATTTTTTCCTTCCTTCAAATTTTTGCTTCAATTGGTGGAATATTATTCAAGGTCTTGTCATTTCATGATTTTGAGCATGAAGAGATAAATTTCTTGTTTTCCTCTTAAATCTTGATCAAAATTAAATTTTATGGATTGAGGATGGTTGGAAAAATACTCCTTGGTTGAATCTATCCTATTGCAAACTTATTTGAGTTTAACTGATGAAGAATTGATCATTTTATTAAAAAATATTGAGAAAATAAGGGTTTTATGTTCTTGTATTTTCTCAAATTCATTTGGATGCATGAGTGATTAAAATGAATATATTTTTTTAATGAGAATCATTTGGGAACCAATGGGTTTTCCCATATTTTGGATTGGTTAAGTTTTCAAATTTGAAGAATTTTGGGTTGTTGGCTTGTATGCACCTGGTTTTGTGCAAAATCCACTTTGGGCTTGTATTGTATGGATAGTAGAAGGTAGAATATTGTTTTTAAACACTTTATTGAAGATCTTGTGGTAATGTTTCAATTCTCAACTTGAGATTTCAATTTTGATAAGTTGGATTTGTATTGTTTTCATTTTGGGTGGCTTGTATGCAATCATTTTCCAACCATGTCTTGCAATTATATGTGAAGTGAATTATTGATTTGGAGTAATTGTTTTGTAATTAAGGATTCATTTTGGCTTGATATGAGTGCATTCTTAGTTAGTATTATTTTGGGATTTTTTTGTAAATCTCAAGCATACTTGATCTTGGTGTGGCTTGTATGTAACTAGATCTAGGAAATTTTCCAATTTGAGTGTGAAATGAGTTTTTGTTTGGGATTTGTTCCATGGTAATTTTTATTCCTTAATACTGTGTGAAATCATGAGTGTTTATTTTTTCATGTGATTTGTATGGTTTCTTTTGTGTACTTTAATCTTGGTATGGTTCTAATAGATTTTGTTCGAAAGCAATTTCAAAAAGTGAGTTGAGTGTTGTGAGACAATGCATGGTTATGTGATGATAGCTCTTGGGATTTTATGAGTTGTGTACAAGGTAATTGAGCTTGGTGAATGTATTTGGAATGATCATTAAAATATTGAAGGGATTATGTATACCTAGTTGGGAAATTTTTATCCCATGTGATTTTGGTTGGTGATCACATGGTTGCATATTTTTATGTCCTATGTGATTGGATGTGTCTTGGTGATGAAATTGCATGGTGCTTGATAATGATTGTGATACCACCTCTAGATTTTTTACTTGTTTAATGTTGTGGCCTTCATTGGTTCTCCTTTTGTGATGTTTATGGATGAAATATATTGTTTAATTATCTAGGGACATGTAGATAATGTGCCACGCCTATACATTTGATAGAAGACCTCACCAGTTTTATTTTATGTGTGTGTATGAATAGATGTGATGCTAATTGTGGGAGTATCTCTCAATGGAGGAACTGAGGTAGAAATGGGCCACCATGGTAACCCATTAAAGAGTATTAATCAAGTGAAAAATTAATGTATAATAAATTAATGGGGTTTAAATGACTAACTAAGAAAGAGTAATACTAACAGTGTAGGCCCAAAGAGTGACTAGCCATAGTTACCTACTACGTACCTTTTGGGTTCCCACTATCCAAAAATTTATTGGAGAAGGATTATGTTTACCAGAACACTAATGAATGGGTCATGGTGTGGTGAGGAAATAGGTTATTCCATTCCTCACCTTAGTTATATGATGCTTGGCACTGCATGAGTTACAATGTGGTTTAGGTGATGGGTTATTTTATTCCTCACTAGGGTTATGAAATGACACTCTCATTCTTGGACTAAATACCCCCTTGAATTTTCCTATGAGGTAGTGGACCAATGATGTTTATTCTTGTGATCTGCCATGATGGATTTTGTATTTTTCTTTCTTGTGGTAGACCTAGATGGTGTGTGTGTGTGTGTGTTACCTTTCATTTAGTGTAATCATTTCTCTTGTGGTTTGAGTGATGTCATGATGTGATTTGGTCATGTATTTCCACCTTATTTTCAAATGGATGTGTACTCTTGGTGATTTTGGTGCTTGGTTCCATGTCGTCTTAGTTTATTGTGGATGTGGCATGATGTATATTTGGTCAGTATGTGTATATCCTATGTGATTTCCTTTCTTGTGTGGTTTGGGGGATATGGTTATCTCTATGAGCATGGTGGGAGAGGGCCTATAGGTTCCTCATGGTTGGCTGGCATGTCCAATCATTTTTTGGGACTGGAGTACAGGTGGCAAGTGGTCCCAAGATATACTACTACTACTCCATCATATTATGACCTCTTATTGATCTATCATGTAATTATGACGTAACCTTGATGCAATCATACTCTTGTGATGATCTTCTTTCCATTTTCATTAAAATATGATGTTATGATGATTAGTAGGTAGTGCATTCTCATTTATATTGATCTTAGTTGAGTGATCTTGATTCTTAATCATTGCATCTGATACTCTTGAGTATGGTGGTAGTCTATGTGAATAATTTGCTTACTCTTGGAAATGTACTTGTAAATGATTTAAACTCAATTAGATAATGTGGACATAGTTGTTATTGTAATTGTATATATCTATTGCAATTGATGCATAATTCAAGTGTGGTTCACCTTTATGTTGTTTCCTCAACCCTTCTTGGTGTAGGTAGGGTCTTGCATTAAACTTTAATGTTAATCATAATAAGAATTGACCCCTAATTTCATTCCTAGACTGCTCTTATGCAAGTGTTTTTGTAGTCTTGATCATATGCTCAATTCTTCTATGCATATGTCTAATTCTCCTACACATATGTCCATTTTCTTTGCACATATGTTTTTATGTAAGTCTATGCATGCGTACCTTATAATCCTATACTTGTCCCCTCTATTTCTACACATATGAACATGTGGACATGAAAATATGTGAAAAAATGATGTTCCACTTGGTCTATACATAAATGAGTCCAATTTTTGGACACCCTTTATTATTAGAAGATTTTGGATGCTATCACAGTCATAAACTAGTATGATACTATGTGCTTTTCCATGAGATTCATTGTCATGCCCCACAAAGGAACCAGGGAAGAGAAAAAAGATTCTCTTTGTAAAAGAAAAACCTAAGTAATGATTTATGAAAGATTTTGAATTTTTAAAAGAATTATGTGAACAAAACTTAAACTTATATTCCTCCCAAGGTTCCCTACTATTTTATGAACAAATCATTAAGTCCATATAGTGTACTAACAACTTGATTTACTTTTAAAGAAAACTACATCCCAACATTTCTAGATTCTTTATAAATAAATATAAGGTACTTTCATTTCAATTTTCCATTTAAAATCCATCTACATTCCTAAGTATCCTTTATGAACAATATAACTTTTAAAGAAAATATAATCATCTAAATCATTTGATACATTACAAATATTACATTTGATTTTTCAATAGCTTTTCACTTAATCAAAAATAATGAAAAACATACTACTTAACTTGGAATGTTACAAAATCCTTTTCTTTTCAACATACATCATATATATAAAGTTTGTGCTTTCTCTTTTTCCTTTCTCCTAAGTCTACCCATTCCAATTACATCATTCTAAAATACATTAATGATTACATTACATTCATCTCCTCTTGGGAGGTAACAATAATTTTACATTATGAAAGATAAATACAAGTCTTCATTCTTCAAAATTGGAACACTATGCACACATGAATCCTTAAGCCCTGCATCCACAAAAGGTACCTCGATAAAAAGATTTACCACCCAACCATGTGGATACCTAAAAGGACCACTCCCCCATGCTAGGAGATAAACACCAAGGTCCACAAAGAAGGAATAGCTAGGCCATACCTAGGGTTGGGTAACCTTTCCCAAATAGCAAATAAAAAGAAGATCAAACTATAAATATTTTCCCAAAGGTTCTAAGGTTTGGTAGAAACTATAAGAAACAACCTAAGTGAGTGTCATCACATAGCTCTCACCCCTTGGGTTGTCCTGGTACTAGCCACTCCGGGCCCTAGCCCCCAAGTAGGCACATGCGGAACCAAATGCCTTTTGTACAGACAAGTGCCATTCGATCGTACCTACACACAGGCACCTTCTCCCACTCCCATCCATAGCCATTACTATCATTAATGGCATGGGCAAGGCATATATTAATATTTTAGTGTTTGAACCCATTCCCATAAGTTTTAATTACATTATCACTTGTTAAAACAACTCTCAGTCGGTTATCCTGGTACTAGCCACTTAGGGCCCCAGCCCTGCACTAAGAGCCACTCACTTGATGTTGGTAGGATTTCTACCCTTAGCCCACACATCAAAAATACATCATACATGTAGTAAAAACACATCATAAACACATTTGAGAACTACATCAAGGAGTAGAAAATAATAGGATAGTTTAGGGAGGCCTAGAATGGTCCTAATCCTCCTAGACAATCCTAAACCCTAATCATGTTTCCCACACACAATATAACACTATTTAAACATCAATATGCACCATATAACCTCCATCAAACAAGTAATGAACATATATAGTTTATACAAAAAAATTCCATATAGTTTATACAAAATTTCATATGCCTGAAATTTAACTAAGTCTGATTTTATTTTGGAAAATGCAAAAAATTAGAAGTTGCATCTTAACTCCTATGAAGCTAAAACCTATCTCAATCATCCTAAAAGGTACCTAATTTCTTTATAAAAATATAACTTAAAGTATAAGAAATTAAATTATCAAACTTATACAAATGTTATATTTGTATAAATCCTACCTAAACCCTAACATGGGATCAAATTGCACATTTTTTTTGCAGTCCCACACATTCATTTCCTCTACCTGTGCATTTGTTTAAGGTAACCATGCATTTGATTCAGGTCACTACGCATTTGTGTAAGGTAACCACACATTTGTACAAGGTAACTGGGCATTTTATTTTCAGGTAACTGGGCATTTGAGTTAGGTTACTGCACAATTACTTAACAGAGCTGCGCATCTGGTTAAGGTGTCTGCACAATTGTTTTAGGTAACGGTGCATATCTTAAAGGTAACTGTGCATTTGTACAGAATGGTAGAAAATTAAAAAAAATGACTGACAAATCTGGCTTGTGGGTAAAACTGGGCATTATGGGGGCTGTGGATGCCTAATATGGGCAAGACCCCTTTGAGATCTTCCAATTTCTATGGTAAAATGACCCTTAGATTCTATTAACCATCAACCTAAACCTACTCAAGATCTAGGAATATAAAAAAGGCCTCTAAGCTAGAATACAACTGATGAAGGGAATAGAAGTTTTTTTCTAAGGTCTAGAAATATCTTTAGAACTATTGAACATTAAAGGACATACAAAGTCCTAAGGAGTCTCTAGACTCTTCTAACACACCCAAATGCATCTACACAAAATCATAAAAGAAGTACAATAGTCTATGCAACATAATACATTAAAAGACCAATTTAATTATCCTAATCAACCAAGTAGACAAACTAACATATACTTCTACCATTTAGCACATCATATAAATAGAGAGTAACAAGCAGAATAATATTCAAACACACAAAAAACAATACACATAAAAGAAAGTTCATCTCCCAGATAGATTCCTACCTAGAATCCTGCAAAGAACAATCATTGATGGAGGATGATTCAGCTTTCTCAATCTCCTCCCAGCACTCTTCCAAATTTCCTTCCTGTTGCAGGCACTCTCAAATAAAATATCCTCTCAAGCAATGGAGTTTCTTCTCAGAGACACCATATATCTCCTACAATTCCATATCCTCTTCACAATAATGAAACCTATTCTGAGGTCAATTCCCTAGCCAACCTCCTCTAAGTAAACTATCTTATCAATGCAATAATCAAACTTATCTTAGGGACTATTCTTCCTGCCAACGTCCTACACACAGGAAGATCTCTCCTGTAAATATATTGGAGGGAGTAGTTGCATGGGAAATACAACTAATGCAACTATCCCAACCATCTATTGGTTATTACTTTAAGATAATAAACTTTACAAAACTGTTCCCGTGAAGGGATTAACAAATATTATTTAATAATATTTTAAATCTATGTCTCCTTAATTTAAGGATGAAAGTAATAGATAATTTTCTTTTAAGCAATATATTTACCTATCCTAAATTATTTATTTATTAGACTATAGTGAAGGAAATAATTTTTCACTATCCAAAATAATATTAATTATTTATTATTAATAATTTCTCCCACACATAACTTGCATAAATATATATGTAATCATAGGCATATGTGTACATATACCATAGGTAAGACACATTATTACTAATATTATAATTATTTATTTTAATGTCAATAGTATCATTTAAATCAGATACATTATTA
The DNA here is from genome assembly GCA_027943335.1 of Chamaecyparis obtusa. NCBI lineage: Eukaryota > Viridiplantae > Streptophyta > Pinopsida > Cupressales > Cupressaceae > Chamaecyparis > Chamaecyparis obtusa. Next base: position 2,085,237 of record BSBK01001384.1, read on the forward strand.
TTTAAATCAATTACAAAATCACAATCCATATAATTTACTCATGATATAAGTACATATATAAGTATCTATATATATGGATATATTTACTAGCATAACATAAAAGATACCTTACATACATAACCTGGATCAAAACATAAACTGTTCAGAGAAGTAAACAACAAATCCACATAATCCACCAAACAAAGATGCATCATCCACATAGAAGACTGACTCAGGGCTCCCCGCCTAAGGATAAAAGGATTAGGGGTAGAGTTCCTTCCCATGAAACCTAGTGATATCTCCATAAAAACAACAATGATCAAGGATTTTGAGGGATTTCTCAGACCTGTGAAGCCAGGTGGAGATGATACCCGGTACCTACAATCCTGCATCACCAAGAAGAGATACATGGATACATATGGAAATACATACAAATCAGATATATGCAAGTAGATGACCAGGATCGATACATCGTGTGGACCTCAAATAAGTGAGTAACTACAACTTCATCTTGAGTCACGAAAAAACATTAGACACATATCCATGAAACTTAAAACATCATGATAATGGTTAGATTCAAATCCATGGGTTAGATCCATAAAACATATAAAGATAGATGATTTTGTAATTTCGTAAACATATAAATGCTAACCATAAATGAGCATATCAATCATTTGATAAACATATCATCATCCACAAAACATAAATGTAAATGCATAGTTCTAGCCATCATTATATAATGTCCAAAAAGTCCATGTATCAGCATAGGAGAGGGTATTACATCCTCCCCCCCTAGAGTTAGGCTTACTCTTGGAAGCCTACAAATAAATATGGATAAGCATCTCTAAGTCTAGTAACATCCTCCAATGTAGTGGAGGAATCATCATTGGGGTCCCATTGGACCCTTGTCTACTCTATGGTGCAACCCTTGAGGGTCAATGTCTACTGCTGCAAAATGCATACGGGCTCTAAAGCCATCTGCCCATCCACTACCTGTAATGCATTCCAATCCAAAACATGAGTCACATTAGGAATATACTTTCTAAGAACTGAAACATGAAATATATCATGAATATGAGCAATACTAGGTGGCAAGGCAAGTTGATAAGCTACTAGTCCTATCCTCTCTAGGACCTCAAAAGGGCCAACAAATTGAGGTGCCAAATTGGAGCCTTTTCTATAATGGATTGGACTCTTTCGTGGGTGCACCCTCAAAAAGACTCTATCACCAAGAGCGAAGTGTACATCAGTCCTGTGAGCATCAACATACTTCTCTTGGCTATCTTGAGCTATCAAAATATGCTCTCTGATGCACTTGACCCGCTATTCCATATCCTGTAACATCTCAGGGCCTAGAAGTACCTTGTCCTCCAATCAGTCCCAACTTAAGGGAGTGCGGCATGGATGGCCATACAAAACTTGAAAAGGGGACATACCTATGGAACTGTGATAACCATTATTATAATAAAACTCCACCAAATATAGATACTCTTCCCAATGGGTCTATTTGTCCATAACATACATTCTGAGCATGTTGTCAAGAACCTGATTAACTTGCTCTATCTACCCATCTGTCTCAGGGTGATAGGCTAAACTAAAGTTGAGCTGAGTCCCTAAAGTGTGTTGAAGTGAAGTCCAAAGAGCCAATGTGACTAATAGATCATGATCGGATATGATTTTCTTGGGAATACCATGGATTCTCACAATATCTTTCATGAATACTCTGGCTATAGAAGCTGCTGAGTAGGAGGACTGCATGGGAGAAAAATGGGCTACCTTGGTGAGTCTATCAATGGTTACCATGATAGCATCATGTCCCTTGGGAGTAACTGGAAGTCCCACAATAAAATCCATGGAAATAATGTCCCATTTCCATTCTCACACTGGGTGAGGTTGTAATAGACTAGCGGGGTGTTGATGTTCTGCTTTCACTCTCTGACATTCCAAACATCTAGCCATGTAGTCTTCAATATCCCTCTTCATTCCTGACCAATAGTACAACTAGCGTAGGTCAACATACATTTTCTTGACCCCTGGATGTGCCAAATAGGGAGTCTTGTGGCTTTCTAAAAGGATAAGTGCATGAAGATCTCCTACCATGGGCATATAAATCCTATTTTGTTGTTGCAACAACCCAAGGATATCTAAGGAATATCCTAAGAAGTGACCTTCCAAGGATCTTCTTGACTCTATTTCTACCTTAACTTCTTGAAACCAAGAGTCAAAAGTGAGAGCCTCCTTGATTCTTTTCTCCAAATCTATGCTAAGGGATAGTGCTAATAAAACATGTCTGCACCTACTCAAAGCATCTGCTACCACATTTGTCTTCCCTTGGATGTACTTAACCTCAAAATCATATTCACATAGAAATTGCATCCATCTGCGTTTCCTAGCATTGAGGTTAGGTTGAGAGAAGATGTACTGAAGGCTTCGGTGATCTGTTTGGAGTTCAAATTTATGACCCAATAGAAAGTGTATCCACTTTACTAAGGCATGAACTACTATTGCAAGCTCTAGATCATGGGTAGGGTAGTTGAGCTCATGATCTTTAAGCTTCCTAGACTTGTAAGCCATGACTTGTCCTTCTTGCATAAGAACCACCCCAATCCCTTCTAGTGAGGCATTTGTGCAAACTACAAAGTTTCTTGATGGTTTAGGAACCACCAAGATTGGAGCACTAGTTAATCTTTCCTTCAAACATTGGAAAGAGACCTCACATTTTTCTGACCAACCAAACTTCTTACATTTCCTTTGCAAGTAAGTAATGGGATGAGCTATCTGAGATAACTTTCTGACAAACCATCTATAATACCCAGCTAGTCCCATAAAGCTGCAAAATTTGGGGACATTAGTCAGAGTTAGACACTCCACTATGGCTTGAATTTTGGCTAGATCAATAGTGATGCCATTCCCTGAAATGACATGTCCAAGATACTTAATCTCTACCTGAAATAATTCACACTTTTCTGCATTGGCATAAAGTTGATTTTCCCTAAGGCCCTGCAATACTTGGCGAAGATGAACCTCATGTTCTTCAATAGTTTTAGAGAACACTAAGATATCATCTAAGAATACTATCACAAATTTATCCAAGTAGGTTCTAAAAACTCCATTCATTAAGCTCATGAATATAGAAGGAGCATTCAATAACCTGAATGGTACCATAGTGAACTCATAGTGACCATATCTGGTATGAAAAGCTATTCGATGAATATCGGCTTCCTGAATTCTAAGTTGATGGTATCCTGACTTGAGATAAATTTTTGAAAATATTTTTTCCCCTTTCATTTGATCAAATAGATCGTCAATGCAGGGTAAAGAATACCGATTCTTGATTGTGACTTTGTTGAGTTGATGATAGTTGATGCACAATCGAAGAGAGCCATCTTTCTTCTTCACAAATATTATTGGTGCACCCCATGGTGACACACTAGGTCTGATAAATCCTTTTTCCAAGAGCCCATTTAGTTGAAGCTTAAGTTCCTCAAGTTCTTGCATGGTCATATGGTATGGAGCTTTAGAGATTGGTTCTACTCCTAGAACCAACTCAATTCAGAATTCAATGTCCCTTTTGGGTGGCATTCCTAGAATTTCTTTGGGAAAAACATCCAAGTACTCCTATAATAGGGGATGATCTAGTGATACATCCCTAATTTCTCCTTGGTCCAAGTCCTCTACTGAGATTGCAAATAATTGGCATCCTTTGCATATGCACTTCTTGAGCCGCATCATGGAAATCATGTAGAGAGAGATGGGTAGTTGCACCCCAACAATCTTCTTAGGTTCTCCTAAGTCATCTAAACACTGAATGCTTTTGTTTCTACAATCCAAAGTGGCTTTGTGAGCATCCAACCAATCCATCCCCAAAAATACTCCATACAAGCTTAGAGGAATTACTCGGAGATCTACTAAGGTGGAAAAAGGTCCAAGTTCTAACTTGCAACTCTAGACACAAGAGTTAGAGGTTATTCTTGCCCTAGAGGCTAGCTCAACCTGCCACCTATCTTCCTACCTTACTACCTTCAACCCACATTTCTCTACTAAAGAAGGTGAAATAAAATAATATGTTTCTCCTGAATCAAATAGTATAGTGGTAGAGATACCCCTTAACAAACCTAGGGTTTCGATGACTGCTCCCTAATGATTGGCTTGTCCATGGTCTAATGTGGCAAATACTTGGTGAGTTCTACCTACATTACCTACTATTGGTTTTGAAGAGGCTTGTCTATAGCTAGCCATTGGGGTAGATTTATGAGCACAATTAACTGCAATGTTCCCATGTTGACCACAAGAGTAACATCCAATGTTCTTAACAAAATTCCTTCATGTAGAAGGTGTGTTGGACTGTTGATAGCTACCCCGACTAGAATTTTGAGGCATACTCTGAGCTGGTTAAGGGTTCGGGTATCACTTTGCATGTTTCCAGTTGCGAGAATTGTTAAATTGAGAACTCCCACTTTTATTGTTATTTCCATTTTAATTGTTGTTGTTGCTACTATGAAAATTTCTTTTCTAGTGGTTCTGACTTCCTTTGGGGGGATAGTTTTTAGTTCCAGGTGCTCCTTGAGATATATTCCCTTTGAAACCTGACCCAGCCTAAAAGGAATTACCCCCTTGGCCACCTATTAGACCTCCTAACCCCAAGGCTATATTTTTTTCCTCAAGGCGAGCTTTGATGACTACATCATTAAATTTTTGAGGTTCAAAAATTCATACGCTATTGGCCAAGCAACCATTGAGTCCTCTCAGGAAGTGTTGAGTCAGCATGTGTTCATCATCCTTATATCTTGAGTATGTCTTGAGTTGAAAGAACTTCCACTCATAGTCATCAACTGACATAGTTAGCTGCCTTAAGTTGTAAAACTCTTCAACTCATTCATGTCTCTAGTGGTCAGAAAGAAATCTGGCTCGAAAGAGTTCTAGGAATAGTTACCATGAAAGAGTGGTAATATCTATGTGAATTTTCTCTTTCTCTATTTCCCACCAAGTTGATGCAAAATCTCTAAGGTGAATGATTGAAAATTAAGCCTTATTATTGCTGCTATAAGGATGAATGGAAAATAGCCTTTCTAGGTCTAGCAACCAAGTTTCAGCAGTAGATCCACCTTGGGTTCCCTTCAAGGGATTAGTCTTAGTCCTAAGGAGGCCTCGCATGTGAGAAGCACGCAAGGCATTTTCTTAAACTTAGATTCCTCCTAAGTTTCCCTACTATTTTATGAACAAATCATTAAGTCCATATAGTGTACTAACAACTTGATTTACTTTTAAAGAAAACTACATCCCAACATTTCTAGATTCTTTATAAAGAAATATAAGTTACTTTCATTTCAATTTGCCATTTAAAATCCATCTACATTCCTAAGTATCCTTTATGAACAATATAAATTTTAAAGAAAATAGAATCGTCTAAATTATTTGATACATTACAAATATTACATTTTATTTTTCAATAGCTTTTCACTTAATCAACAATAATGAAAAACATACTACTTAACTTAGAATGTTACAAAATCCTTTTCTTTTCAACATACATCATATACATAAAGTTTGTGATTTCCCTTTCTCCTTTATCCTAACTCTACCCATTCCAATTACATCATTCTAAAATACATTAATGATTACATTACATTCATCTCCTTTTGGGAGGTAACAATAATTTTACATTATGAAAGATAAATACAAGTCTTCATTCTTCAAAACTAGAACACTATGCATGCATGAATCCTTAAGCCTTGCATCCGTAAAATGTACCTTGATAAAAAGATTTACTACCCAACCACATGGATACCTAAAAGGCCCACTCCCCCATGCTAGGAGATAAAAACCAAGGTCCACGAAGAAGGAATAGCCAGGCCATACCTAAGGTTGGGTAACCTTTCCCAAATAGAAAATAAAAAGAAGATCAAAGTATAAATATTTTCCCAAAGGTTCCTAAGGCTTGGTAGAAACTCTAAGCAACAACCTAAGTGAGTGTCATCACATAGCCCTCACCCCTTGGGTTGTCCTAGTACTAGCCACTCTGGGCCTCGGCCCCCAAGTAGGCACATGTGGAACTGAATGCCTTTCGTACAGACAAGTGCCATTTGATCGTACCTACACACATGCACCTTCTCCCACTCCCATCCATAGCCTTTACTAGCACAAATGGCATGGGAAAGGAATATATTGATCTTTTTAGTGTTTGAACCCATTCCCATAAGTTTTAATTACATTATCACTTGTTAAAACAACTCTCAGTCGATTATCTTGGTACTAGCCACTTAGGGCCTTGGCCCCGCACAAGAGCCACTCACTTGATGTTGTTAGGTTTTCTACCCTTAATCCACACATCACAAATACATCATACATGTAGTAAAAATACATCATAAACACATTTGAGAACTGCATCAAGGAATAGAAAATAATAGGATAGTTTAGGGATGTTTAGGAAAATTAGGAACGTTTAGGAAGGCCTAGAATGGTCCTAATCCTCCTAGACAATCCTAAACCCTAATCATGTTTCCCACAAAAGTTCTAGCACTATTTAAAAATCAATATGCACCATATAACCTCTATAAAACAAGTAATTTACATATATAGTTTATACAAAAAAATTCCATATAGTTTATACAAAATTCCATATGCTTGAAATTTAACTAAGTCTATTTTTTTTTGGAAAACTCAAAAAATTAGAAATTGCATATTAACTCCTATGAAGCTAAAACCTATCTCAATCATCCTGAAAGGTACCTAATTTCTTTATACAAATATAAATTAAAGTATAAGAAATTAAAGTATCAAACTTATACAAATGTTATATTTGTATAAATCTTGCCTAAAGCCTAACCTGGGATCAAACTGTGCATTAGTTTTACAGTCCTGTGCATTCTTTCCCTCTACCTACACATTTGTTTAAGGTAACTATGCATTTGATTCAGGTCACTACACATTTGTGTAAGGTAACCGTGCATTTGTGCAAGGTAACTGTGCATTTGGTTTTCAGGTAATTGCACATTTGAGTTAGGTTATTGCATAATTGCTTAACAGAGTTGTGCATCTAGTTAAGGTTTCTGGACAATTGTTTTAGGTAATGGTGCATATCTTAAAGGTAACTGCACATTTGTACAGAATGGCAGAAAATATAAAAAAATGATTGACAAATCTGACTTGTGGGTAAAACTGGGCATTATGGGGGCTATGGATGCCTAATATGGGCAAGACCCATTTGAGATCTTCTAGTTTCTATGGTAAAATGACCCTTAGATTCTATTAACCATCAACCTAAACCTACTCAAGATCTAGGAATATAAAATAGGTCTCTAAGACAAAATACAACTGATGAAGGGAATAGAAGTTTTTTTCTAAGGTCTAGAAATATCTTTAGAACTATTGAACATTAAAGGACATATAGACAACATCCTAAGGAGTCTCTAGACTTCCAACACACCCAAATGCATCTACACAAAATCATAAAAGAAGTACAATAGTCTATGCAACATAATACATTAAAACACCAATGTAATTATCCTAATCAACTAAGCAGACAAACTAACATTTACTTCTATCATTTAGCACATCATATAAATAGAGAGTAACAAGCAGATTAATATTCAAACACACAAAAAATAAATACACATAAAAGAAAGTTCATCTCCAGGATAGATTCCTACCTAGAGTCCTGCAAAGAACAATCATTGATGGAGGATGATTGAGCTTTCTCAATCTCCTCCCAGCACTCTTCCAAATTTCCTTCCCATTGCAAGCACTCTCAAATAAACTATCCTCTCAAGCAATGGAATTTCTTCTTAGAGACACCATAGAACTCCTACAATTCCATATCCTCTCCACAATAATGAAACCTAGTCTGAGATCAATTTCCCAGCCAACCTCCTCTAAGTAAACTATCTTATCAATGCAATAATCAAACTTATCTAAGGGACTATTCTTCCTACCAACTCCCTACACACAGGAAGATCTTGTTAGGAATAGTCCCAAGAGATAACTGGGAGGGGGGGGGGGGGGGGGGGGTGAATCAGTTATCTACAAGTTTCAATTCTTTATCCAATTAAGTATACATAAACATAAAGCATAAACACAATGAAAGACCACATGAACACAACACCAATATTTTGGTTACGAGGAAACCCAAATAGGTAAAAACCTTGGTGGGACTTGATACCCACTGATATTCTATACTAGTGTATAATGATCCTTGCTAGAAGATCCTTTACCCTGTTAGGAGTATCTTTACAATATATTAAGTACAATAGACCTTGTTAAGGGTCGGACCCTATTAATAGTCTTTTACAATTGTCCCTTTTAGAGGAGAGGACACACTGTCTGAGAGCTCACTTCTCAAATGGGTGAAGGCTACAACCTTTTGAATAATAGATACACACTATATCTAGATCTTGGTGAACTGTGCTTTAACCTTCTATTTGGATCAGTTCCAATGAATAGCACAAGTGCTTTACTTGGTCACATAGACCTTCTTCTAATGGTTCCACCACTTGCACACTCTGCTCTGCTCTACTTAATGAACCATGAACCCCACTTCAGCAATCACAAATGACTGCCTATAAATATCTTTCCTCCAAATGATATAATGAAGTTAGCCTATTAGAACCACCTTGAAATCATATTAGAAAAACCATAATAAACTCCAACAAACATTTTTTCAGCTCTATTATGCACGCAACTCATTCTGGGACCTATCTAATAAAATAATTTTAGATGCACGCTACACACTATCGGCTCTACCAAAACAACTGGAACTTTCTCTATAAGATGAATTAACTTATGTGCTCTTAGACAAACATCAATAATACTTCTCTAAGCTTAACTCCAAGGGTGCATACCCTCATGATAGGCACAACTCAAGAACCAATAAAATCTCTATCGACTCTTCTGAACAAACACATGAAACTGCTACTGTTGAATAGAAATTACATAACTTCACTTGCGTTCATCATCAGACTATGCATCCATGAACTTAACATCACTAACATGTCTTCAACATAAATCCAAGGGCACGTGCCCATAGGATAACTATATGGAGAACCATACACAGAAAACTGTCTGTTACTCTGTGAGGAACACTACTGACACTAACTACAATATAACTGTTTGAGCTAATAGTTAACCTCTACGCCCATGATATCATGCTGATATCATGTCCATGCATCATATACTAAAAGCTTACTACATAAGACTTTCATGCATGCTACTTTCCATATGTTGTCATGAATGAAAAACATATAGTTAGTACTGGCCTGTTGGAAAATCTCCAACAATCTCTCCCTTTGCAATTGATGGCAACATGTGGAATGAAAAACCACCATCAACCCAAATGAAAATTTCTTTTATAACATTCTCCATTTCCTCTTCAAAACTCCCCATAAGATGAATCCTCCATCTACTGCAATATTTTCTAATATTCTCCATTTCCTCAACTGTACTGCTGTCATAATTGAATGTTGCTCCCCCTTAGTATATTACTCCTCTTTTTGTTTTTTAAGACTCTATATATACTCCCCCTTTGACATCAATGGAAAAGGGTGCCATTCATTTTAAGCACTAGTACTACTCTTGAGGTAGAGTAGTCAACCTTCCATCAGTCCCTGAGGACTGATGCCATTCCTGCTTCCTTCTAAGAAGAATCAGGGAAGGGAATTACTCCCAACTTCCCCCTGAGATACTCAAAAGTATCCTTAGGCAAGGGCTTTGTGAATATATCTACCAACTATTCTTTTGTACTCACATAGTCCAACTTGACTTCTTTCTCTACCACTTTCTATCTTAGGAAGTGATCTTGATTTCAATGTGCTTTGTCTATGCATGCATCATAGGGTTCTTTGACATATTGATAGTGCTAGTGTTATCACAGTGAATAACAATAGGATAATCAATCTAAATTCCAAAATCTTTTATCATCTGCTTGATCCAAACAATTGTAGAACAATTCAAGGCTATTGCAACATACTCCACTTCTGTTGTTGACTGAGAAATACAATTTTGTTTCTTTCTTGTCCAAGTGACAAGTCTATCACCAAGAAACACTGCTCCACCTGAAGTACTCTTTCTGTCATCAACACATCCTTCCCAATCTGCATTAGTGTACACATGAAGCTCAACATTTTCTGAAGTAGGATACCATAGACCATAATCTATAGTGCCTTGCAAGTATCTAAATATTATTTTTACTACCATGAGGTGACTTTGCTTAGGCTCTGCTACAAATCTTCCAACTATACCAACTCCATTGGAAATATCAGGTCTAGTCTAAGTAAGATATATGATTTTTCCAATCATAGACTTATACAATTTTATATCTACTGTTGGTGAGTCATCTTCTTTTGTAAGCTTGCATCTAGTGATCATAGGAGTTCCTAATGGCTTGCAATCATCCATCTTGAATTTCTTCAATATCTCTTTTACATACTTTGATTGATTAATGAAAATCCCTTTTTCTTTTTGCTGCATATTTAGTCCCAAAAAGTACTTGATAGGAACAATCATACTCATCTCAAACTCATTCTGCATTTCTTTGGCAAATTCAGCACTGAGTTTGTCATTACCTCCAAAGATAATGTCATCAACAAATATAGCTACAAGTAATAAACCTTCGGATGTCTCTCTAATGAATAGGTTACAATTTTTTGCTCCTTTCTTGAATCCAATCTTTATTAAGTATCCATCTAGTCTCTCATACCATGCTCTAGGGGCTTTCTTAAGTCCATAGAGGGCCTTGTTCAATCTGCATTACATATCAGGTCTATCTGATAAGGTGAATCCTATTAGAAATAGGGAATACTGAGAGGGGGGGTGAATCAGTATTCTAAAAACTTTATCTTTTTCCCAATTATGGATGTAACAAATTATCTTTATACATGCATAACAATAAAGAACTCATAACACATTATTTGTTCTTGAGGAAACCCTGGCTAAGGGAAAACCCCAGTGGGGATGGCACCCACAAGATCCACTAATCAAAAGTATCATGTTAAGGATGTTGACCCTGTTAGGAGTCTATTATAAGCATATAGTGTATCAGTCCTGATTAAGGGACTATAGGCCTTGTTAGAAGCCTCAACCCTATTAGGAGTTGTAGTACAAAATTTGATTACTAGATGAGCCCACTGCCTAAACAAGTAATGTACAATATACATTGATTACAAAAAAGGTTAAGGTACATAACCTTATGTTTCTTTCATGAATATCTCTTTGCTGCTCTTTCACTATCGCTATTTACACATGCTTCATATACTTCACATCATATCACTTCACTATACATCAAATGTTCATTATATCTTCTACTTTACAATTAAAATTACATTTATACCAATGGCTTTATCCAAGAATTAACAGCTAGGATTTCATCCCTTTATATTATTAAGTCATTATTTTGATAAACAAAATAATCCCTTAACTCTTTACTAATTTTGTCTTCATATTATGTCCTGTCGGCTTAACACTGTCTTCGGTAAAACTATCATAACTTCTTCCATACATGTCGTACTGACTTGCACTCTGAGATGGGTGTTCAATAGTCATCATAGAGTCTATGTTCAAGTGCACAAGCATTTAATGTACTCCAATCAACACTGCAAACAAAAACTATGTCCAAGTACACTAATGAAAATACTATCTCATACTTAGACAATTTTGCAATGCACTCTGTCATACTTGCTCTCTGACCTGTGCGATCTTCATGTGGATCATCTATTGCCATAATGACAACATCTATGTAATCAACTCAGCCAAATTGTCTCCCCCTTTGTAATTGGTGGCAACATATGAGAAAATTGGCTAAGTGTACAACTTCAAAATCTCAAAATTGTGGCCATAGTAGAAAATATATACCATCCTTATAACTCCTCAAAAAAATATTATCTCTAATATAGTACCCCTCCTAGGAGTATCAATCCTTATCATATATAATCAATTTTCTACTATATATCTGTCCCCCTTTGACAATAATGACAAAATAAAGGTAAGGAAGGTTACAAAACTGTATCTCAAAAAAAATTATACCTCAATTCAATTATTGCAAAGCGGATAGGCTTGCAACACAATTTGAAAAATCAATCTTCATAGCTTCTATCTCCTTCTCCCATGATTTCTTAATGGAATTTACCACATTAATTAGTGTGCTCAGTCCATAAGATGCTATTTCACATGCTTGGATGTTTTCAAAGTTAAACTTCTGAAAAGATGTCTTAGCTGAAAGACATTCTTCCAACTACTCTTCAATAATGCTTAACTTCATAGAAGTGTGCTCTCTCAAAAGAGTGAATCTTTTCATTTTTTTGTCTCTCTCATCTTGCACAACTTTGATTTCATCATATAGCTTCTGAATTTTCTTCTCAACATCACGTACCTTCACATTGGGGCTAGAAAGAAGGTTAGTTTCATTCAGAATTTCTACTTCCTTCAACTTCATCTTCTAATCTTCTTCTGCTATCAAGGTTTCTAATTTTGTACACTGTATGTACGAAGATTTACCTATTTCCAAATGCTTCCTCAAGTCCTTGATACAGATATCAAGATTTTTGATATCATTCTTGATATTCTGACTAATGTTCAAAAGCATTCTAGCCTCATAGGCTGCTTGTGCTTTCACTTTTGCAATATTAGATAAGTTTGTGAATTCATTGTCAAAAGTTCTCATTACCTTCTTTTCTTTCTCCATAGGGTCTTCTTCTACAATTTGTGTAGTTACAATGCTTTGTAACTTCTCAATTAGTTCCTTCAGACATCCTTCAATATTTTTCACTTTCTTATTCTTGCAAATGATTTTATTCAAGGATGTGATCAGTTCCAACTGATCATCATCATCTACTTCCTTTCCCAAATGCTCAATCATAGATCCAATTTGATTCTTATTTCGAGTCTCAAGAGTAAGACTGATATCTTCTTTGGTGGGAATGGGTACTTGTTTCTCTATTACTAGGGGTTCTATAACTATTGTCTCTTCTCCTTTTGTAGTTTTCTATTCTTCAAAGGCCGAATTGTCAACAATGTTCTCCAAATTATTGAATACATTATCATCAGTATCCAAGGTGATTTTTGTTCCTTCTACATTCATGGTTTCATCTTCAATGTTAATGGCTGGAGAATAGGGAATATCCTCTTGTACTTTCTCACCTATTTGCTTTGCTACAACTGATGATTCTCCAACATATTCTTCCATAACCTTGATAATAGCTTGTTCTATCTCAAAATTTATTTCTTCATAACTGCCTCCCATAATCTGAATTGTTCTCCTTTTAGTTCTTAGATGGGTGCTTAGGGCTTTCATGATCTGATTGAAATGAGTTTCATCTCTTATGTCACAAAGCTTCCTCACAAGATGTTCTCTAATAGTTGTCTCTTCCTCTGATGCTCTCTTCTTCCTATTTAGAAGTTTTTTATATAGATCATCAGGTATCTGTCCCTGAATAGTATCAAACTTCTTGCCAGTCAAAATCATATGCTTCACAGCTGCATTCTCTAGATTAAGTCTGTCAGTATAATCATAAAGATCATAATATTTGTTCATTTTTTCAAAGTCACCATTCTCAATAATCTTCTCATTAAGCTTTTCAACTTTTGGTTTCCAAGCTTTCTTCTTAGTAGAGACATCATCTTTAACTTCTGCAATCTTTCTTGGAACTAGTTGCACTAGAGTTTTATGTCTCTTTCCTGGTCAAGTGGCACTTTCCTTAACTCTTTTCCTAGGTGTGGAGGAAGTGGATCTAGTAGACATCTTTGCGCCTATTTCCTTCTTAGGTACTTCCACTTTCACCTTTTCTTGTGGTTCTTCCTGTTGCACTACAATTGATGATAAAGGAGGGATAGACAAGACTTCTTTTTGTCCACTCTCTCTGATTGTTGCTGCTGTCTACTTTGCTACCAAAAAATCTCTCTGTCAATCCTGTATCTTTTAGGATTTTCTTAATAGTTCTCTCAACTCTCTTCTTAGACTATTTTTCTTCAATTAGAATCTTTACGGAGTTGAAGTTCTCCTCAAAGGTTCCAAACCTATTACACTAAGTGTCCAACTTACACTTAAGTAGTCTGTTAACATACTCTTCAATATCTACCTTAGCTATCTCATAGCCAAGAGGGTCTATGAACTCTGTTCTAGGCTCTATTGCTTCAATATAGGTAAAGTCAGTATCCACCATAAAACATATATCATCATTATATTTTTCAACAAGAGACTTAGGGATCCTTGATCTGCTAGACACAATATTCTAAAATGTCTTAATAACAAGTATTGCACTCTCATTTACACTATCAATAACATGTCTTCTGTATACTAAGTTAATCCTTTCCATTGTGGTTTTTCCATCATTCCAGTCATTTCCTATGGTGTAAGAAAATCTCCTCAAAAGATGAAAGAACATATATGTGATTAGGGATGAGAACCTAAATTGTGTATACTTAGTTTTCTTGATCTTCTCCAAGTTCTCAAACAATTGAATTCTTATAATTTCACACATATTAACTGGTACCCTATCAACACACATTAGATAGGTTGCATGTACCATTCCAGCTACCATGTCATCCTCTCTTGAATTTGTACAAAACTTAGTAGTTAGGATCTTGCATAAGTATCTCACATCATCTTGTTTGATCTTACTAATCACAATTCCTCTACCATTATAGGATGATTTTGTGTTGTCAATGACTATTTTCCTCATGTTTTTCTCATTAAAAGGAATAGCTCCAGTTTTAGATAATCCTGTGACTTCATGAATCAAATCAATTTTAATATCTATCACTCTATCTTCTAGCCAAAACTTTCCATTATGAATTATGCTCAAGATAATCTTAGTGCATTCTTCATTATCAAATTCATACTGTAATCCATACTTAACAATTTAATTATGTTCCAAGTATTCAAAACCTTATTTCAGTGTCATATCTTGATTGTAAATCTTCTGATATTCATCTATGAAATCACTATCATTCACAATCTCTAGTTTGCATCGAAGATAACTTTTGACATTTTGCTAAATGTAAAACTCTGTCTGGTACGGATGATAATGCAAACCTAGGGTTATCTTCCAAGGGTTCTAATGGTTCCCTTTTCAATTCAGGTCTATTCTTATCTTTGACATTGTGTATTAAGGAAACATCCATGATTTCTTCAAATTCCTTTACTGATTCAAATATTTTTCAAGTAAAATACCTTAATTTCATGATTTTAGGGCTTGCGTAGATTCGGCACAAAATTCTTCTCCAAATCCTTGCAAAATGCTTTCAATCACTTCTCTTTGATCTCCTTGACACTTGAATTCTCTTTTATGATCAAATAATACCAATCATAACCTTTTATTAATTCAATCTCACTTAGATCTGACATCACATTCAATTCTTTTTCCACTTCTTTCCAAAAAGTTGTCTCTGCTAACCTGCAAAACTTAAAACTTCTTGCGATCTCGTAAAACATAATATTTTTCTTTGTTCTCTTAACCATAGCATTAAAACATCATAAAATACCTTGCATTAATTGCGCAAGACTCAATTCATCATATATCTACTTCTACACTAAATCTAAGTTCCTATTCTACTACAATTTACATAAATTAAGTACTTTGAGATAAGTCAGGTAAAGATTCATTCTTACCTTTCAATACTTCACCTTCCTAATTACCTTCAATGTTAAATATGTATCCTTGATTTGTTCTTTTGATAAACTTCAATTCATCTAAATTACAATAGCATTCTTTTTTACTGTTACTTGCATCTTCATTTCTTCTTGCATGATTTCTGGGGTTAGGATTAGGATGAAAAACTCTATTGTTCATTCTGCAAAACCTTGTTATATGTCCAATCTTGTTGCATATCTTGGTCCAATTTGATTGATTTGTGATTTGTATTTTCTAGCAATGTGTCCAACCTTTTTGCATCTATAACATACTACTCCATTTCTTTTGTTCATATCTTCAGTAGGTTTCTTATCTACATTGTTAGTATTCCTAAACATTCTACTACCATCATTATTCTCAATAAATTTATGTTTCCTACATTCAATAGCTCTATGTCCAAAACCATGACAATTGTAACAATAACCATTAAGAGGTTTAAATTGTTTACCTATGCAATCTCTCTTCGTATGACCAATAGTATTACAAGAAAAACATCTACCTTTGAATTCTCTTTGCATACCTTTGGGTGATTCCTCTTGCTTCGGTGATTCTTCTTCTTTAGGTGTATCTTCAGATTTGTTGATCTCATTAGACTTCTTCTCATCTATGCTTTCAGATATCTTCAAATCTAGTTCCTTGCCTTCATCATTTGCTTTAAAAGTGTTGAATCCAAGACCAGTCTTATCATAGAATGGTTTCTGATAAAATATTTGTTCATCAATCTTCTCACTAGCTGAATATAGCCTTTCAAGTTGTTGTTTGGATTGAGTCAATTCACCTTTCACAATTTTATTGTATTTCTCAAGTTCATCATACTGCAAATTGACTTTCTCAAGTTCAAATGTTACTTTACAAAGTTTAGATTTTAGTCCTTTGTTTTCAATCTTTAGACTTTCATTCTTAGATTTCAAATTTGCTTCATTCTTGCCATTTCCATCTTTCAAACTAAGCTTCAAATTTTCTATCTTCAATTCATGCTGAAGGATTTCTTTTTCTTTTTCCACATTGTCATCACAATCTTCAATAAAAACTTTGGATTCCTTTTCAGACCTCAAATCTTCCAATTTGTTTTTCAGTTTCTCAATGAGGTTCTTTGCATCATCATACTTTCTTTTCAAATTATATTTTTCAATAGTAAGCAAGTCAATCTATTCAAGAGCTTCTTCAAGATTCTTCTATAATTGATCCATATCCATAGAGATCTTACTCAAGCTACTAGGCTTTCCTTGAATGATTCTTTTCCGAGTAATTAAGCTCTGATACCAATTGTTAGAAATAGGGAATACTAAGAGGTGGGGTGAATTATTATTCTACAAACTTTATCTTTTTTCCAATTATGGATATAACAAGTTATCTTTATACATGCATAACATAAGAAGCTAAACAACATGCATAACAATAAAGAACTCATAACACATTATTTGTTCTCGAGGAAACCCTGGCAAAGGGAAAACCCCAGTGGGAATGGTACCCACAAGATCCACTAATCAAAAGTATCTTGTTAAGGATGTTGACCCTGTTAGGAGTCTATTACAAGCATAGAGTGTATTAGTCCTGATTAAGGGGCTATAGGCCTTGTTAGAAGCCTCAACCCTGTTAGGAGTTGTAGTACAAAATGTGATTACCAGATGAGCCCACTGCCCAAATAGGTAATGTACAATATACACTAATTAAAAAATAGGTTAAGGTACATAACCTTATGCTACTTGCATCAATATCTCTTCACTGCTCTTTCACTATCGCTATTTACATATGCTTCATATACTTCGCATCACATCACTTCACTATACATCAAATGTTCACTATATCTCCTACTTTAAAATTACAATTACATTTATACCAATGGCTTTATCCAAGAATTAACATCTAGGATGTCATATTTTTATATTGTTAATTCATTATTTTGATAAACAAAATAATCCTTAACTCTTTACTAATTCTGTCTTCATATTATGTCCTATCGTCTTGACACTTTCTTTGGTAAAACTATCATAACTTTTTTCATTTATGTCGTACTGACTTGCACTCTGAGATGGGTGTTCAATAGTCATCATAGATTCTATGTTCAATTGCATAAGCATTGAATGTACTCCAATCAACATCGCAAACAAAAACTATGTCCAGGTACACTGGTGAAAATACTGTCTCATGCTTAGACAATTTTGTAATGCGCTCTGTCATACTTGCTCTCTAACCTATGCAATCTTCATGTGGATCATATGTTTCCATAATGACAACATCTATGTAATAAAATTAGCCAAATTTCCAACAAATCCTTTAGGCTACCTAATGTATACTTCCTCTTTTAAGTCTCCATTCAAGAATGCCGATTTGACATCCATCTGATAAACTTTGAAGTTTTTAACTATAGCATAAGCTAAAAAAAATTTAATAGCTTCTAATCTACTCATAGGTGCAAATGTGTTTGAATAATCAATGCCTTCTCTTTGTGCATATCCCTTACATATTAATCTTGCTTTATTTCTTACTACTGTACCATCTTCATTCATCTTGTTTCTGAATATCCACTTTGTTCCAATCACATTCTTATCACTAGGTCTTCGGACCAATTCCCAAGTGTCATTATTAATGATTTGATCAAGTTCTTCTTTCATAGCATCATTCCAATCTGAATCCTTACAAGCATCTTCAACACTTAAAGGTTCAGTCTAAGATAGTAAACATACTGCATCACTAATGGCTAAGTTCTTTTCTTGTGATCTTGTTAAGACTTTTCCGCTTTGATCTCCAATAATGTCTTTCTTGGAATGATTTCTTGATGTAAAATTTGGAAATTTAGGTGATGCTGACTCATCAGCCTTAGGAGTACCTTCTTCACTTGTCTTAGGGTCATTGAACAACACATCAATGTTGTCAAACATTTCCTCAATAACTGTCTCACTAGTGGAGGGTCTAGGTTCTTCTTCAATCATGGGTGAGTAATCATGATATCTTTCTTGAATCATAAAATTTTCATTAATCTTTACATGAGCACTTTCAATGATATTTTTCAATCTTAAATTGAAACATCTATAAGCTTTACTTTTAGTAGAGTAACCAAGAAAAATACCTTCATCACTTCTTGCATCAAACTTGCCTATTGCTTCATCCCTCTTGATGTAGCACTTGCTTCCAAAGATTTTGAAGTATTTTACTGTGGGAAAATTACCAAACCATAGCTCATAAGGTGTTTTATCAATGCCAAGCCTTAACTGAATTCTATTGATTGTATAGATTGTTGTATTGACTACATCTCTCTAATAGGTGTGTGCAACCTTTCCTTCTATCATAATGATGTGCAGTGTATCAAGGATGATCATATTCCTTCTCTCTGCAATTCCATTCTACTGAGGTGTTCTAGGTGCACTTAACTGTCTCTTTATGCCATGTTCTTCATAGTACTCATAGAATCTATCAGAGGTGAATTCTCCTCCTCTATCTGATCTCACACATTGTATCTTTAATCCAAATTCATTCTCAACCTTAGCTTTGAATATCTTGAACTTCTCAAAAGCTTCTAACTTATCTTTTAATAACACAACCCACATCATACTAGTATAATCATCAACAAACAAAATAAAAAGGCTTTCACCATAGTATGATCTTGTTTGAGTTGGTCCACATAGGTTTGTATGAATCAGATCCAACTTGTTCTCTATTGAATTCTGCTTGCTCCTGAATGAATTTCTCACATGCTTCCCCATCACACATTCCTTGCATATAGTATCAATTGGCTTTACTATGCTAGGTAGATCTCTTACTACCTTAACATTTCTTATCTTTACTATGTTATCAAAATTGATATGGCATAGTCTTTTACGCCACAACCAACTATCATCAATTAACAAAAAAACAACTTGCTTCTGAATTAAGTTGAAAAACATTACCTCTTGTCTTTGTGCCTGATGCAATCATAACACCATCTTTTTTGTTAATGATTCATTTTTCATCTTTGAACTCCAACTGATAGCCTTTACCAAGTAACTATCCAACACTAAGAAGGTTATGTTTCAAACCATCAACATAAAGAACATCATCAGTATTGTTCTTTCCATCCAAAGTGATGGCTCCTCTACCAACTATAGGTTTAGGAGTGTTGTCTCCAAATCTGACCATACCTCCATTGTATTTTTCCAAATCAAAAAACCTACCTTTATCACCCATCATGTGATGTGAACAACCACTGTCTATAATCCAGTATGTTCTTATATCTGCTTGGGAAATTGATGCTAGCTCTTGATTTACTTTCTCATTTTTAGGAATTGACTTACTATTCATTTTTTCTACAATAGCAATGAATCCAATTTCATCTTCACTTGATTCTTCATCTAAAACTCCATCTCCAACATAGTAGCATTCCTTAGAATACTTAGGCTTGTAATCCTTTTTGAATTTTTTAGCTCTAGTGGGACACTTAGATGCAAATTGACTGATCTTATTACATGAAAAGAACTTAAATGGTAATTGACCTTCATATTTTCCTTTTCCTTTCTTTTCTCTTTTGGAAATCATAGCAATAAAATCATCTATTGTTTTATCTTCATCATCATCATCAAAATTACCAGAAGTGTTTGCAAATTTCTTACCATGGATTGTTGCTTTGAAAGCTATCTCACTCTTTGGTTCTGTCTTTAATCTTGAAATCTCAAAAGTTGAGATCTTGTTGATCAAGGTCTCTCTCTTGAAATTTGATATAAGCTACATGGTCTCATCAAGGATGTTGATCTTGCTCTCATATTCTAGAGTAAGAGTAGTCATCAGCTTGTCCATAATGTCTTCCTCAGAAATATCTCCACCATTGTTCCTAATTCTAGCAACTACTTCATTAAACCTTTGATTGTAAGCTCTGATATTTTCTTTAGGAAACATCTCTAATGCATTGTATCTTTTCTTCCATGTCTTTCTATGTGCATCCTTTACTTTTTTTTCTCCTTCACAAATGTCTTCAAGGTGCTTCCAAATTTTATGGGTTGTATCTATCTTTTTTACTTCTAAAAATTCACCATCAGATAGGGCACTGATAAGGGCTTCTTTAGCAATAGCATTCTAATGAAATAATGCATCAGTAGCATCATCTTTCCCAAGGTCTTCTAATGTAGGAATCTTGGCTACTTTGATGGTTACAGTAAAAACTTCAAAAGAAACACACTGCAAATGGGTCACCATTTTGTTCTTCCAATCAAGATAATTTTCTCCATCAAACTTAGGACTCTCTTTCTTGAAGTATGCCATTTGATCAACCTCAAGCTGTTAAACTTACTCTCTGAGGCACTTGGCTTTGATACCAATTGTTAAGAATAGTCCCAAGAGATAACTAAGAGGGGGGGTGAATCCATTATTTACAAGTTTCAATTCTTTATCCAATTAAGTATACTTAAACATAAAGCATAAAATCAATGAAAGAGCACATGAATAAAACACCAATATTTTGGATATGGGGAAACCCAAATAGGTAAAAACCTCGATGGGACTTGATACCCACTGATATTTTGTACTAGTGTATAATGATCCTTGCTAGAAGATCATTTACCCTATTAGGAGTAGCTTTACAATATATTAAGTATAGTATACTTGGTGAAGGTTCAGACCCTGTTAGGAGTCTTTTACAATTGTCCCTGCTAGGGGAGAGGACACACTATCTAAGAGCTCACTGCTCAAATGGGCAAAGGCTATAACCTTCTAAATAATAGATACACACTATATCTAGAGATCTTGGTGAACTATGCTTTGACCTGCTATTTGGATCAGTTCCAATGAATAGCACAAGTAATTTGCTTGGTCACATAGACCTTCTTCTGATGGTTCCACCACTTGCACACTCTGCTCTGCTCTGCTTAATCAACCATGAACCCCACTTTAGCAATCACAAATGACTACCTATAAATATCTTTCCTCCAAATGATATAATCAAGTTAGCCTATTAGAACCACCTTGAAATCATATTAGAGAAACCATAATAAACTCCAACAAACATTCTGTCAGCTCTATTATGCACGCAACTTGTAATACCTCTCCTATAGTGATACTATGATTTGACTCTTTTCAATTATGATGGTTAGAACTATGCACTCATGTTTATGTTTCATGGAGGATTATATGTTCATCAGATGATATTTATATGCTCAGTTATAGTTACATTGATTATATGTTTATGAGATCCTAGAAGAATGTATTAGTTTTACATGTTTTATTTAATGATTTGAATACTAACCCTTATCACGATTGTTTTATGGATACATATGTCTGATGTGTTTTCATGACTCAGGACGGAGTCGTAGTTACTCACTCAGTGAGGTCCACATGATGTACCGATCCTAGTCATCTGTCTGCAAGTATTTGATCTATATATATGTACATGTATCTCTTCTTGGTGATGCAGGATTGCAGGTACCGGGTATCGTCTCCACCTGGCTCCATAGGTCTGAGCGATCCCTTAGATCCTCGATCATTGTTGTTGTCATGGAGATATCACCAAGCTTCACAAAAGAAAACCTTTATCCTTGATCATTCACCTTAGGTGGGAAGTGTCGGGTCAGTTCCTGGTAGGGAGATATTATGTGGTTTATCAGTTATTAGGGTTTGGATCTTGTTCTTACTATTAGGGATACTCAACTTTGTCAGTAGGTTATCTCTGTGAGTCCTTGTTGATCGATTTCTATTTCAGTGACTTATCCCTGTTTAGATTTTCATGTTAGTATTAAGATCGAGTTGCTATTTGTACCTTGCATCTTCTGGTTATATAGTTATAAAATGTTAGTAAAATGAATAATGAGTTATTTATACTATATGTGTCATAAACATATGGGTGCACACATATGCTTATGAACACATATATGTATATTAAGGTATAAATATATATTCATAAATATAAATAAATATATACTTAATTATATTAACAAAATAGCACTTGGTTGTTGATAAAAAAAAAATAATAATAAATTAAGAAATAAATAAAATAAGATAAAATAAAATAGCTTTTGGTAATAAAACTAACTAGCTAGGAGGGAGTTGAACTCGAGACCTCCTAGAAGTTGGGGCTAGTTAGTTACCAATTGTGCTATGTGAATTCCTTGTGAGGTATTTAACTAAATTTGTTATTAAAGCTTGTTTTGGATAATAATTTAATTAAAATTAACAAAACTTTATTATATTTACGGGAGAGATTAGTTTCTCCTCCAACTGACTATGGAAGTTGGAGAAGTTTCTTCCCGTAAAGAAACTTCTCCAACCATATAGTTGGAGAGGAAAATATATTTATGATGGTAGGTTTCGAGACAAGAGAGGAGGCTGGAAAATGAAGGAAACTATTAATAATATTTCAGTTTGACATTAGGAAAGAGCTGGGAATTGCATCCGGGGAGAATTGCAGACGGGAGGCTGAAGAGTTCATCTGCAACAGACAAACTATGAATCCAGGTTGGATCCTGCACCAGAAATAAATTTGTTAGATTTGTAATGGAAAAGAAAATTATATTTTTCGCTTTAGTTGTATTAATGTAGAAAATATTTGTACATTAGTGAGGAAATAAATTATTGGCTGTAAAATATAGATGCTGTGGTTGTATTTAATATATATATATATATATATATATATATATATATATATATATATATATATATATATATATATATATATATATATATATATATATATTCATGCTTGAAGAAATATAGCTTTATAAATTAAATTAATGTTCATTAGAAACATTCTATTTTTGAAAATATATTATAAGTATTTATTTTTTAAAAAATATATATATATATTTATTATCTTTAATTTTTAGAGTTTCTTTTTAATAAAATTAAAAAAAAAGGAAACTATACAAAAAAATGATATTTCAAAACATACATTTCAAAAGAATATATGTGCAATAATAAAATATATTGGCGGTTAGATTTATATTGTATATATATATAAAATGTTATATATATATAATATATATATATATATATATATATATATATATATATATATATATATATATATATAATATAATATAATATTATAAAATAAATAATATAATATAATATTATAAAATAAAGGTTCTTGTTGATTTTGTTGTTTTGAAATAAATATGTAACAAAATAAAATAAAACAAAGAAATAATATAACAAATGTTTTCTTTTGTAAATGTTATGTGCAGCAGCAGGCCTGCTGCCGCCGGTACCTCGGAGGTACCGCACGGAGCGGGCCCCCTTCCCCTTTTTGCTTGTGCATTTAAAACAAAACAAAATTTTTGTTTGGATTTATTTCGGGTTAGCATTACATTTTACTATATATATAATATATGGTTAATATATTATATATATAATATAATATATGTGTTTTTTTATAATATTATGGTGTAATATATTATATTATATATATAATATGTATAATATTATATATATAATATAATTTAAGTTTTTATTTAAATTAAATTGGTATTATATTATACATATAATATACATTATATGTATAATATGAATTATATTTTAAAAACTATTAAACCCTAGAAAATGTATAAGAAGTTAGATAAACAAATAAAAATACACAACGTTATATTTTATAATATTAATAGAGTTATATTTTCTGTATATGTCTTTTGTAAAAAAAAAATATAAATAAATTTATTAACCTACTATTGTTTTGACATTCTAAAATATTCATTAAGTAATTATTTATTGTCTTAATAACATTGTTAAGTAATAGATAATTTTAAATTCTATTGAATATGTTTTAAAATAAAATTAAAAAAAATAAAAATAAAAATGGGAGGCCGCTGCCACGGCGGTACCCGGGGGTACCGCACGGGAGCGGGCCCCCTGCAAGTTTCAAAAAAAAAAAACAACAAACAATTTTTTTTGCTTTATTATTTATTATTTAAAAAGTGATTTCGGTATTATATGTATAATATATGGTTAATATATTATATATATAATATAATATGTGTTTAACATTAATTTGAGTTAGATATTATATTATATATATATAATATAGGTATTATTATATATATATAATATAATTTGAATTTTTATTAAAATTAAATTTGTATTATATTTTACATATAATATGATATTAGTAATTGAAATATGGGTTAAATAATTTAATACATATGATATTGATAATTAGACTTATATTATATATATATAATATATATTATTATATATATATAATATAATATTAAAATTGAAGAAATATGCCAAATTGTTTATGTTAAGGTGTTTTTTTTTAGATATATTATTTTGATGGTTTAGTTTTATATTATGTAATAAATTTGGTTATACATATATATAATATAATAATATTAATTAAAGAACTTGTCGGACAAAGTGATATTAAATATTATTATATTATGTAATGAAATTTGTTAGATGAGCGAAATGTTTGAACTAGGGGCATATTTATTCAATGTTTTAACTGTGTAAATGTTTTTAAGTTGTAAATAAATAATTGATTTCTTAGTTCCATGCTTAGACAAATGTTAGGATGGGGGCTAGAAAACTGAAACAAAACTCTTACTTTCAATTTTATCAACAATCAAACTAGTCAAACTTTAGGACTCCTAAGCGTCCTAGGGTAGATCTGCTATAATGTTGAACATGTTAGTGGTTTGCTAAGAAAACCTAACGGGACTAGGTTAGGGTTAGGAAACCTAGGAACCCCTAAGTGAGTGGCTCTCAGTGCGGGGCCGGGGCCCTAAAGTGGCTAGACCAGGATAACCGACTGATGAGTTAGTTAACCAAGTGATAACCTAATAAAATTTAAGGGATGGGTTCAAAACATTAAAAAGATTAAATTGTGCCTCGCCCATGCCATTAGCGCTAGGACAGGCTATGGATGGGAGTGGGAGAAGGTACCTATGCGTAGGTACAAATCGAATGGCACTTGTCTGTACGAAAGGCATTCGATTTCCGCATGTGCCTACTTGGGGGCCGGGGCCCAGTGTGGCTAGTACCAGGACAACCCAAGGGGTGAGAGCTATGCGATGACACTCACTTAGGTTGTTGCTTAGGATTTCCTACCCAAACCTTAGAATCCCTTGTGAAATGTACTTTACTTGTGTGAAATGTTATCCAACCCTTTTGGTAAAAAAAAACTAGTAAGTTCCTTCTTGTGGGCTTGGTGTTTATCTCCTAGCACGGGGGGTGAAACCTTACCAGTTTCACATGGTTGGGTGGAAAAATCTTTCTATCGAGGTATCTTGTGCAGATGTAAACAACTGAAGATTCATATTTGTCTGAGCACCTGTTGAAGAATGAAGACTTGTACTTATTCATGTTGTTGTAAACTTATGTATTCTCCTATGAGGAGTTTAAATGTAATGTAATTTTCAAATGATGTAATAATGGGTAGACATAGGAAAAGGGTTATATGGGATGTTTATTTAATGTAAAGATGTAATCTTGTTATGTATCAAGTTATGTAAAATGTTGATGAATCATTTGTACTATTACAATATGTTAGTTAGATAAAATGGAATTATAGTAATTAATCTTTAGATAGAAATTAACTATGAATGTGTTCAAGTATTTTCCAATAAAGAACTTGAAATGGAATTTGTATGGTTAGTAAATGTTGTTAATAGTTTATCAGTTTTTAATTTACATTTAAGGGAACCTTGGAAAGAAGTTAGATTATGTTTTGTTTATTTGCAAACTTTTAAAGTTCAAAATTTTTCGTAAAACTCTACTTAGGTTTCTTTTACAAAGTAAACCTTTGTGCATTTCCCTGGTTCCCTTGCGGGGCATGACACAACTCATTTTGGGACCTGTCTAATAAAATAATTGTAGACACACGCTACACACTTTTGGCTCTACCAAAACAACTAGAACTTTCTCTATAAGCTAAATTAACTTATGCACTCTTAACTAAACATCAATAATACTTCTCTCAGCTTAAGTCCAAGGGAGCATACCCTCATGATAGGTGCAACTCAAGAACCAATAAAATCTATGTCGGCTCTTCTGAACAAACACAGGAAACTGCTACTAGTGAATAGCAACTGAATAAATTCACTTGTGTTCATCATCAGATAATGCATCCATGAAATTAACATCACTAACATATCTTCAACATAAATCCAAGGGCACATGCCCATAGGATAACTGTACGGACAACCATACATAGAACATTGTCTATTACTTTGTCAGGAACACTGCTGACACTAACTACAATATAACTGTCTATGCTAATAGTTAACCTCTGCTCCCATGATATCATGCTAATATCATGTCCATGAATCATATACTAAAAGCTTACTTCATAAGACTTCCACGCATGCTACTTTCCATATGTTCTCATCAATGACAAACATACAGTCAGTACTGGCCTATTAGCAAATCTCCAACAAATCTCTCCTGTAAAAAGATTGGAGGGAGTAGTTGCATAGGAAATACAACTGATGCAACTATCCCAACCATCTATTGGTTATTAGTTTAAGATAATAAAGTTTACAAAAATATTCCTGTGAAGGGATTAACAAATATTATTTAATAATATTTTAAATCTATGTCTCCTTAATTTAAGGATGAAAGTAATAGATAATTTCCTTTTAAGGAATATATTTACCTATCCTAAATTATTTATTTATTAGACTATAGTGAAGGAAATAATTATTCACTATCCAAAATAATATTAATTATTTATTATTAATAATTTCTTCCACACATAGCTTGCATAAATGTATATGTAATCATAGACATATGTGTGCACCCATATGCTTATGTGTACATATACCATAGGTAAGATAGATTATTACTAATATTATAATTATTTATTTTAATTTTAATATTATCATTTAAATTAGATACATTATTATTTAAATCAATTACAAAATCACATTTCATATAATTTACTCATGATATAAGTACATATATAAGTATCTATATATATGGATATATTTACTAGCATAACATAAAAGATACCTTACATACATAACCTAGATCACAACATAAACCTTTCAGAGAAGTAACCAATAAATCCACATAAATCACCAAACAAAGATGCATCATCCATACAAAAGACTTACTCAGGGCTCCCCGCCTAAAATAAAAGGATCAGAGGTAGAGTTCCTTCTTGTGGAACCTAGTGATATCTCCATAACAACAACAATGATTGAGGATTTTGAGGGATCACTCAGACCTGTGAAGCCAGGTGGAGATGATACCCGGTACCTGCAATCTTGCATCACCAAGAAGAGATACATGGATACATATGAAAATACATACAAATCAGATATATGCAAGTAGATGACCAGGATCGATACATCGTGTGGACCTCAACTAAGTGAGTAACTATGACTTTGTCCTGAGTCATGAAAAGACATTAGACACGTATCCATGAAACATAAAACATCATGATAATGGTTAGATTCAAATCCATGGGTCAGCTCCATAAAACATATAAAGATAGATGATTTTCTAATTTCATAAACATATACATGCTAACCATAAACGAGCATATCAATCATCTGATAAACATATCATCATCCAAAAAACATAAATGTAAATGCATAGTTCTAGCCATCATAATAGAATGTCCAAAAAGTCCATGTATCACCATAGGAGAGGGTATTACATTCATAATAGTGAACTTATTAATCTGCATAGTTGATCTTGGATAGGAGATCCAAGTCAATTTTTGAGGCTCATGGAAGTTTTATTTATCTTAAAAGTGGTCTTTTGTAATGTGAATATTACATTATGGAAGTATAATCCTTGGATCAAAGTGGCTTCTTGACTTGGACTAATCCTTAGAGTGTTATTTCATCACACATTGTTGTATTCTTGATATTCATGATTTATAGGTGTTTCGTCAAAAGAATTATTGTGCATGTTATTACCTTGTTCTCTGAGGGTTCTTGGATGGGGACATATAGTATCAGAGACAATGTTCATACACCAAGAGCTTTAGTTCATATGTGTTCATTGTGTGATGTTGTGTTGGTGATAATTAGTATGTTATTTTGATTTTCTTTTATTTGCATCATGCTTTGGGCTTGTGTATGTGAGTGAATGGTTTATTTTGTACATTTTGTGGGCCTTTAATAGAAGGTATGATTTAGTAGACCATGTGTGTATCTTGTGTTCTTTTTCATTGAACATGATAGGATGATGTATATCAGATCTTGGAGATATGGAAATTCTCTTCCTTGTGTATACACTTCTTGGTTAATGGTTGAGTGTTTGATTCCATATGCATTCCTACTTGTACTATGTACACTCATTGATATTGATTGATGAATTATTAGTGAATGGCTTGGAATATCATTTATATCAATCTTTAATTAATGAATGCATGAGGTATATGATGATTTGTGATTATTGATTAAGAAATTTTGATTGTGTACCTATTCCTCATAAGAACTGTTAAATATTTTAGTAGTCCTCCTTTGTGCTACTACCCCATATGGGAACAATTACTTACTAAATTTAGTGAGTGTAAATGAATCTTGTGATTTTAGCTCTTGAATGGATGTAAATCAATGCTAGGTGTTGAAATGATCAATTGATAGATAGAATGGATTTTCTAGTAATCTAGTTGGATGATGTTATGGATAAATTTGGTAACATATTGTGATGTATTCATGCATTGGTGCTATATTATGTCAAATGATAAATGTTTCTCTTTATTGGTGAAGTGTCTATTCAATTGGGTGTGTATTAATCCAGCTCATTATGGATTATGGATTTAAGTAATGGATCTTTCTCCAAAATCAAAAGGGAATGAATGACTCCATCTCTCCCTTACTCCTTTCTTGATAAATTATTAATAAGGAATTTAGGTAGTAGAGTTAAAAAAGTGTTATTAGAACCCTCATAAATGTGTATAAGTAAGGGTAGGAAAATTGCATGGATGAATTTAGAACATTCATAAATGATAGAGAATAATACATTTTGTATACAAACATTTAAAGCATAGTAGAGTAGATGCATCATGTAGAGTTAAATCAATCTCATCTCATCCTTCTTTATAAGGGTAAAGCTTCAATATCTTTAATGTAGTTAGATTTGGGAATGCATTGTGCATGGCCTATGAATTTCTTGTGTGATCAAGTAGATGAATATCAAGGTTTATTATCTTGACATGAAGGTGTTAGCACTTAAACTTGTAGATGAATAGAAGAATCAGAAAACTCCTAAAATCACAACTCATGTATACCCAATTGATGCATCTAGCACAATTCAAATGATAAGGTATTAAGGTTTTAAAACCTTCTTCACTTTGAGTATGAAACTTAGGCGGGTTTACCTTTCTCAACAGCTTCTACAATGCATAAAAATAGAGATCTATGTGCTTGACATAGATACTTCAACTTAGAAATATGCAATAAAAGTAAATGAATAGATTATTTAAGTTTTTGGTGGTAGATACAAGAAAATCAAGCAATAACCAGTGTCTTATTCATTAGGCATCAAAGTCAAACCCTACATCAACTGAATCCTACTAAGACAAATATACTAAGAACTTGAATGAAATGCCTAGCATTCCTTCTTCTGATCATTATCCCTATCATCAAATTTATATATAGATAATTGATTCCCTAAAGCCTCCCTTAAGAATTATTCTCTACTTGAAAGAACTTAAGCTCAACCCCTATGTTTACCTTATAAACAATGCATTAAAAAGCCTTATAGTTTAACACATAAAAGAACCAAAGGATCCATACACAAAGACAATCAGAAATAGTAACAAAATTCATATATTTTGTATTAATAAATCAAATGCATTAGTACAATTTGACAGAGATTTCTTAGAAAATCCAGTCCTATATTCAAACATAGTATAATTGACCACCTTTGAAAAAGAAACCAAATTGCTATATATAAAAATAGCCATCTTGGAATCCTCAAGAGAATGTAACAAGATTTAGATGGCTAGGAAAATGACTTGCACTACAGACAAAAAGGTACAAACATAATGACAAAGACTGGAGAAAATAGAAAGTAATTCCCAACAACTAGAATCTTCACAGGTGGCACCTTTGTTTGAGGATACTTCAAAGCAGTTACTTGATTTGTCACATCAATGATGACCACCATTATAGGATAACCTACATCAGCCTTTGTTTGATACATGCTCTCCCTGGAATTCTGGATCAAGTGCCATGTGTACTTTTATTCTTCTTCTTCTGCTTCTGGCTCTAAGACAGCTGGCTTCTTCTTCTTTTTCTTTTTACTTTTGTCCCAAGCTACCACATCATCATCATATGGCCAATTATAACTCTATAGTTCTTGTATTATCTTCAACTACTCTTCCCACTTGGAATCATTTATGCCCTTAACCTCTGTAACAAACTTTGCGCAATCATTTTCAACTTTGAACAAGTTGTCAATTATACTGTTGCACCCATCCAAGTCTACATAACCATAACCATCAAGGAAAGCCTCTTTCCTAATCACCATTTGATCCATGGATGACTTCCACTCATCAATACTTACTATACCTCCATCATCATTATAAATAGAAGGCATATATTTACTATAATTCTTGTCAAACATGGCCAACTTGGCCTTTACTTGATTTGATTTTACTTTGAAAAACTTTGAAACAACACTAACCAATATAATCTTCTCATATACCCTAGTCACCACTTTAGGGAGATTAGGCCTATGTTCCTGTAGGGCATCCAGTTTTTCAAACAACAAATTCCTCTTGGACCATGCACCGTAAAGTGGCTCCAAAGTAGCCAGTGACTCAATTACTTTCTCATTTTCCTTATGCAACAAGATAACTGACTAATGGACTAACTCCATCTTCTCCTTTATTTTTTTCTATCTATGTTGCACAACCTCTACCATGGTCTTCAAGGCTGCATCCAGTCTCACCTTCTCTAGATCCTCAATTGGCCGGTCAGGAACTTCTACTTCTGGCTGAGGAGGGGCCTCAATTTGCAAAGGAGGAGGAGGAATTGCCTTTGAAGCTTCTTCAAGCTTGGCTTTTAAATCCTCAATTTCACCCTCCATTTTCTTGATTACCATGAGCTTCAAATCTCTATCCTTAGCAACCTTCATTGAATTTTCAAATAATTTATCATACCTTTCAGACAACTGGATGGTTTTTGCCTCATTAAGGTGGGCAAGGTGTGTTACTACCTTGGACACCGCAAGATCAGTAGTGTTTTGGACATTCTAGATAATTTTGTCTCCTTCCATCTTATCTTCAATACTTACTAGAGATGGCTTTTGAGTTCTAGGAGCTAAGGACCACAATGCAACAACTTGAGACTTAGGGTCATAACCACTCCCTCTTATCATGTCATCTATCTACACTTCATATGACAGGCTACCCTCTAGTTGTTTTCTTATTTGATCAATGATGAAGGTAGAGGTCAAGTCCCATCCAAGAATTAAAAGAATTCCACTTGATCTAACCATCTCCCTTGCCTCCTCCACAACAATCCTTTCAAGACTAGGGTCATATGATGCCAGAGCCCTCATAGTCTCCTCACTTGGTTGCATTACTTCAGGAAGGGTCTTTGCTACCTCATTTTATTTTCTCCAAATGAGGAAATCCCTAAATTCTTTACTTTGGATGAATTGGTCATCACTAAAGAATTCCTTTTGATAAAGCTCTCTTTCATCTTTTCCCAAGAGTAATGTAAAATCCCCTTCCTCTTTTGATACAATGTTTTTGCCATCTCTGATGGCCTTTCTTAT
This sequence comes from Chamaecyparis obtusa, assembly GCA_027943335.1. Taxonomy (NCBI): domain Eukaryota; kingdom Viridiplantae; phylum Streptophyta; class Pinopsida; order Cupressales; family Cupressaceae; genus Chamaecyparis; species Chamaecyparis obtusa. Next base: position 2,117,474 of record BSBK01001384.1, read on the forward strand.
CTGATGATGGTAGGCCATGTTACTAGGCACAAGAGTTGAAGCTCTATCATGTACCTTCCTTTGTTTTTTCTCCTGTGAAGGCTCACCTACCTCAAGGCTTTGTTTTTTAAATGGTGGCTCTGAAGTAGCTCCTTTTTCTAGTGGTTGTTAGGTCAAATCAATAATTGGTGAGTCCCCTACTTGAGGTGGACTACTGCCTTCTTGCAAGTCATCAGTAGACTCCTCAAGTTTAGATGTAGAGTAATCTCTTGGTACATCCAACTTATCCTCAAGTAACCCCTCCAATTGATTGGATAGGGTGCCATGCATTTCTATCATCTTCTCCATCCTTTTCATGTATGGGAGCTCTAGGAAATAGCCATTAAAAGGAATCTCAGCCTTCTTAAGTCTAACCTCTATGTCTGGAAAATCAAAATACTTTCTCCAACTTCTTTGGGCTTCATCATAATCCAAAATGTTTCTTATCACATCTTCTTCATCTAAACATTCATGTTCTCTGATTGTCCCAATCTTTGGGATCAAGGTCATCTTGGCAGTCCTGATAAAATCTTCAGGATCAACATACCTACAGGTGCCTAAAATCTTCTTGAAATGATTGAGCCAACTACTAACCTAATCAAGTTCCCTCTTCCTAATCAAGAAACTCCCAATTCTAAACTACCTTGGTGTGAAGGTATCCTCCCTATGAGACACCAAGTGTTCTCTATCAGTCCATATCAATTGCCAAATAAATTCCATCATAGAAACTCTAGGAGGCACAAATTTGGGTAGCAGATGTGGGGATTGAGGGAAACCATAAACCCTAAGAACTGTGAAGTTGGCCCCAAGGTAGAAATCACCCCAATTATGGTTTCCTCGCCACTTATCTTCATACTACATTGGCATTAACAACTTCAAAACCTTAGTTGACATCCTTACTATATTTTTTCCCAATAACCCAAGAATCGGATAAAAAAATTAATTCTAGAAAATATAAAAATTAGATTCATTGGATGTGTAATTCCAAGCCCTCAACCAAAATTACAATGGGTTAGGATGGCCCTCAAAAGCAGTCCTCAACTTCAACATTCTTGCATCAAGACAATTGACATGGTGGTACAAGATCAAGTGCATTAGGAGGGAGTAATGCATAAACCTAATAGGTCTCTTATTTTCCTTAACATATATCAACCCCTTATGCATTCTATCGATCATATACTAGATGTAATCATAGTCAGTGTTAGAGTGAGAATTCTAAATATCTAGAATTATCATCAATAGGTCAGCAAGCATTTTATCTTAATCCCCATCTATCCCTAGAACCCTACACAACCCATGACACAAGAACTTCACGTAGTGATTGAGGGATTTAAATTCATAAGGAGCATTCATACTTGTAGGAAGAGGAGCTATATATTTACCCTACTTGGGCATGTGCTTAACTATTTGACTTTTCACTGATCCAATATTACTTGCATATTTCAGCCTTTCCTTATTCAAATCAATTTTAGTGGAAGAAGAGGCATAGAAATCAAATGCCTTCATGAATGAACCCCTATCCAAGTTAATAAAAATAGATTGGTCCTCACACCTAATGGTTCTAGAGATAGGATCATACAGCCTAGCCAACACAATAATCAATTCAACATCTAAGAAAACATCAGGCACAATTAATTTTTCCATCACCAAAACCCAAGAATTGCAAATAGGTATAGCCTTATGCCTGTTATTATAAAATTATGATAAAAATGTGTAACCTAAGCCTAAAGGAGTGATAGGGTCCCTACACTTGTCCATGAGATCTTCAAAATTTGTATCAATGGCTTTCTTGTTCTGATTCAATCCTGGAAGCAACTTAAGGAACTCATCTGAATAATTGGGCTTTCCCTTGTCTTCACCACCCTGCTCCTTTGCTGCTCCAATGGATGATGCAACACTTTCCTCTAGATGACTCATATTGACAAAACAAACACCCCACAAGTCTACAACTTATTTTACTTCTCACTCACTACTTCAACGCCAACAATCTCAACAATCTTTAGAATAGCTTTGACCACAGAAAGAAATGAAGTCCTACCTATATAATTTCATGAATTGAATGCATACAATTCCTAAATCATCACAAATCTTGGATAAGTCACTTTTGCATTCAATTCTAGAAATCTTAGAGTGATCTCTTAACTCATGACTTTACTTGGAGATTTACCAACCACCGTTGATCCCAAAGATGATCCATAGTTCCCAGACTATCTTTTAAAATCCATTGTAATCCCACCTTAATTAGAGATTGGGTGACTAAAGGAAATCTCTAGTTCTCAGAACACTTGATTCAATCACAGTTAAACTTAGAGAATAAGTGACCAAAGACTTCACCAATTCTCGCAATCCTTTTCTTAACAAAGAAAACATCTGGAGATCCCATAGAGCCTTTTACAAACCTATGAGCATACCACCTTAACCATAGTGACATCTAGAGAATCAAAAAATAGATAAATCTCTTAATCTTGAGAAGCCATGCTTAACTCTTATTCCATCCCACAGCTCAATGAACATGAATATCTCACATTCTCAAAAAGAAATGCTTAACCGTAGATCCTAAAAACAATCAACAGCTGTCGTTAAGAATATATGCTGATCGTAGATCCTAAAAACAATTAGTGACTGTCACTGAATCACCCAATCCATTAAACTTTTTCTTTTTAATTACGAGACTTAGTGAACACAACACTCGCTTAATCTCCCAAGGTTTAGAACTTTAATCTTTCCATTCTGAGAATGTGCGACTAAAGGAAATATACCTTTTAACTTTGCTTTGTTTGCTAGATCACCAAAAGACTTGGGACTTCACTAACTAATTCCAAGATTCAACAAACACTTGATTAGCTCAATCGCAAAATGATTTGGAGCTTCACCATCTTTTCTTGAGATCGGGTGACTGAAGAGAATTATATCCTTTGCCAGATTACTTTGTCAGAGCCACCAAACTTAATGACCATGAAAATAAGACTTAGTTGTCGAATCACCAAATGATTTACTATAGGACCCATTCTTTGTGAGATTAAAACAATGTCCTTGATCCCAGAGATGATCAACAGTCCTCACTAAATTGCTAGAAGATTTTAAACCTAGCCACTCGATTCAGAGAATAGGAGATTGCCACCATACCAAGTCACCAGAAGTTAAAGTGAAACCACTAAGAATCAAGTGAATAAGAGAACACACATTCACTGAATCACTAAATGTTAAGACTAATTGTGACATAAAATGGGAGATTTAGCGACTAAGAGAACAATTTAGCAAGGGTTCAACACATTCACTAGTTTGCTGAAAGATTTTAAGACATGGAAAAATATTGCGTGATTCAATGAAGACAAGGAAAAGAAAAACCACGTGTAGATTGGAAGACTTAAGTGACCAAAAAGTAATGCACAAATATAAGGAACTAGGGAACACTTAAGGAAAACCGAGAGAATGATTACACCAAGGCCAAAATACTAAGGGCAAGGGTTTACCAACACAAATATGACATATTTTGAGTAATTTTAAAATGCTAAACCAGGTGAGGACATCCAAAGGTGAAGGACAAGGACCTGGAGAAAAACCTCAAAAAACCCTAAAATATACCCAACAGTGGCTCTATCTAAGGATTCTTGAATGAAAGTTCATAGAAAGAAACCATGAATCTCTGGGTGGTAGACCACAAAACACTAACCTAAGGTGAGAAGAAAACACACCTATACATATATGTAGAACTACTATGCATTGAAGAAAATGAGAATCAATTGAAGAAATACTTCAAGAATTGTCCATGCACTGGCAATTCCTATTCTTCACCATTCAAATTTCTTAAGAAATATGAATCCTTTCCATGAATTTGGTGAATAATGAAAGGTCCTAACCACAAGGATTCAAATTTTTTATGCTTTCCTTTATCCTCATCCCTAGCATTCCATTGAAGCACCATATCACCAGGCTAGAATTTTCTAATAGTAGCTCTTTAGTCAAAAAGATACTTCATTTTTTGTTGTAACTTCAAATTTTCTTTTTGACCCTCTCTTCTGATTTCATCCAATTCCACTAACTGAATCATCATTCCCTATAATGGATCAATGATTTCCATTTCTTCTTCTCTTATAATCTGGTAAATAGGCAAAAAATTATTAACAAGAAGTCTAGACTTTACACCATAAACCATCTTAAAAGGGGATTTTTGTGTTGCCTTCTTTTCAACAATTCTATCAGCCCATAATGCCAATTTTAGTTTTACATGCCAACTCCTTTTGTTTTTCTCCAAGGTTTTCTTTAGAATCTACAGAATACTTTTGTTACTTGATTATGCCTACCCATTGGCCTATGGATGGTATGGGGATGAATATGATAGAACTATTCCCATTTTAGCACAAAAATTAGTGAATTAATGTGACCTAAAGCTCATATCATTGTCCATTACTAGTTTCATGGGTACACCAAACCTAGTAATTATGTTATTAATCAAGAACTCAATTATTATTGTACTAGTTGCCTTTTTGGTTGGAATGGCTTCAATCCATTTAGTAAAACAATCAGTGGCCACCAAAATGTGGCTATGCACTCCACTGGACTTTTCTAAGAATTCCCCAATAAAATCCATGCCCCACATAGCAAAAGGGGCTTCTGCAACCACATGATTTAAAAGCAAGGCACCTGAGAATTTTAATTTCTTTGAAAATATTTGACATGATTCATATTTCTTGACGTATGAATGGGTATCCTTGAATAATATAGACCAATAATATCTAGCTCTCAAAATCTTATGAGCCATAGACCTAGCTAAATGATGCCCTCCACACAATCCTGAGTGCATCTCTTGCAAAACCTTTTCAGATTGGTGTTTGTCTAGACAAAATAGAAATATCCCATCATTTTCCTTCCAAAACAAATCACCTTGTATCAATACATACCTTTGAGCCTGCAACTTCAAGCTCCTTCTTTGATTATCACTCAACTCTTATCGGCAGCTAGCATGCTTGATAAAATGAACAATATTTGTGTACTAGGGCTGAATTTAATGCTAGTTACATATCCTTCACCATTGGCCACATTATTTACTTGTACAAGATCCATATTCTCCTATGTCATCAAATTTACAAGCCTAAAACCTCTTACAAGCTTGGTAATGTGGAGTTCTATATCAAATTCCTGGATCCTATTAATCCATTTACATCTTTTTCCATTAACCTCACTTTGACTCAAAATGTATTTTATTGTTGCATGGGGTACATATACATTCACCTTAGCACATACTAGATAAGGTCTAAAGGCCTTAACTAACTTGACTAGTGCATATGCCTATTTATCCATCATTTCATAGTTAATCTTAGTAGATTGCAGTGATTTGCTAAAGAAGGCAATGGGATGTTCAAACCCTTCTTCATCCTTTTGCAATAAAATAGCTGCAATTGTGTGAAAAGATGCAAAGGAAAATAAAGAGAAGGGCTTGGAATAGTTAGGGGATATCAAGATAGGGGTTTCTTGGATTGCTTGTTTGATCTTTTCAAAATCTTATTGAGTCTCACTGTTCCAATCAAACTTCACATCTTTGTTCAAAAGCTTAACTATGGGTTTGACTAGTTCTACAAAATTAGCAATAAACCTCCTGACAAAATTAATTTTCCCTAGAAAAGACTGTACAACTTTGATATTCTTAGGGGGAAGGACTTTTTTTATTTCCTCCACTCTTTCTGGATCAATTCTAACTCCCTCCTTTGATACTATATGACCAAGCAATTTTCCCTCAGTGACAACAAACTGACATTTTTTGGGATTCAGTGAGATACCAAACTCCAAAGACTTGACAATGACCTTCTCCAAATGGCTATAGTGATCCCCATCTTTCTTAGAGTATGCAGTTAAATCATCCTCATATACAACCATAAGGATATTAATGAGATCTTTGAAAGCAACATCCATTGCCCTCTGAAAGGTTGCCCCACCATTTTTCAAGCCAAATGGCATTTAGACATATACATAAATTCCCTAGGGGGTGGTGAATGATGTCTTGAATTGTTTAGATTCTTTGACCAATACCTGATTGTACCCTAAAAAATCATCCATCATAGACAATAATTCACAACCAGTTACTCTATGCAACATAGCTTCCATGTTTGCCAACCCATAATTATATTTGAGTGAGGCAACATTTAAATTCCTAAAGTCAACACAGAGTCTAATATCACCATTCTTATTCCTTACTGGCACAAGATTAGAGACCCATGAGGAATGCCTAATTGGCTCAATAATACTAGCATCTCTTAATTTTATCGATTCAGCTTGCATCTTTGTGGCTAATAAAGGATTTATGGGACTTTGTTTCTATCTAAATGCTTTAGTATCTTCCTTTAAGGGAATCTCATGTTAAAAAAGATCTTCTCTATAAGCTTTGAGGTCATCATAAGACCAGACAAACACATTCTTTTACCTTTTCAAAAATCTTATCAAATTTCCCCTAACCTCTCTACTCAACATTTTCCCAATGTATACCATTTGAGGGGATGTTTCAAATCCTAAGTTTATTTCCTCTAGGTCCTCCATTTTGGTATTAGACTTTTGAGATAGATAACCATCATTTACCTTAAACATACCTTCTAATTCCACTAATCCTTTAGGTATGTGATTTTTGGGCAATTGGACTATCTCATTTCCCATAATGCATTCTTTTCCATCAACAACCTGTTGTAAAGTACTAAAGTCTATCTACTACCCATCATACTAATCTAGACCTTGAAGAAACCTAAGGATATCAAAGTCATCTTCAAAGACTTGCCAATTATACACATTGTCAGGCACTGTAGGCCTACATTTGACTTCTAACATGGACACACTAGTCAGGGTAATGTCATTATTTTTCAGAGCCACATTGGCCAAGAAATCAGCCATGATATTGTTTGACCTTTCTACCCATAGGATATTGAAAGCCTCAAAAAACTCAAGTCTATCCCAGACAATATTCTTGTACAATTTCAACCTTTCATCCTTAGCAACATATTTAGATCTAACTTGGCCTATAATCAATTGGGAATCACCATGCACTTTTAAGCATCTAATACCATGTTTTATAGCAACATCTAACCCCAATATTAGAGCCTCATACTCAATAGTATTATTCATACATTCAAAAGATAATAGAAATGAGTATTTGAAAGTAGTACCTGAAGGGGAGATAAACACAACACCAGCTCCCAAACCTTCCTTAGAGAATCCACCATCAAAATACATTTGCGAGAGCCCATCTTGTTGTAGTATTAGTGCATCCACTATTGGATTTGTGTTCTTCATTTGAGGTACTATCTCTTCAACCATGAAGTTATCCATGTCAATATCCATAAAATAATTTAAATCCTCTGGTTCAACCTTTTCAACCATCACTGAAGAATGGGGCTCCCTGTACAACTTTACTTCTGTCCCATTAGTAGAATAGTGGTATATGACACATCCAACTGCAATTTTCCTCCTACTGCTACAGCCCACTTTCTTGACAGAAGCATGCCATAATGGGGTTTAGTATCCACAAAAACCACATCCATCTTATATGTGGCCTCTGGGAATGCAACAATCTTCACTTCAATCCCAACCAAGGTTCCCACAATAGGCACTACCCTATTATCCATGGCATAACACCTACCATTAGATGTGTCCACTTGCAATCCTAGCTCCTTCATCACATGATAGGGCATTACAGTGGCAGCAGCACCATAATCAATCATACAATTTTTTAGCAAGAAATTGTTCACAATTAATGTAACATAAAAGGGATCAATAGAAGAAGGCTCTTGTGTCACAATGTTTCCAACACATACATCAAAAATATCATTAGTCATTTTAGACTTATCCACAACATTTCCCTTTTCTTGCATAACAGGATCCACTCCTTTTTCACTTATGAGAGCTAGAGCCACGGTCTTATGCTCTTTGATTTTCAACATCTCTAACAAAGGAATAGAGACCTTCATTTGAGATAAGGCATGCCTCATGTCAACAGTGGGAGGATCAGTAAAAGGGTCAGAAGAATCTTTTGTCTTTCCAGTCCTTTTCTTGGCCTTGTTAATAACAACTTCTTCATTCTTTTTTCTTTCAGCAATAGGCCCTTCTTTCTTATTATTAATAACACTTAGCTTTGGGGAATCTTTGTTCTGAGGGTTATCCTTAACAAATACTGACCTTGGTACTCCTTGATTAGCATCTACCCTTCTATTCCTCAAATTGTATGAGGACTTAGCTTGTGCTATGGCTACCACATTCAGAGTTCTAATTTCCTCTTCACTGGGCTTTCTCCATTGTTTCTCATCTGATCCTGATTCAACCATATTATTTTTACACATATCAAAATCAGGTTCCTCTTGATTAGAGTAGGTGAATATTTTTTGTTCATAGTCAGGGAGGATCCTTCTCTTATAATCAACATTAGAACAAATACCTTCATCATCTAAGGACACAAGCTCTTCCATCTTCTCAATGGTAAACATGTTAACAATAGGCTTTTCAGATTCTTCATAATCTCCTGCATATGAGTTATCAACTTCTTTCCCCAAATCCTGAGCCACAACACATTGGAAAGGTGAATGAGGCATGTTACAAGCCACACACCAAGGATTACTCTCCATATTATGTGCTATATTTTTCTTTAAAGGGTCTGGTGTATCTCTCCCCTTTTGAGGCTCATTATTATCAATGATAGGTTTCTCATCCTTCTAGTTTGTCTTATAAGGCATATCTCATAAATTAGGAAGTCTTTCTTATCTCTGATAAGGTGGTCTATTGTCCTAAAAATTTCTCCCACTCTTTTCAAACTTTGTTGGGAAATCTTTGGTAACATTATCCAATTTATCCATTTTATCATCATCCTTGGTTAGCCTTGCAGGTTGTGGCCTTGTTTCTTTCCAAAATCTTCCCCCATCCCTCTTATACATTTGACTAGATGCCTTCTGATTGCTTTCAATATTTATGGCCAATTTAAAGGCATCCATTAGGGTATGAGGATTCTTATCTCTTAGAAGATATGACATCTTACCATCCATAGAATTAAAGTATGTGGTCAGGAAAACTGCATTATCCAACCTCAATATTTGGAACAATTTGTACATGGCCTTTTGAAATCTGCCATTAAATAGTGACATGCTCTCATTGTAGTTCTTTTTTATATTATTAAACTCATTGAGCATGTAGCTTGAATTAACATGTTCTTCGTATTGTTACTTAAAACACCTAACAAACTCATCCCATGATGCAATATTGTTCTCCGATAGACCCCTATACCAATCCCTGGCATCTTCAACTAATGACTAAACAAAGAGCTTCATTACAACATCTTCATGCTCAATCTCATAATCATTAATTTTCTCTGTATATAATTTCAGATGCTCTTCACATGTAATCACATTATTTCCAATAAACAATGGGATTTTCTCTCTAATCTCATTTGGAATGACATTAGGCTGACCAGGGATACCATAAAAAAATAAAGGCCTATACCTATCCAGGTGAACTGGTCTCCTTTGGAAATTAGGCTGGGGTTGGGGAACTTCTGTAATATTTTGGCAAGACAAATTTCCCATTGAACCACTAGTCATAGGGGGAACTAGATTGATATTTAAATTTGGTCCAGGTGCATTTTGTTCAGGATATGAGGCTTGGGGATTGGGAAGTGAACTGTAAGGCTGATTTGATGGGATCATTCCTAAAGTAATAGGGACTAAGCTACTAGCAGATGTATTTATATTGGCATGCAAGAAAGTAATCTTTCTTTTCATTTCATCTGCAACAGCCTCCAATTCTAATTTCTCAAGTTGGAGAGCCAAATCTTCTTTAGCCTTTCTAGCCCTTTCCAAATCTAGGCTTTCTTGAGAAATAGTGTTAGCATTAACAAAATTTTTATTAGGTTCATTGATGCTTACACCAACCACTTTCTATTTTCCTTTATCAGAGATTTCCTTTGTGGCATTTCTAATATCCTCATTTCTTTTGATTTTAGATGGGTGTAGTTTCCTGAGAACATGACCTGTTCCCTCAAATTCATCTTGGTTAGTTTTGCCACCTTCAGCCTAATTTATTAAGGCCCCCATGTCACCAAATAGCTCTTTATCTAGAACTTGGACATCTTGGCTTAGATTCATAGCCTGGATCTCATTTTTCTTGGTTTTTCTTATAAGATCTTGCCTTTCCATAAGAAATTCATAAATTTTGTGTTTCCTAGCCTTCCTCCTATTAGCAATTTCTAATAGTTGTTCACGTTCTTTTTTCCTCAAAGAAATTACTTCTCTTAATTTTTCTGAATCATATGAGGCAGTTTCTATAGCATAAGTTTCCCCTAGTTGATCTACAATTTCTCTTGCATGGAAAAAACCTACTTCTGTGATCTCCTCTTCTTGAGAAGGGAAATCAACACTGGGCATGACTTTCTTAACAAGTTCTTGGTCATCAGAAGAAGAAGAAGCTTCCTAGGGATGGGGTGTAGGGATTCTTTCTCTTGAGGGTCCAGAAGAGTTAACAGTAATGTGATCAATCCTAGACCACTATTTCCTACTAGGTGTGCGGAGCTCATCACCCATATTACTCTCTGGATGATCCTTGAAATAAGACCTAGTAAATCTTGACTGACTCATGGTGTGTTACAACAAGATATATAGAATTTTTTACAAATACCAGCAACTGGTAAACACATATTTTTAGAGTTTCCACCCACAAACAAATGGGACTAGAATTATAATGTCGGTCTACAACAAACATAATGGATGGTATTGCATGAACAACTCAAATATACTACGTATTCTTGTTAGTTCCCCAATAGAGTCACCAATTTTGTTACCACTTAAACTTGTAGATGAATAGAAGAATTAGAAAACTCCTAAAATCACAACTCATGTATACCCAATTGATGCATCTAGCATAGTTCAAATGCTAAGGTATTAAGGTTTTAAAACCTTCTTCACTTTGAGTATGAAAATCAGGTGGGTTTACCTTTCTCAACAGCTTCTACACAGCATAAAAATAGAGATCTATGTGCTTGACATATATACTTCAACTTAGAAATATGCAATAAAATTAAATGAATAGATTATTTAAGTTTTTGGTGGTAGATACAAGCAAATCAAGCAATAACTAGTGCCTTATTCATTGGGCATCAAAGTCAAACCCTACATCAACTGAATCCTACTAAGACAAATATACTAAGAACTTGAATGAAATGTCTAACATTCCTTCTTCCGATCACTATCCCTGTCATCAAATTCATATATAGATAATTGATTTCCAGAAGCCTCCCTTAAGAATTATTCTCTCCTTGAAAGAACTTAAGCTCAACCCCTATGTTTACCTTATAAATAATGCATTAAAATGCCTTATGGTTTAACACATAAAAGAACCAAAGCATCCATACATAAAGATAATCAGAAATAGTAAAGAAGTTCTTGTACTTTGTATTAATAAATCAACTGCATCAGTACAATTTGACAGAGATTTCTAAGAAAATCCAGTCCTATATTCAAAACTTTCTTTACATAGCATAACTGACCACCTTTGCAAAAGAAACCAAATTGCTATATATACTACTAGCCATCTTGGAATCCTCAAGAGAATGTAACAAGCTTCAAATGGCTAGGAAAATGACTTGGACTATAGACAAAAAGGTACAAACATCATGACAAAGACTGGAGAAAATAGAAAGTAATTCCCAACAACTAGAATCTTCACAAGTGGCACCTTTGTCTGAGGATACTTCAGAGCAGTTACTTGATTTGTCACATGAATGATGACCACCATTACAGGCTAACCTACATGATCCTTTTTTTGATACTTTTTCTCCCTAGAATTCTAGATCAAGTGCCTTGTGTACTTTTATTCTTCTTCTGCTACTGCTGGCTCTAAGACAGTTGGCTTCTTCTTCTTTTTCTTCATACTTTTGTCCCAAGCCACCACATCATCACCAGATGGCCAATTATAACTCTATAGTTCTTATAGTGTCTTCAACTACTCTTCCCTCTTGGAATTAGTTATGCCCTTAACCTCTATAATAAAATTTGTGCAATCATTTTCAACTTTGAACAAGTTGTCAATTATACTGTTGCACCCATCCAAGTCTACAGAACCATTACCATCAAGGAAAGCCTCTTGCCTAATCACCATTGTATCCATGGATGACTTCCACTAATCAATACTTACTATAACTCCATCATCATTATAAATAGAAGGCATATATTTACTATAATTCTTGTCAAACATGGCCAGCTTGGCATTTACTTGATTTGATTTTCCTTTAAAAATATTTGAAACAAAACTAACCAAGCCAATCTTCTCATATACCTCAGTCACCACTTTGGCAATATAAGGCCTATGTTCCTGTAGGGCATCTAGCTTTCCAAAAAACAAATTCCTCCCTGACTATGCCTTGTAAAGTGGCTCCAAAGTAGCCCTTGACTCAATTACTTTTTCATTTGCCTTATGCAACAAGATAACTGACTGATGGACTGACTCCATCTTCTCCTTTATTTTTTTCTATCTATGTTGCACAACCTCTA